>CM034155.1:136725580-137128080 GCA_019776745.2 Taxus chinensis
CCCTCAAAATTGGCTCAAAGTGACAGGGTATGGGTTGACAAAGATTCCCCATGCTGATTTAATACATCTGCAGTCAATGAGGGATGGGCTTGCACGTTTTTTCACGTTTCTGTCCCCTGGGTTCGACCCATGCAATGTAAAAAAGCCAGATTTGGCTCATTTAGAAGTTGTTGTTCATTCTTTCTGCTCTGCTCTCCCTTCTTTTCTTCTCTAGGGTTAAAAATGGAGTTAGAACCTCCTCCCTTGCTCTGTAATGGCGTTTTTTGCCTCTTATTAATGGAATGATGTTCTGTGCAGACTTCTGAAGCAACAAAACGTGTTTTGTGATGCGTCTGTCCATCCTTTCTCAATTTTGCTTGTCTTCTTCTTGCCTCTCTTCATTGCAGGTAATTGTGCATGTTTGAATGATCATTGCAGGTTTGGAGCTGTGTTCATGGAGTTTTGGGACATTTTCTGTGTGAATCTATCCTTGGGCCTGTGATGCATCTGTCCATCCTTCCCATTGCTCACCTCTCTTTGTCCCATGGCAGTTTTGATAGATGTTCAACATCCTCCTTCTCTGGTGTATCACCATTTTAGTGTAGGCTTTTGTTCTTTTCCTTTCTCTCTCTCTCTCTGTCTCCTTGGCATGGTTAGATTAGGATTAGATTAGCTTGCCTGCACTAGAATAGCTTGTGGCAGGTAGTTTAGGAGCAGGAACCAACCTTCTCTGGAGATTCCTCTCTCAGTTTTACAAGTCCCACGCTTGGAGAGAGGTTTCCATGTTGTGCAATCACACTGGATGCCTGAACATCAACCTAGAAGCCTGATGTGTGTCCAGGGGTGCTGTGATTTTGCACTAGCACCACCCTCTTTTCTTCTTCAACATACCAAACAAGCTTGAGGAAGTGTATATGATAGATTAGTAGGTAGATTTGTAGGCATTGAATACCTCTTGTTGGTGGTTGTATTTCAAAATCATATTTTCCCTCCTCTCTTCTCTTCTTCTTCCACGAATTCATCTATAAATTTAAGAGCAAGGCTCAGTTGTAATGTTGGACACTCTGGATCCTTACGCATTCTACTAAGGACTTCATATTTTTTGTATTCTGAGTTGCAGACCTCTAGATATGGCTCTTGCATGTGGATATCGGCCTCCTTCACCATTGTAATATCACTATGCATTTTTGGAAGTAATAGAAGCATTGTTTTGTGACTATTCTCTGTCCTAACATGTTTTCATTCCTTATTCTTGATTTTTCTTTTGCGTTGCATGTTGGTTGTGCCATTTGAATCCCTTACAGTTCCTTATTTAGTTGTGTTCCATGAAACTGATCTGGTAAATACATTTTAAGTTGTGCTACACATGCATAGCCTTCTTCCACGCATTTACTTTCATTTTCACTCAAAAATGATAGTGTTCATCCCTCTTTTTCTAGTGCTATCACCTTTTAGTGTAGTTTCCTTTCATGTTATCCTTCTATCCCTAGTCCCTTGGCATTATTATCTTAGTTTCCCTTTCAATACTTGGAGTAACAGTAGCAGTAGAAATTGATAGAGGAACCGGCCTTCTCTGGAGATCTGTCTCAAGTGCGTAAGGACCCACCACTTGGGGACGGTTCCATTGTGGTCTAAAACACCTCGGCCCTTCCAAGACCCAAGACATGCGTGCACATTTGAGAAACCAAAAACAACCTCCCCTTCTATTCAAGATTTAAATATGCCCTAAAATGAAATATAAGGCATAATTATATCATAATAATAGTATTAATGATCTCAACATGTTTTTTTGAGTCAAAATAATTTAGGGTTTGACCCAAAAATACTATTCCATGCTCCCAAGGTGGAAAAATCACTCTTGGGGTCCTCAAATGAACTTAATGGGTGACATCAACAATTCAAAACTCCTTTGTCACACTTTTTCACCCTTGTTGTCCCCTTATATTATTGCTTAGGTTTACAAGGGACAAATAGGACACTAAAGTGTGACCCCCATAATTTTGGAAGTTTCATCACTTAAGAACACAAATTTGGGTGTTAGGGTGAGAAAATAAGTGTTTTGAGTTTCCTGACCCCACTTTTCATGCACCCAAACCCTCAAGTCACACTTTTTCAAATCTCTATCCCCTTAGATTTTTTTGAGGTGTAAATGGGACAAAGGGTACAGAAAATTGTGACCCCCTTCACAGAAAAATTTGTGTATCTTACCCCTCATCAATTATTCAGTGTAGACACCAGAAATAGGTCACCCTAATTCCCACATGTGCATGTGCACCTTAGAGAACCCCTTCATAGTCTCACATGGTCATTTTACCTATTCTACCAAATTACATTCACCATTTTACACATGTAACAAAAAAAACAAACAACATAACCTCCTAACATCCCCCCTTGAGTTGAAAAAACCCTAGACAACCTTAAAAATTAAAACTCCACAAAAGGAAATGGTTGAAACCAAATTCAACCATTCTCCTATAATTGGACAGAAATCGGTGTAGTTTCCTGCAATCGGCGCTAATCGGTGTGCCCCCGTTAAAACATAATCAATCCTATAAAAATCAACTCAGGCCCTTACCTGAGGATTCTGAAATCAATTCTGACATCCCAACCTCTAAGCTCACATGTAATAGGCCCAATCTCTCCAATTTCACACGTTAAATTTATTGATACCTCATGTTGTCTCATACTCCCTTTGGAGAAATATTCCTACATATATAAACATCCCAATTTCATTTATTTCAAAGGTATGTAATTTTATTTGAGTCTATGAACTTTTGTTACTCTTATATTATGTCATTATAATCTAAGTATTCAAGTAAAAAATACCCAATCTCCCATTCACAATCATAAGCATCATAGAACATATTTTGATCAACTCACTTTTGACAACGATCAACATCGGTCATCCAGATCGACACTAATCCACCAAATTGATGTCGATCCCTTCTAAATTTCTCTTATTTTGCATTATTGATACATCCTAACATATTTTCATAATATCCAGTAATCATGACTAATCAAGTGTTTTTTGTAAGCTCATGTCTATGTTAGATGACCCTTCTAGGAGCGGCTTATGAATCAGACACCATTTTAACCTATCGATTATGTGTCAACCATTCATGTCGGAATAATCCAACATTGACTATGAGTTAAGCATCCATGTTATCACTCTCACATGTAACCCAGACAATATCATTGAACATTTGGATGTCCTCCTTGAACAGAGTGATGAGGCCAACCTTTACTGGGACAACATTTTCAACCCTCCCCAACCTATCATCGATGATGTTGATTGAGTTCTTGTATCTAGATAGTACACATTAAGAGTTTGTTATCCATATTATCTAATATCATTTGTATTCATGTCATTATTTCTATCTTAATTACCTTAAATAGATTTCACACCCATCAAAGCAAGCCCTTTGGTTCTTGGGATTGACCTTTACTAAGAAACTCACCTCATTATTATCTAATATGTTTTTTGTCAAAGTTTTCTATGCATGTGGAGGTTTATAGTTCTTTAGAAAATAAGATTTGTGTGCACATTTGGATCCACCTTCTTCCATGATCATCCACACAGGTATCATTAAACCATGTCATTTATGAGTTTTAGTGGTTTGTTTCATATAGCCAAATCTAATCCTAAAATCTACTAAAACATTCTTGTTGGTGTCGAATCACAGCACCCCTGGGACTCTGCAACTCGATGGGTTGAGAATCTCAGTGCGATTACACAACATGGAGCTTTTCCCAAGTGTGGGACCTTGCGAAATCGGAAAAGCTCTCCGGATGAAGGCCGGCTCCTATTCCTCTGTTCAGATGCACCAATAAAATGCAGAGAGTCTACTAAAACCTAATCTAACTACCAAGGAGACAGGGAGAGAGAAATGCATAAAAACAAACCTAAGCTAAGGAGGTGATGCACCGAGGAATGAAGAACATACATTTTGCCAATTAAACACAGACCACAGAAATGCAATGCAAAATCATGCACAGATAAACATATTCACAGTGAAAGATCAGGGTGATGCAAAATGAAACACATAGAGGGTTGAGAAACATCCACAGTCATGCATTTATTTGCTTTGAAGGTTGATACAATACACTGCAAAAAAAAATGCCCAGAGACAAAGGTGCATTACAGTTTCAGATGGGAGGTTTGAGCTCCACAACTCTACCTGCCAAAGAGAAGAAGGGAGGGGCCAAAACAATAATGTCCAACCTTTAGAAAGAAGCCCCTCCTTACAATTTATAGGAAGAATGAGAGAGAGAAGAGAGAGAAAGTCCAAATCTACCCCAACCACCTCAAGTTATATTTAATTCATCTCATTATGGTGGTAGGTGAGGACCATATCAAACCCCAAAAGTGGCAAACTTTATTTTGCATTTTTAAGAACTTTTTCCCACCCAATTAAATATATCCAATCGTAGTTAGGTAGAAAACACCGTAGGCTTTCCGAAAAGTCCAACCTTGTGTGAATCGGAGCTCCCAGTCAAAAGTTATGGCCATCTGAATATCTGGGTCAGGGTCTGCTTCCTGTCGGCACTCAGAATGTTGCGCCTCCTGAAGGTGCGCCATAGGCACATCCGTGTGTGTGTCGACATCTTCTTATGTGCGCCAAGGAGCAAATTTTTCCCCGTTGACACTCATTGTCATGCACCACTTCTGTGTGCCATGGGCGCATTCTTTCTTATGTCGACACTCATTTCTGTGCGCCTCTTCTGTGCGCCATGGGCACATCCATTTTGCTGTCGACACTCATTGTCGTGCGCCCCTTTTGTGCGCCATGGGCGCATGGGCGCATCCATTTTGCTGTCGACACTCATTGTCGTGCGCCCCTTTTGTGCGCCATGGGCGCATCCATTCTTATGTCGACATTCATTTCTGTGCGCCTCTTCTGTGTGCCATGGGCGCATCCATTTTGCTGTCGACACTCATTGTCGTGCGCCACTTCTGTGCGCCATGGGCGCATTCTTTCTTATGTCGACACTCATTTTCGTGCGCCCCTTTTGTGCGCCATGGGCTGAGGTTTGAATTTCTTTGGTTTCCATATTCTTTCGCTTGTCTATATCTACCCGGGGGGAAGATATATACAACAATTCTATCACATCCGGTGGGACTCGAGTCCCTTTTGATTAAAATTATTTATAGTATAATCCATTTCTTGTTTATTTCGTGTAAGATCAACTAACTTTTCAGCACATATTCCTCTAGTGGCTTCCTGGAAAGTGTAAAATAAAAAAGAGTATTTAGAGAATAGAGGTATTTCTCTCTTTCTTGTGTAAATTTTTAATCCTTTGTTGGGGTTAGCACACTAGTTGTACAGATATATTAATCAGATCTAAGCATAAAATCAATCAATATGGAAATAAACAAGAAGAATCAATACACAAAATTTAATGTGGTTCACCCAGTGTGGGCTACATCCACCAAGAAATAACCAATTTATCATCACAAAGGAAATACAATGAAGATTTGCTATCTTCCACACCTTCTTGGATGTCTAGTACTTTCTTCTCTACAAATTTATCTTTTTCTCTCTAAAGGAAACTTCTCTTAATTATCAATGAATTCCCTCTTCTAAAACCCTAGCTTTATGCTTATATATACATCTACAATCTTAGGTCACTTTAGCTATGCAATTACAACCATTAAATTCACTTTACAACTAAAGATAGATCTAATTCCCGCAACTTAATTTTAATAGTCACACACAGAAAACTGATGTCGGTTATCCTTAACCGATGGTGGTTATCCCTAACTAATTCCGGTTCCTCCTTGCCTTACCAATACCAGTCCATGGGTAACTGATGACAGTTCATCAATTGACGCTGGTTACTATGTATTCCAAAAAGTCTATAAAAGCATGTTAGTAAAGCAATTAAAACTCCAAAACTCAACAATCTCCCACTTAGAGATAAATTTTTGTAGTGTACCGTACATCTCCTTCCTCTGATCCTTTCCTTGGCCTATTTCTCCCTCCTCAACTCTCAAAATCAAAGACCAACATAAGTGGAGTGTAGCTCTAACTTCTCCTTTTCCAATGGCTTCGTTAGCATATCTGCAAGTTTCTCCTTTGTATGAATTTTCTCCAACTTCAACTACCCATCCTCCAATACCTATTATATGAAGTGATAGCTCAACTGAATTTGTTTCATTCTATAATGAAACACTGAGTTCTTTTCCAGATGAATCACACTTTGACTATCACTGTACAATCTGCAATCCTCTTGCTCCTTTCCCAACTCTTCCATGAACTTTTTCATCCATATCATCTCCTTACTAGCTTCTGTAGCTACAACATACTCAACCTATGTAGTAGACAGGACCAAAACCTTCTACAATCTAGAAATTCAGCTAACTTCCATGCCACCTACTATGAAAACATATTCAGTGGTGCTCATCCTTCCATCTAAATCACCAGTCGTGTCTGAATCCACATAGCCACATAAATAAGTATCCGACCCTCCATATCATAATTGAATGTCGGATGTCCCTCTCAAATACTCTAGAATCCATTGAAATGCTTTCCAATGCTCTTTACCTATGTTATCCATAAATCTACTCATAGCTCCCACTGCATGTGCAACTTGTTTGGTACAAACCATAGCCATAACATACATCAAGCTCCTAATTGTTGAAGCATACAAAACTCGTGCCATGTACTCAACCTCCTCGTGTGATGTAAGACACTAATATTTTCTCAATTTTAAGATTCCAGCCATAGGTGTACTTACAGGTTTTGAATTTTACAAATTAAACCTTTCCAACACCTTATTGATATAATTCTCCTAATACAAATACAACTTCATGTTTTTATCGTCTCTGTGAATTTACATGCCAAGGATTCTCTTTGCAGCTCCCAAATCATTCATTTCAAATGTGTGAGCTAGATTTTCTGTAAGCTCACCAATGTCTTGCATACTAGATCCTGCAATAAGAATATCATCCACATACAGTAAAAAGTTAATATAGCTCTCATTTCCAAGCATCTTGAAATAACCAAAATGGTCAGATTCACATCTCAAATAACCATGCTCATGCATGAAACTATCAAACATCATATACCATTTCCTTGGAGCTTGCTGGAGCCCATATAGTCTCTTTTCAATCTGCACACAAGTTTCTTCTTACCCTTGACTTCATACCTAAGTGGTTGATTCATATAAATTTCTTCCTCTAAATCACCATGAAGAAATTCCATCTTGACATCAAGTTTCTCTAAATGTAAATCCTCTACTACAATTAAACTCAATGCAGTACGAATAGAAGTCATCTTAACAATAGGAAATAAGATTTCACTAAAGTCAATACCTACTTTTTGTGCAAATCCCTTTGCTACAAGCCTTTACTTGTATCTCTTTTGTCCACCCTCTTCTTCCTTGATCCTATAAACCCACTTGTTCTATAATGCTCTTTTACCTGCTAACAACTTAACCAAATTCCATGTTTGGTTCTTCTCTAAGGAGTCCATATCCTCATCCATGCCATGCTCCCACTGATTGTGGGTTTTATCCTACATTGCTTCTTCAAAGCTTTTGGATTCACCACTCTTAGTAAATAATAAATAAGACAAGGAAGGTGAAAATATTTCTAGAGGCCTACTTACCCTTTTTGACATTCTCATTGAGATTTGGGGTGTTGGAGGCTCAATATGCTCATCTTGTATATTTGTATCTACTTCTGATAGTGACCGACGTTGGTCACCTTCTACTTACACCAATTTGTCTAACCGATGTCGTTCTGTCTCTTCTGTAACCAACGTTGGTATGAGGGACCGATGCTCGTCAGGGGTAAACTGATGCCAGTTACTGTGTAAACCTTTAGGTGTTAATTTTAAATCCGAGAGTTTATTTTCATCCACAAACTTCTCCATGGGTTCACCTTTAGGTAGCAAAACTTGATCCCTGTACATTCTCTTTTCATTTCAATCAATGTCACAAATCCTAATTATCTTAGAACCTTCTAAATCCCAAAACTAGAATCTGAAATCTCCAGAGACATAACCAACGAAAGTACATCTTTTGGATTTAACATCCAATTTCTTTCTATTTTCCTTATCGATATGCACAAAATATTTTGGGCCAAATACTCTAAGAAAAGAAAGATATACCTCTTTTCCAGTCCAATATTCTTGTGGTATTCCACCATTCATTGCACTTGAAGGTCTATTGTTATTCAAATAAACCATCATGTCTACTACTTCCGCCCAAAAATGTAAGGGAAATCCAACATGTATCATCATGTTTCTAGCTCATTCCATGATTTTCTTGTCCATTCTCTTTGCAACACCATTCTCCTATGGTGTTCTAGGAACCGTCCTTTCTCTGTGTATTCCATTTACTAAACAATAATAATTGAAAGCCTTGTTGTAGTACACACCACCATTTTCATATCTAAGGAACTTTAACTTTGAATTAGATTCATTTTCCACAAGGGCTTTCCATATTTTAAAAGTTTCAAAAACATTAGATTTACGATTTCTACAATAAAACCATACCTTTCTTGTGGCATCATCAATGAAAGTAACATAGTATTGGGGTCCTCCATGAGAAGCTACCTGGGATGGTCCCCACACATCTGAGTGTACAAGCTCCAATTTATACTTCTTCTTTGTTGCCCCAAATTTGAGAAATCTCACTCTCTTCTACTTTCCAAAAATACAATGCTCACAGAAATCAAGATCTACACATTTAAGATCTAATAACTTACCTTTTGCCTTTAAGATCTGCATTCCCTTTTCATTCATATGGCCTAGCTGATTATGACACATGTTTATATATGAATCTGAAGTAGATAGAATAGAAAAATAATCAGTAATACATATAGATAAATACAATGATCCTACCTTCTTTCCTCTTGCTACAACAAGAGATCCCTTGGTAACTTTCCAAGATTTGGCTGTGAGTGTAACCATGTAACCAGTTTCACACAATTATCCTACAGAAATTAGATTTCTTTTGAGGCTTGGAACATGCCTCACATCTTTCAATATCCATGTATTTCCATTCTACAAGTTAAGATGAACTTCACCTCTACCAGTAATATTGCATGGTTCATCGTCTCCTAAATAAACATGCCCAAAATCACCTTGGACATAATTTCTTAAATAACCCTTATTAGGGGTTGCATGGAAATCAAATCCCAAATCTAAAACCCATGACTCAATTTTATCATCCAAGGAGAGAATTAGGGCATCTTGCATTACCTATTTTACAGCAACATTTTCCTCTTTTCCTTTCTCTGTACATTCTCTTTGTTTTTATTGAACCAAAAATCCTTCTTTGCATGACCTTTATTTCCACAATTCCAATAGATTATACCTCTACCTCTGGATTTAGATCTTCCATTCTTAGACTTTGATTTCCCATTATTCTTACTCTTAGATCTCTCCTTCTTCCTTCCCCTAATTTCTACATTCAAAGCATTCCCAGATGATGATTCTCCTGTACTTTTCCTACGTATTTCTTCATTTAGGATTATACTAACCACATCATAAAACTTTAAAACATTAGTAGTAGACATTGTATTACTAACAACCATTACCAAGTTATTCCAACTATCTGGAAAAGAGCATAATAATAAAATTACTTTCACTTCATCCTCAAATAGAATACTAATTGGTTTTAATTGATTTACAATATACCAGAAATCATTCAAATGACTTGATGCAGATCTACCTTCTTGCATCTTTAAATTAAACAATTTTTTCATCAAATAAACTTTATTTGAAGCACTAGGTTTTTCATCTAGATTTGCTAAAGATTTCATCAAATCTACCGTAGATCCTGCTTCAGTAATATTCGAAGCCACATATGCTACAAGGCTCAATCTTATAGATCCCAGAGCCTTTCTATCAAGAATTTTCCATTCTTCATTAGTCTTTTTTGCAGGTTTTGCTTTCTCATCCAACGATAAGTATAAATATTTCTGATAAAGCTAATCCTCCACCTATATATTCCATAATAGATAATCAAAACCGTCAAATTTATCTACTCTGAATTTAACTTCTTCTCCCATTTCTTTTCTCCCACTCAATCAGAAATCCCTCTGTGAGTAAATCTGTCAACACACACAATCCTCAAACAAATATCCTCTGATACCGGTTGTTGGGGTTAGCACACCAGTTATAAAGATATATTAATTAGATCTAAGCATAAAATCAATCAATACGGAAATAAACAAGAAGAATCAATACACAAGATTTAACGTGGTTCACCCAGTGTGGGCTACATCCACCAAGAAACAACCAATTTATTATCACAGAGGAAATACAATGAAGATTTGCAATCTTCCACACCTTCTTAGATGTCCTATACTTTCTTCTCTACAAATTTATCTTTCTCTCTCTAAAGGAAACTTCACTTAATTATCAATGAATTCTTTCTTCTAAAACCCTATCTTTATGCTTATATATGTGTTGGTGATAAAAAATTTTAGGTGGACAAACTTGTGGATTTCTTGCCAACACTATGGGAATCTAAGTCCCTCTACTTAATCGGTGCAGCTGTCATATGTGTATGTGTGAGTAAAGGTGGATTTTACTGTTTTCCTTGTGGTTAGGGATCCAACAGGGGCACTCCACTGACCCTGCGGAAAAGCTAAAAATCTCTTGCTAGGGAAAACTTTGTATGAAGAGTGGGAAAGGGAAGTAAGAAAAGAGGTAGGAGAACTAATGTTGTAGGTAGAAAATCATATTCCTCAACACAGTAGTTAGAAGTTTCATCACATGCCTTAAAGTTAGGAAGAAACAATACTGCAAATAGAAACAAGACCAATTATAATTTAATGAACTCAAAGTATTAGTAAACCCCTTAGTCAAAAAAGGCTCGAAACTTCTTCTTCTTGTATTGATGCTCAAGCAGAAATTGTACATAGTTTGAGAATGGAAGACATTGAGAATAGGGGAGAAGTGGCTAACTCTTTTCACTCACAAGGGAGAAAAATATCTCTCATGAACTTACAAGAATACAACCAACTAGAAGAATTTTAGAATTATAAGAACAACCCTTTGGAATGAAGAGCTCATTACAATTTATAACAATCTGAATTGACCTTTCACCTCCATCACATGAATCTTCATTTCCATATTCCACTTGTGACCTTTCATTTTCCATGAATTAAGTATTTCTCTTATAATTTTGAGAAGATACTTTTTACAATTAAAATGGGTCACTTAAGTGAATAGGACGAAATACAATGATGACGCATAATGAAGAATTAGAACAGAGAGAGAAAGTAGATAGGGAAAGAGAGGGAGAGGGAAGGGATGGAGGGGAAAACACTCCTCATGATGAAATTATTTGAATAACTTGATGTAACCATGTAATTTGAGCAAGGATTTCTTCCATTGGTGATCTTCTATAGTGATGAAGATTGCTCCCTTGAATAACTTTTAATCATTTTCCCAATCTAGGAATGACCGCAAACTTTATGATGCATGGACAACATGGACCATAAAATGAGTGTCTAGAAACATTGTTATGATGTTTACCACTAAAAACTTGAGATGAAAACATACGATGACCATGATGACCTTCCTTTAAATATGGTTGATGAGCCCTTTGACTCATTGAAATCGTTCTGACCAATTCACTTTGGATCACTCGGTTCCTTAAGTGATGAAGATGAATTCGGATGATGTGCCTTGCGATGCCTTGATTTGATTTCATAAACCATTTCTCTCAAGATGATGCTTTTAGGACCTTTGTGAAGTTCTCATTCCTCCTTTTCAACTTCTGAAACCATCTCATTATCAAAAATCGAGTCCAAAAATTAGTAAGGTGAGTGAAAACAAAGTCATATGTAACTTTCCACTCTGAAATGAAAACTTTCTATTTTTAGAATATGTGCCCGTGCTCTATTATTCTGAGAAATATCACCTATCTTGTTCCAATTTCACATTTTGAACTATCTACCATATTCCAACCTCTTCTGTTACTGAGATATTGCTATTTTTAGCACATCTCTATTTTTAGCAGGTTGTTATTTAAGGACCTGTTATTTTGGGAAGAAGTCATTTTTTGTCTTACTTTACATTTTACCTCTTTTCTGATTATCATGAGTGAAAAAACTTGAAATTCAGTGAGACTCATCATTTATAGCATGTGAGGAAATATAACATATGCTATTTTTAGTAAGTGGTGAAAATGACCTCTGTTTACGATAGGAACAACTTTTTTTGGATTTGAATCTTCGTCACAAACTTGTGCTCTAATTTTCATCATGATTCACTTTCCAAAAAGATTAGAAATGAAAAATGGAAATTTATATCTTGTAAGAGATTCAAATATGGAGCTACTAAGGTAAAATACTGATAAAAATTAAGTCAATATCTCGATAAAATTTCAACGTCATCATGCAAAAACTACTTTGAGAGAAACTAGATTTTTTGGAGACCCTTCCCTCTGAATTTTGGATGATTTCACCAGTCAAATATTCAGGAATTTGAAAATTTCTTTGAAGAGGGAAGAATGCTGATAAAAAAAATAGCCCTCCATATCCCTAAAAAATAGGGACTTCATGGGGCGAATGTTTCACCGTTTTCTTTAAGGATTTGACAAAACAAATAAGGGTGTGGGCCAAGGAGGAATACATGTTGTGATGGTCAATTTAAACGTCATTGCGTGCATTCGAAATTCTTTATCCAATGTTGAATGTGAGAGATTCCTTTTGGCTAGGCGGAACTACCTAAAATACAAAAAGTGGACTGCCTAGCGTATGCTAGATTCGGGAAGTGTGATACTTCCCAGAAGGTCGTCAATCCACTGTTTATAAATCAATATAAAATAACTTAAATATGTAAATAAAATAATCTAGTGCTAGCGTTTTGATTTGGGTGCCTCAGATTACTATCAGCGTCAATCCAATTAAATACTAAAATGTTATGCAGGTAAAGGTTTTGGGTTGGGTCGTGGGTAGCCCAGGTGGTATGCAAGTCATAGACAAAGTTTGAGTAAGGTTGGGTAAGATTTTGGATTGTTTTGGGTGAGGTAATTAGGTTGTTGGTCTGGAACAATTTTATCAGACACAGATACCAACACCGGTAAGGGTGACCGATGCTAATTTAAGTATGACTAATGCCGGTTTAGGGTGAGCAATATCGGTCACTGAGGAAAGTGGCAAGGAGTTAGGGGGAGGGTGTTTGGACTCTCTTCTATCTTGGAATAAAGATTTGGAAAGGTCTCTATGGGGGAGGGTGAGGTGACAAGTCCAAGATAAGTGTGGTAAGGTTTTGATTGAGGTTTGGGGTAGGCTAAGGGTTGAGTTTTTAGGTTGGGTTGACACTCATAGTGACAAATGTCAATTAAGGAGATTGATGTCGATATAAGACTGACTGACAACAGTTAGGGTTAACTGATGTCGGTGATTGTGGGGAACTGGAAGATGCTATAGAATGAGTTTTGGGTCCTCTCTATGTTTTCACAAAGAGTTTGGAGGGTGTTTGTGAGGTCTATGTGAGGGATGCAGTTTTGGGATAGGTTTTTATGAATTTTAGGTGGGGTGTGAGGGGGTGGTTGATAGAGAGAAAGCTGAGGGATAGATCTAAGTAAGAAAAATGAATAGATGAAGGCAAATAGAGAATACAACTGCAAGTGATAGAAGAGAAACCAATTTACTTGGAGTTCAGAAGGGTTCTAAATACCTGTAGTGGTGAAGAGGTGATTGGAGATGCTAGTGAAGGTTGATCTGTGGAATCGTGCTCAGGGATATGACTGTGCTCCCCAGAATGCTACTGTGAATGCAAATACCTTCAGATCAGTCTTGGTGCTAGCTATGGCTGTCTGAATGTGTGAAAGGGCTCTGGTTCTTGCTTACATGCTGATATCCTTTGTTCCAAAGCTTGAGAATGTGGCCAACCTCCCAAAGAAGGTAACCAAAAATGAATATAAGGTAACCGACAATAGTTTAGGGTGACCGACATTGGTTTAGGGTTTACCAGCGTCAGTTAAGGTGGGAAATCCTAGGTTTACTAAAAATGCCAGATCTTGGCAATATTTTGGGCCAGCTCTATCTATTCTCACAGATTAAAATGGAATGCTAATTTTTAATGAGCGGGAATGTGGTTAGAGGGATAATAAACATGTGATTTTAGGGTTGTAGTAAAGTCTTAGTTCATCAAGGTAGGTAGGAATAAGTCTTAGTTAGTTATGGTAAGTGAATATTGAGTCCTAGTAAAAGGGAAACATGCTAAGAATAGGTTTGTGATGAGGTGTCTAGGTGAGGTGGACATTAGTTTAATTAGGGTAATTAAATAATGAATGAAGTGAGGATGAGTATCACTTTAATTATAAATAATTAAACTAATATTAATGTGGCGTAAAAGGGTCATGGTTAGGTGAATATGTTTGAGTTGGATATTTGAAAAGGGACCAAGGGAAGTGTGACCTAATTTTGGTATCTATAGCAAAAACTAATTCATGCGAAACTAGATTTTTCAATGATCATTTCCTCCAAATTTCAGGTGATTTCGCCCACTAGAACCCTAAGAAGCGGAGAGGTAGCTCGCTGATTTTTTCCATTACTGTATGATGGCAGCCATTAATGGAGCTTAAAATTTATAGGTCTGGTTTTTTTCCATTTTTAATGAAATAAATTCCATTGCGATAGGTTTTTTCTTCTGGTGCTTCATGCGAAATTTTACTTCAATCCGACAACCGGTTTGATAGGAAATTGAACTTTGTTCTTCATGGAGCCGGAAGTGAAATTTCTTCACTGTGAGCCTTCCTTGCTGAAAATGGGAGGTTTGAATATGAGTTTTTAATGGCCTTCAAGAGAGAAGAACTCAGCAGTAAATGGTTTTTCAATTCGTGCAACGGTTTGCAAGATATGTTTGATTCTTGGTTTTATGGCAATGGAGTTTTTAGACTTCTTTTCCTTTGTTCTTCATTCTTTCTTCTTAGTTTGATCAATATTCCTTCCGTGACCTATCTGCCATCATGGAGTGAAGGATAATGTGTTGTGATGGAGATTTTTTGAGCTTTGGCAATGGTGGAGTGGTGGATTGGTGTTCTCTGCAACTTTTCTTCTGGCGGTGAGAAGTAGTTAGAAGCAACAAGAAGCACCAAACAGTTAGAATTTTTTTCAAATTTTGGTATTGGAGTTGGGTGTATTTTTTTTCTTGATGTCCCTAACCTCAGGGATGTGACGGACATCAAATTCCACGATGATCAAGAGGATGACATGTGTCCTTGATGCGATGGTAGGGAAGTTGAGCTCAAAAAATGCACTTGGGGGCTGAACTATCAAATCTGAAGGTCACATGAGGGTCTCAGAGGCCACATGGGGGATAGGAAAATTTTTCCAAGGTTGATGTACCTGACCTTAGGGACTTCATGGAAAATCTCGCCAGGATCTTGGTGTTGACACGTGTCCTCCTGAAAATTGACTAACTCCCGAATTGTTTCCAAGAGGGTAACTTGGAACGATGATAACTTGAGCTCCTGGTGGAATTTATTGGTAAAATGTTATATGATATTGATTGGAAATGGAATTTTTTATCCAATGGTTGGAATCTCATGTCTTTATTCTTCCATATGATCACTGAAAAAATGGATTTTTGATTTGGTACTCTACTTATGCCTGAGAAAAACTACTTGTAAAACCTATGCGCCAAGGTGTTGTGAAAATATTATTTCATCATATTGTAGGTCTTGGAATATATTTCCAGATATGTTTTTCTTTACTCCTAACTCCATTCGGAGCTCCCAAAATCTTCTTTTGAATTTCAACAACTGTTTTAGGCATGTTTACTACCTAGGCTTGTGAACCCTATTTTTTATTCAAACTGCTTCAATTCTTTCAAAAATTCTCCAAACCTTCCAAAATAATTTCCAAAATTTTCTAAGGTCTTCAATTCACGTCCATGTTGAATTTTTCCCTTCCGTTCTGCTCCAAGGGTTGATCCAGTCCTAGGAAGGCCAATAATAGCCCTTTCTATGATTGCCTGACATTTGCATTTTTAAAGAACTCCTAAAATCACCTAGGGGGAATGAATGGACTTTCCTAAATCACATAAAGGAAAATTTGACATCAAATAGGGGGTGACCAAACTGAAGGATTTGACCTGGGGTGCCTAGGAATGATAAAACATGAAAAATTTGGTGCAAGTGGTATAGTTTTCGTGCTTGGAAACTTCAATTTTCCCTGTCGCACATTTACACGACAACAACTGGCCAAAGCATGGGGAAATGTCATGGACTGAGTGCAGTGAAGACATGACATGGAGAATCCATAATCTCAATTTCAGACCATATAATCCATTGACCAATGCCTTATCCATTAGGCCTTGTGAAGTCATGTACAACTTACAAGAGAGAAGGATAACAAATAAGGAAACACACACACACACACACACAAAATGACGGAAAGGAAACACACAAAACATAAAATAAAGGGAAACACACCACAAAAAGGAAATTATATACAAAGGGAGGTAAATCTATAGAGCCGAGAAAAGGATATAAAAATACCCAGTAACGAGTTGAGAAAAGTACATGCCATCATGAAATAACAGATTGAAGTATGACCATTGAAGCACACAAACTATTATATGATCAAACCATGCTTTAGTGATGGCTTTGCATGGCTTGAAAAGATTAAGGTTAACCATAATTCCATCCTTGTACTCATAATGTATTGAGAATGTTTCTTCATCTATTGAAAGTTTGGTTAACCTCTTGATGTCCCACAAACATGAGACACCATCCCTCCATGTCTTCGAGAGTGGGAAAATTGCTGCTATCATGAAAAAATTCATCTTCTTTGAATTGAAACCTCAATTTTTTTCTCATATCAGTAAAACACTTGGAAGGAGTGAAGACAAACTGTTTCTTCTCATTCAAGAACTTCCTCGAACATCCCACTTTGTTTCTTTGAGCAAGTGTTTTCAGACATGGAAGTTAAATCATTGAGTTGGAGATCTTCATCATCCTTGAGATATTGTTGCAACATGAGAACATGTTCAAGGTGAATCTGAGCTTGGAGGGTGGTGAATGCAGTCTGATTTTGGATCATTTGGCAAGAATCATGCATACTCCTACTTTATTGTCTAGAGAAATGGTTACCAATATGCATTTGTTCGGAGTGCATCTTGATATCATTTTCAATATTGCATATTTTGGTTTGGCCATGTAAGAATTATTCACCCTTCATTAGATTTTTCCATGTGAAATATTATTTTTCATTGATAGACCATTTCGAAATGGTGGGAGCGAGTTGGTTTTGAATATAATCCAAACATTGCCACAAATTTTTGTCATGTTCCGAATAACTTTCTTCAATGCGAATCAGTTCAATGTTTTCCCTGTTATCTTCTTCCATGGAGGAGGTGTTGTCTTAAAAAATAGAGATGTGCAAAGGTGATTCACAAACTTTTCTTCTTTTGCACTCATTAACTTCTTTGCACAATGTGGAATAAAAATACATGCTTTCATGTCCATTCTCATTAACCGAATTATTATGGAAGTCATTAAGATTATCAAACTACTCCATCTCAACATCAAAAATTGGTCTACCAAGATAGGAAGCAAAAATTGACTCACACTTGTCTTTTATCTCCATGGCCCAGGTTAAGAGTTCAAGACTGAGTTCAGGATCTTCAATTTCTTCTGTAGCCTTCAAGATATCTTGTATGAATAGTTCTTCTGAAATTTCCATAGGCTCATTTTTATCTTTATTGGATGAACTTCTTATTTTTCCTCTAGGAGATGGTTAAAATTTTTATCCATATGGGCCCATGATTTATTTGAAACATCCTTGTTCACCTCTTCCATTCTTTGCATTTCCAAAGATTCACTTTCTTACAAACACATACATACTTGATTCATGACACCTACTGACAAGGAGAATATTTCCAAGCTTCATGGAAAGGGCACTCCTTCAAGCTCAAAATCCATATCATCTTCTTCTTGGTAAGAAGCAGAGAACTATGTTGGGGCAACAGTATGAGAAGAATTTTCAGCTACATATTGACCATCCATTATTGAATCTTCTTGCTCAAGTGAAAGATGAAAGGCTATGTTTTCACCGTGATGATGATTCTACTCCCTCAATGAGTAGAGGTCATGTTTAAATTGTTTTTTCTCTTTGGATTTGAAAAGAGAGCGGGATTCTTCCATTTTATCATCCATGATTGCATCAAGAAGAGAGTTTGATTCTTTGACTTCCTCCATTTCTTCATGAAACATTTCTACATCACTTGAAGAATCAAAATAGGAGGGAAGATTATCTATGACCATCTTGAATTCATCATTTTCAGACCATGATGTCGGCTGAATTTCTCGCATTTCTTCACATCTCTCCATTGCATCATCAATTGAAAGATCAAAATTTGAAAAGAGATCATCCATGCTTACTTTGAATTGGCCATATTCTTCATCATTGGTGGAGTCTTTGGAGAGCATTGGATCATCCTTTATGTAGCAAGGATCTTCCTTTTTTGAATATATTATTCCCCCCATGGGATGTGACTTAAGGCAAATGGAATTTTTTGAATGGTGATTCTATCTTCGTCTCTTCTACTTCCTCTATCACGTTGATTTGGCTTTCATCGGAAGGTTTCGTGATAAGATATTCATGAGGAGAATCCAAGAATATTTCAGGAATGAAAGCCTCATAATATGGGCAGAAATATAGGTCTTCTTCCATAGGGTACATCTCATCTTCTTCCTCCATTTGATGCGGAGCTTCAAGATGTTCATATCTTCTCTATAGAGCTAAAGCATACCTCTAAATTTCATCAAAGACTTCGGGGTCAGAATTTCCTTTTATATGTTCTCAAGTCTTTCCACATATTATTTTTTCAACATGTTCATTTCTTTAGCACCGTATGCAATGAATTCATCTAGAGAATGGTGGAAGAAGGACAAAATTATCAATTTTGTAGTGAGATGTGCAATATTGCAAAAATATTCTTCAGTGGATCCTGCATTGTCCAGTCTTTCGTCATCTTCTTGAATGTCGATTTTATCTTCAGTGAAAGGCTCAAGGATAGGATTTTCTTCAGTGGAATTCAAGAACCTTTAGGGTATGAAAACCCTATGGTATGAATGATCTTCAGGATCTTCCTTTATAGGATAACTCTCCTCTTCTTCTTCCTTGATATGGACTACTTCAAGTTGTTTGTTCATCTCTTGCAAGAATTTGACATATTATCAAACTTCACACCTTAGCTTATGTCTCTTTTGAATCCATTCCTTTTCATCGGTGACAGGTTCTTTCTTCTTTCCTTTGTCAACACTAGTCCAGAACCATGGCTAATCAATGATCTTCTTTTTCGGGAAGACATCTTCTTCTTCTTCGTCACTGTCACTCATTGGTACTTCACTCTAATCTAGAAATTTCTTCATGATGCGGGAAATGAATGTGACATGGGTTCATTCCTTGATGGATTTTCCTTCTCAAATGATTTTCCTTTGAAATATGAATTTTTTTTCAGACCTTGTGGTCATATTTTGGGTGTAGATTCTGTTAAATCTACCCCATGGTGGGCACCAAAAAAAAATTGTGAGAAAATTGTGGATTGCTTACCAACGCTCTGGGAATCTAAGTCCCTCTACTTAACTAATGCAGCTGTTGTATGTGCATACATGAGTAAAAGTGGATTTTCCTAGTGGCCTTATGGCTAGGGATCCAATAGGGGCACTTCACTGACCCTACGAAAAATCTAGCAATCTCTTTCCACGGAAGAATTTGTCTAAAGAGTGGGAAAGGGAAGTTAGAAAAGAGGTAGGAGAACTAATATTACAGGTAGAAAATCATATTCTTGCACACACTAGTTAGAAGTTTCATCACATGCACTAAAGTTAGGTAGAAACAATACTATGAATAATAACAAGAACAATTATAATTTAATGAACACAAAGTATCAGTAAAACCCTTAGTGAAAAAAGGATCGAAACTCCTTCTTCTTGTATTGATGCTCAAGTAGAAATTGTACGTAGTTTGAGAATGGAAGACATTGAGAATAGGGGTGAAGTGGCTAACTATTTTCATTCACAAGGGAGAAAAATCTCTCTCATGAAATTACAAGAATACAACCAACTAGAATAATTTAATAATTAGAAGAACAACCCTTTGAAATGAATATCTCATTACAATTTATAGCAATTTGAATCGACATTTCACCTCCCTCACATGACTCTTCATTTCCATATTCCACTCATGACCTTTCATTTTACATGAATTAAGTATTTCTCTTATAATTTTGAGAAGATACTTTTTACAATTAAAATGGATCACTTAAGTGAATAGGATGAAATACAATGATGACACATAACGAAGAATTAGAACGGAGAGAGAAAGTAGAGAGGGAAAGAGAGGGAGAGGGAAAGGATGGAGGGGAAAACACTCCTCGTGATGAAATGCTTTGAATGCCTTGATGTAAACATGAAATTTGAGCAAGTATTTCTTCCACTGGTGATCTTCTACACTAATGAAGATTGCACCCTTGAATAACTTTGAATCATTTTCCCAATCTAGGGATGACCGCAAACTCTATGATGCGTGGACATCATGGACCATAAAATGAGTGTCTAGAAACATTGTTATGGTATTTACCATTGCAAACTTGAGATGAACACATATGATGCCCAAGATGACCCTCTTTGAAACATAGTTGATGAACCCTTTGACTCATTGAAATCATTCTGACTAATTCACTTTGGATCACTCGGTTCCTTACGTGATGAAGATGAATTCAGATGATGTGCCTTATGATGCCTTGCATTGCTTCTGTAAACCATTGCTCTCAAGATGATGCTTCTAGGACCTTCGTGAAATTATCATTCCTCCTTTTCAACTCATGAAACCATCTCATTATCCAAAAGGGAGTCCAAAAAGTAGTAAGGTGAGTGAAAACGAAGTCATATGCAACTTTCCACTCTGAAATAAAAACTTTCTATTTTTAGAATATGAGCATGTGCTCTGTTATTCTGAGACATCATTTTTCTTGTTCTAGTTTCACCTTTTGAACTATCTACTATATTCCAACATCTTATGTTACTGATATATTTCTATTTTTTACACATTTCTATTTTTAGCATGTTGTTATTTGGGGACCTACTATTTTGGGAAGAAGTCGTTTTCTGTCTTACTTTTCATTTTATCCCTTTTTTGATTATCTTGAGTGAAAAAACTTGCAATTCAATGAGACTCGTCATTTATAGCATGTGAGGAAATATAACATATGTTAATATTATTAAGTGATGAAAATTACCTTTGTTTGTGGTAGGAATAACTTTTTTTGGATTCGAATCTTTGTCACAAACTCGTGCTCCAATTTTCATCATGATTCGCTTTCCAAAAAGCTTAAAAAAGAAAAATGGAAATTTATGTCTTGTAAGAGCTTTGGGTATGGAGCTACCAGGGTAGAATACTAATAAACATTTGGACCTTTATATCTCGAGAAACTGGCAACTTCGTCGTGTAAAAACTAGTTTGAGAGAAACTAGAATTTTTGGAGACCCTTTTCTCTTAATTTTGCATGATTTCGCCTGCCGGATCTTCAGGAATTTAAAAATATCTTCAAATAGGGAAGAATGCTGATAAAAAAAACTGCCCTCCATATCCCTAAAAAAGAGGGACTTCATGGTACGAAAACTACTTCATGCGAAACTAGATTTTTCAACGATTATTTCCTCCAATGTTCGGGAGATTTCACCCACTGGAACCCTGAGAAGCGAAGAGGTAGCTCGCTGATTTTTTCCATTACTGTGTCATGGAAGCCATTAATGAAGCTTAAAATTTTCAAGTATGGTTTTTTTTTTTTCTGTTCACGATGAAATAAATTCCATTGTGATAGGTTTTTGCTTCTAGTGCTTCACACGAAACTTTCTTCAATCCGACAACCGGTTTGATGGGAAATTGAATTGTGTTCTTCGTGGAGCCGGAAGTGAGATTTATTCACTATGATCTTTCCTTGCTGAAAATTGGAGGTTTGAATATGATTTTTTAATGGCCTTCAAGAGATAAGAACTCAGCAATAAACAATTTTTCAATCCGTTCAACGGTTTGCAAGATATGTTCGATTCTTGGTTTTTTTGGCAATGGAGTTTTCAGACTTCTTTTCCTCTGTTCTTCGTTCTTTCTTGTTGGTTTGATCAATATTCCTTCTATAACCTATGTGCCATCATGGATTTAAGGATAATGTGCTGTGATGGAGCTGGTTTGAGCTTTGGCAATGGTGGAGTGGTGGACTGGTGTTCTTTGTAACTTTTCTTTTGGCGATGAGAAACAGTTAGAAGCAACAAGAGGCACCAAATAGTTAGAAAAAAATTCAAATTTGGTATTGGAGTTGGGTGATTTTTTTCCTTTGATTTCCCTAACCTCAGGGACATGAGGGACATCAAATTTTATAGTGAGCAATAGGATGACACGTGTCCTCAATCCTATGGCAGGGAATTTGAGCTGCAAAAATGCACTTAGGGGTTAAACTGTCAAATTTGAAGGTCACATAAGGGTCCCAGAGGTCACATGGTGGATAGGCACATTTTTCCAAGGTTGATTTACCTTACCTCAGGGACATCAGGGATATATAATTTTTCCAGGATCCTAGTGTTGACACGTGTCCTCCCAAAAATTGACTAACTCCCGAACTCTCTAAGAGGGTAACTTGGAACATTGATAACTTGAGCTCCTAGTGGAATTTCATGGTGAAATTTAATATTATCCTGACTAGAAATGGAATTTTAAATCAAATGGTGGGGATCTCATGTCTTTACTCTTCCATATGATCCATGAAAAAATGGATTTTTAATTTGGTACTCTAGTTATGCTTGAGAAACACTGCTTGCAAACCCTAGGCACCAAGGTGTTGTGAAAAATATTATTTCATCATCTTGTAGGGCTTGGAATTATATTTCCAGAGATGTTTTTTTTACTCCTAATTCCATTTGGAGCTCCTGGAATCTTTCTTTTGAAGCTCAGCAACTGGTTTAGGCCTGTTTAGTGCCTAGGCCTGTGAACCCTATTTTTTATTCATACTGCTCCAAGTCTTTCAAAACTTCCCCAAACCTTCCAAAATTTTCTAAGGTATTAAATTCACCTCCATGTTGAATTATTCCCTTCTATTCCACTCCAGGGGTTGATCCATTCTTGGGAAGGCCAATGATAGCCCTTTCTGTGACTGTCTAAAATTTGCATTTTTAAAGAACTCCTAAAATCACCTAAGGGAACAATTTTACATCAAATAGCGGGTGACTAGAATGACGGATTTGACCCGAGGTTCCTAAGAATGGTCAAACATGAAAATTTTAGCACAAGGGGTATATTTTTCATGCTTGGAAACTTCAAATTTCCCTGTCATACATTTTCACGACAACAATATGCATCTACTATCTTATGGAACTTTAGCTATGCAATTACAACCATTATATTCACTTTAACACTAAATATAGATCTAATTCCCGCAACTTAATTATAATACTCACACATAGGAAATTGATGGTTGCTAGCATTAATTGATGTAAGTCAGCCCTAACCGATGTCAGTTCCTCCTTTCCTGACCAATACCGGTCCATGGGTGACCAACGACAATTCGTCAACCGATGTCGGTTAATGTGTATTCTAGAAATTTTTTAAAAGCATGCAATGAAGCAATTAAGCTCCACAACTCAACATCATTTTTGTATCATTTTAGCATTACATTTTTTGTGTTGTCCTTGTTGAAAATAAACTTTCCTTTTGGGATCTTAAAAAAACTTGTGTTTTCATACTTACATGATCATCTAGTTTTAGTAGGGATTAAATTTTACATTCACTGCTTCCCCTCACACACCGCCAAATCACATATAATCAAACTTTCATTCTAAACACTCCCTTCCAGGTCTATCTACTTGGACTTCATCACCAAGGGGGAATTCAACTCGGTGTTCTAGCTAAGTATAAATAATTAGTGGGTGGTATATTGGCTAAGCACATGATACCCTTATCGATGCGAGTCTGTGAAGTGAGGGATTAGGCCCTAATATCATTCCTTGTACTGACACCAACATAGATTCAGGCCTCTTGTACCCTTGGGTATATTGAGGACTCCAGTCTAAACACACATGAAACCATCCATAGTATGCCCAATTCTTAGTACCTTTACATGTCAGTGTTTTTTTCAACATATTTTTCAAATTAATTAATATAATAAAAAAAAATTTGTTGATTGTGTGGTTCTATTTGTTATTTCATGGTTTTGACTATACAACAATCTCGTATCCATAATATCACATATATGTCAAAACCATTACAACAATCCACATAAACAATGCAAGAACCCCCATGCTATCCCAACATCCAGACAGATACATCAGAAACTCTAGACTCACCTTATCATTCCCCACATTACTTTAACAATGGTGACCCAACATTTGAGGAAGTTCTAGACACAAATCTTTTCTCCCTTAGCAATTTCCTTGATTCACGGGCCATTCACATTCCCCATCACAATCTAGAACCTCAACAACATGTTAGTACCATCACCTACGATCACTCCCAGCTCATACAAGTGTGAAGGTGCGCGAGGAAGTTAGAACATGAAGCACATAGGGGTTCATGCCCAGGTAGAAGAAGTTTGGAACTTAGCCAATTTTGGAGCCACGAGATAAAAATAGACAATAACGAGAAGGAGTGGCATCCAAGCAATGTTCCAAGAATAGAGTGAGGCATGGAGACTTGCAGACAAAGGAATGTCTATTTTGGATAGAGAAAAAACACGAAGAGATCAAGAGACATTTAGAGGTCAAGCTAATAATAGGATTAGAACAAATCTTATCTTTAGGTTTAATCTATTATTAGGCTCGCTTGCATGTGGCCTAGTTGCTTTTTTACATGCACATGGCTATTTTGAGCATGGAGGCTATCATGAGAACGCATGGGCGGTGAAGGGAAATTCTTCACCCCTATATATGTATTGATTTTCATAGTTTTAGTATCACCATATGTATGATAGAGTTACACTGCTAGTATAAAATTACACATATGAGAGTATTGTGATATATTCAGCTATTGTTTTGTGATGAGATAATATAATGGATCTTTGTGGATGGATATTGGTTATTGATGTCTCTATTCATGATACTAGTATGGTAAATCTGATCTTGATTGTTATTTGAACCCTTATACTTTCTTATTGTGTCTGTTTCCAAATTCAGCTCATGGGTTTGGTTATTATGATGGAATATACACTTTGGTTATGGTTATTATAAACATGCATGTTGACACCTTGGAAAGATAGTGACAAAGAGGGACTTGGTAGCTTTGTGCACTTTGGGTGAGTGCTTAGATTTGTCTGATTGAAGTGTCAGCGTTCCTAAGCTTATGAGTATTAAAAAATAGACTACATTTTAGTTAAACTGGAGTGTGCATAAACACGCAGATGATCCATAATTTGAGGTAAGAGAGAACTCCATTGAGACTATAACATTGTTGAAGCATCCTACGAAAAAGTATAAGGTGATAGATCTGAATCATTTGATTGATGAATAGGTGTGCAACGCCTTAAATAAAATGGACACAGAGGTATCACAAAGGAACTTTGTTACAAGCACCACTGTGAAGACATCGATCATTGATAAAAAGGGGAAATAACATGAAGTAGATCAGCTAAAGAAATGTATGTAGGGGGAACAAAAGAGAATGAAGGAAGCATACGACGTGACTAACACCTTAGTGAAGTGGGTTTTGGGATAGTACACCACCCTAGTGAGCCAAGCCCAATGTGATTACAATGATGAAATGGTGTACTTGGAAGAGTTAGTAGGTATGCTCCTGAAAAGAATAAAGACAAAAGGGCCCACGAAAGAAGAAATTTCAAAGGAAAGAGCAACAAATAAAGTCATTGTTGAAACCAAGATCACTGAACTTGAAGACTTATTCACAAAGCTCAAGGAAGTCAATGCAAAAGTTGGTGTGGATTTTAGCAGGTACCAAAAGTGTGAGGATATAATTGCTACATGGTTGGTCAATGAAGAAGCAGTGCTCATAACCATTCAAAATAAGATGCCTAATAATAAAGTTGAGTGCACCCTAGCTATGGCTGAGGTGGTAAAACAAAAGGTAGTGATTAAAACTAAAAAGGACAAGTTAGAGCTCCAGGTACCACAATTTCAAAATATGGTGCTTGACCATATAGATGTGATGGAGGGGGTATGCGTAGAGCTAACAATATTCTTTTAAGAACTCAAGCGCAGGACTAAAGAGTTGGTACATTAGCATGTGTTAGGGATTGTAGAGGCAGCGCCTGGGAAAGCTATGACATAACTGGATCAATGGAAGAAGGTGATGAGTGAGATAGGGGCTAATATTTCATAACTCTTCCAACCTACTGCAAACTAAGTGAATTTTTGGGGTTTAATTTCTTTTTGGGCATTGAATTCTTCGTTTATCCTTTTAGCTATACATCCTTTTTGGTGATAAGATTGATTGAAGTATTTCCATGGAAGGCAATCTATTTAGTATGGGGTAATGTTGCATGACAGGATAATGCTAAGTATAAGTGGCATGTGAGAGTTAGGGACACGCAAAAAGGTGCACGTGGAAGTTATAATAAGAAGTGCACAAGGATTTGTGCACAGGAAAAAATACGTTTGGGACTTAGCCAATTTTTGAGCCACGTGCTAAAAATAGATAGTAACAAGAAGGAGTGGCATCCAAGAAATGTTCCAAAAATAGAGTGAGACATGGAGACTTGCAGACAAAGGAATGTCTATTTTGGATAGAGAACACGTATGAAGAGATCAAGATACATACAAAGGTCGAGATAATAATATGATTAGAATAAAGCTTATCTTTAGGTTTAATCTATTATTAGGCTCGCTTACATGTGGCCTGGTTTCTTTTTACATGTGCATGGATTGTTTTAGCATGCAAGATATTTTGAGAACACATGGGTTGTGAAGGGAAAGTCCTCACTCCTATATATGTATTGATTTACATAGTTTTAGTATCACCATATGTATGATAGAGTTATGTTTTTGGTATAAATTTGCACATATGAGAGTATTGTGATGTATTCAAATATTATTTTGTGATGAGCTAATATAATGGATCTTTGTGGATGGATATTGGTTAGTTATATATATATATATATATATTCATGATGGAATATACACTTCGATTATGGTTATTATGAACATTCATACTAACACCTTGTCAATACAATAACAAAGAGGGATCTAGTATCTTTGCACGCTTCGGGTGAGTACTCAAATATGTTTGAGTGAAGTGCCAGCATGCCTAGGATTCTGAGTATAAAAATAAACACTACATTTTGGTTCCATTTTTGGGACCTCTTTTCAAACAGTTTTCCATGATGTTGCATGATGATGGTGTATCAATTGACTCTTGTTTCCATTGAAGATTGGGTAATTAATGGACAAGATCAGTTTGTGTGAAAATATGGTTCTGGAATTGATTTCAGTGTGCACAAGTGGATGGAAGATAATCTATATCATGAGCTCTATGAACCATTTTTCTGTTATTTTCTAATAGATTTGTACGAGTGGTTGTCTGATTACACATCAAATAAGAGATGGAGTTACATATCAAGGGTTTGGATGCATGAAGAGTACCAGGATTTATTTGATGTAGATAAACCTTGGTCGTGTGATGTAGATCATTAGTGGGCTAGTATTATATGGAATTATAATTTGGAGTATGCAGTATCTACATATTCATGTCCAGAATTTGTTGAGTTTTAATTTTTTCACAAGCCCAGAGGATCTTACATTCACATTATTCCTTTGGAAACTAAGATCTTGATGGTGGTGTTGATTTTAGAGTGCCTACCTATGGCTAGCTAAAAATACCATTGCATGCAGGGGAAGGAGTAAGTGTGGTGAAAGATGATAGACCTTGCAGCATAAAGACAGAGAGAAGAAAGGTGGATTAATTATAATAAAGTGTGGGAGAGGGAATAGGTGAAGCAACGTAATATTGAGGAGTCTATAGAGTTACAGAGGATGATGGCTCAAGAAGGATTTGAGGCTCACGTAGAAGACATGGATCTGGAGCATCATGATCTCCCCCACTTGGGCAAGTGTAGTAGAGAATCCACTTTGGCTTCTGATGAGAGCACGTTAGAGGAGGAAAGAGTAAGGACCATTGGTGTGCATTTGATCCCACCTGGTGACCTATCCCTTGCACTTGGTGTTCTAGTTCTAGAAGTAATCATTGATAAGTAAGCGAGTATAGGTAATCCAATATATTCAGGTAGATATCATATTCCTTTGAATATAGAAGTACATCAGAAAAAACATACACCAATGATAGCACAAACATCATCTTTGTTATTTAGAGGTCTGATTGGAGGAATATTTTATGGCATGTCATCAAGACAGAGTGTGGGTGCACAGAACATTGGGAACACATCTAGAAGTACTTCAACTTCACAAATTGTGGGAGTTCAGTTTAGTAATACTATTGTGACTCAAGGAAATACATCCACTCATCTGGTATTAGTTTTTGGAGGATCAGGAATATTAGGAGGGTTGGGATTAGGTGGTTCTGGTGTTAGAGGAAATACAAGTGGGGGTTTTGGTTCTAGATCTGGTGGAAAATTTATACACCCTCATCATCCACGATAGGTTTATTATGAGATGTCTCTCCACTTACTAGAATATAGAGCTATTGAAGATGTTGCAGAGCACGTGCATAAATGCGAGCTTCTATGGGGATGACAAGAAAAGAGGCTTTTATGATAGATATAGAGGTCGAGGTTGCAGTGGTGGAAGAGGAGTATTTCCTAAAGGAGCTTGTTATACTTATGGATCTCCTTATCATTATCAGTGTGAATTCCCTTAGAATTTGGTTTTCTCATGTTGTGGAAAGAAACACAAATTGGAAGAATGTCCAGACTTGTATGAGAATATGAGAAAACAACATAGGCAAGATAAGGGAATAATTATGATTAAGATACAACATGTAGATGGAGATAAATAGATGTCAAAGGTTGGAGTTAATTATGAATTACAACCCATATTAGTTACCACATGCATTGATGTTGTATGCACTCGTGAACATATGAAGTACAAGCTAACTATAAAAAAGCAAGAAGTGATAAATGTAAAGCACCCTGATGCTGCACATCAGAAAGGTTTACCAGGAGACTATGGACATTATTATATATTTACAACAAGATATTTAGAGTTTTAAGGATCACGCATGTGTAATGGAATCAGAAAATAAGATTGAAATCCATTAGAAGGACGTAGATGACTTAAAGGAGGTGTGTCGAATGTTGCACCAGGAGAACATAATCCCTTTTTTAGGACAGTGGTTGAGAGAAAAAGTACCGCACCCATGTAAGGAGCATGAAAGGTAGATACTTCATGTCAATTTTCCTCCCCATAATCATGACTATGATAAGGATATTACATTGAATACAATCATAGATGGATGGATTTTGAGAAACATTCTAATAGATATAGGTGCAAAAGTTAATGTAATCACATTGGATGCATGGGATCAGATAGGAAGGCCACCATTGCAACCCTCTTCAAATATATTATATCTGAGGAATAGAACTAGATCCATTCCTCTTGGAATGTTAAAGTATGTGACTATTACAATTTAGGGATCCCAGTTTACTAGGGACTTTGAAGTATTTGAGTTAGTTGAAGTAGATAATTTCCCAACATTACTTGGGGGCCCCTGGTGTTATGAAAATAATGTAGATTTGTGCTTCAATAAGGGATAAATTATCTTTGAGAACAAAGAAGAGCACGTCATCATACCCTTGACAGATACAAAGGTTACTTTGTATGTTGATCCTTTTAGTGAAGAATACTTGAATAGGATATCTGTGCACATGATTAGAGACCATGAGGTAACTGAGCCATCTAAGGAAAGATTTATATAGTGGGATGATGCTCAATCAGTTAGTGAAATCACCAATATTTCTTATGATAACTGGGCGCATGAGATGTATGAAGTAGTTGGGTGATAGGTTAAGAGCACAATTACTTGCATGATCAGGCCACACATAGTTAGGTGATTAAGTTATAACCAGGTACCTCAGTACACTGGTGAGGGGAACCCTGATGTATTTCTGCATGCCATGGAAGCCTAGTAGAATAATGAAGGAGATATAAGAAATATGTTAGTTTAAACTTTGAGCGGGGATAGAAGCACGTTGGTGGATTACACACAGAGACAAATTATTAGAATGGCAAGAAGTGAGAATTTCCTTTTCTACTAGGTTTCTAAGGAGTAATGTACCTACTAAGATATGTGAATTTCATGGGAAGTTCCTTGCTTCACACCATGCCCAAGAATGTGAGAGACTTTAGACAGAGCGATAAGAAGACTTACACCATCACTCTGGGTACATAAGTTTTGAGCCATTGTAGGTGCTCACACATGCACATGGTATGTCCATGTAAAATTGACAAGAGAAATAATTAATTGGTAAGAGATGATCTCAGGTATGATCTATAATTTTGATTACTTTTCTAATAAACCTTCAATCAATGAAGCACTGTCAATTATGAAGTACCTTACTTTGGGAGATAGCGTAAAGGCTAAGGAAATCCTGTTAGATATGTTTGGAGAGTTGGATTTAGAGGCGCTCCTTGACATTGAAGAGAATGAAGAAGAAGAAATGGTTCGCACCTAGGAAGAAAAGGAAAATGGTAAACTGGTGTGCATGATAAATGATTATGATGGTGAGGATAATTACTTGGATGTTAACCACACTGAAGGTACATGCGAGGTGATGGACATAGCAGATGAAAAGGCACACATGTATCATGAGCCTATGAAAACAAAGAAGGTTAATATTGGAACAGATGAAGAGCCTAAAGAGGCCATTATTGGTGATTACTGGTCAGAGTAGGAAGTGTCTAATTAAAATCCTACCTGACTTTCAGGACTTGTTTCCATGGGGCTATCATGAGTTAAAATGGGTACACCTTTCTTTAGGAGAGATGATAATCAAACTTAAAGAAGGCGTGCATCCGATTAGGAAGAGGCATTACATGATGAACCCTAATTTGTGTGTTAAGGTAAAGGAATAAATTGATAAAATACTCAAGTTTGGTATCATTGAGCTCATTGAGGAATCAAAATTGGTTAGTCCCATGGTGATTAGTATTAAAAAGGATGGGTAGATAAGGATTTGTGTGGAATATAGAGAGTTAAACGCTTCATGTGGCATTGATCATTTTCCCACCCCATTCACAGATGAGATCCTTGAAGGAGTTGCAGGGCACGATATCTACTCTTTTACATATGGGTTTTCATATTATCATCAAGTGTGCATAGAAAAGGAAGATCAAGAAAAAAAACTTTCACCACTAAGTGGGGGATTTTTTCGTACACGGTAATGCCCTTTGGGTTGACAAATGCGCCATTTGTGTTGTTGCACATTTTTGTACAATATTTTTAGGACTTCATCCATAAGTTTTTATAGGTATATCTAGATGATTGGACAGTGTATGTTTTGGTTAAGGATCATTTTGAAAATATGAGGCCTATGTTTGAGAGGTGTAGGCAGTTGAGCATCTCTCTGAATATTAAGAAATGTATCTTTGCAACACCTTTTGGCACGTTACTTGGTCATATTATTTGTAAGGAAGGGTTTTTGATAGACCTAGCTAAGGTCACTATAATCTTGGGATTGGAAGAACCTAATAATCAAAGTGAAGTGCGCAAATTTCATGGACATACAAGGTATTATAGGAAATTCATTAAAGGGTATGCAAATATTTTTGTGCCTTTGGAGGAGTTATTGGAAGCTAAAGGAAAATTCTATTAGGGTGAGGCACAATAGAGGACATAGTAAAAACTGAAGGAAAGGTTGACTACTACACCTAGTTTACACTTTCCTTCATGGGACAAACCATTTCATGTTCATGTTGATGCTTCTGGGATGGTAATTAGCGTAGTTCTGGTGTAACCCGGTGAATGAATTGTGGGCCACCCTATATGTTTTGTAAGCAGGAATTTGACTCAAGTTGAATAGTATTATAAAACTACTGAGTGCAAAGCTTTGTCCATGATTTACACACTACACAAGTTCACATAATACTTATTGGTGACATCATTTATCTTTTATACAAATCATATGGCACTTAAGTATTTTGTCAACAAGCTCATTTTACAGGGGCACATTTGTAGGTGGATACTACTATTCCAAGAGTTTCAATTTATAGTTATTGTAAAACCATGGAAAAGAAAATTAGGGTCTGTACATTTGTTAAGAATCAATTCTAGTGAGGACGTGCAAAGCATTGAGGACACAATGCCATATGCACAACTCTTTAGATTGAATCGCATGCCCACTGAACTAGAGGAAATTGGCGTATTATTATGCATTGGATAGGCACCTAAGGGAATGAATACCTTAGAGAAGAAACAACTTGCAATACACCCGACACCTTACCAGTTGATAGGTAGAGATTTGTACGAGCTAGTTTGTGATGAAGTTTTGCGCAAGTCTATTTTGGAGCATGAGCATGAGGGTATTATGGAAGAAACTCATGGTGGAATTGTAGGAGGTCATTATGCAGGTGATGCGAACATGCACAAGATTCAGATGGCTAACCTCTTGTGGGAAACTTTATACAATAATACTAAAGAATATGTCAAGGCATGTTACCATTGTCAGCTCCTTGGGAAGCCTAGAACTAGGGATAAGATGCCTTTGAGGCCTATTGCAAGTGCTGAACCTTTTGAGAAATATGTGTAGGATTTTTGTGTGCTATTTATAACTTGTACAAACTATTTGACAAGGTGGGCAGAAGAAACACCTACAAAGGATTATACAACATCTACAACAATGATAATTTTATGGGAAAAATTATCAACATGTATGGATGTCCATTGAGTTTAACAAGAGATAGGGGCACTCATTTCTTAAATGAGACCATCAGGATTTTATTAATAGAATTTATGGTGCCACACCATAAGACAACACCCTATCATCCACATGTCAATAGTACCAGTGAATATTTCAACAAGAATATGGGAAAAACACTTACAAAAATATGTGATGTTGGAAGAAAATACTGCGATGATAAAGTCTCTATTGTACTTTGGGAATATTAGACTACCTATAAGAGGTTGAATAAGGGCACACCCTTTCAATTGGTGTTTTTTGAAGAGGTTGTATTACCTGTGGAGTTCATGTTTTCATCCCTATGTATTTCACACGTATGATGGTTAGATGATGAGCAATCTGTTGAGGATCGCATAGAAAAAATGATGCAGTTAGGTGAGAGGTGTGTTATTACCTGGTGGAGCCAAAAGATAGAAAAAGTGAGACATAAGGCTTGGCATGATAGGAATATCTAGAATAAAACATTTGAAGTGGGAAATATGGTTCTTCTATATAACTCAAAGTTTTTGCACCGCCCGGGGAAGTTGAAATTTCATTGGTTAGGACCTTTTGTTGTAACAAAGATATTGGAATCAGGTGCTTGTTAGTTGTAGGCATTGGATGACACTTTATTACCCAGTTACTTCAATGGGTATAGGCTAAAGCCCTACTATAAATGAGGCTTCTTGGAATTTTTAATAAGGAAGTATTGCCATTTAGATTATATTTCCCTTTAATGCATTTTCATTTAATGTGTGTGTTTTCATTATTGTTATGCTTTATTAATTTAGTTCAATGTTTTATTGTAATAAGTGTTCTTGTGCACCACAAGTTGATTACTACCTTTTGAGTGCATGCATAGAGGACTACACATACTTTAAGTGTGGGGTGAATAAAGTGGGGGGAAGAGAACTATTATCTTCCATCTTGATAAAGTTTGGATCGTCTAAAGGTGTCTCCTGGAAGGCTGATGCTAGAGAAAAAGGTGTAACAGGTGCTATGAATAAGGGTGCTCTGAAGAAAATTGCTCTGATTAAAAACCACATGATAAAAATGATCATGTAGTGTAATGTGAGGTACACATTGGCATAAGGAGCTACTAGGGTTATGACACAATGGTTATGTACTTCGGAGTAGGTAAGCATGTGGAGGAGGTTTGTGGCCCGGGAAGTGGTAAAATGGGCTAAAAGGTTACGACTGCAGTGAGTGGAAGGAAGACGCATAAGTAAGCAAAAGATATAAAAAATAACTTTATAAAAATAAAGTGTCTTAAAAATTTTCATCAAAGGGACAATGTGGGTCAATGAAAAAGTATAAATAAGGGTAATGGGGTATTCATTTTGCTACATTTCTTTCAAAGAAAACATTGAGTGAAGAAGTTACTGAGTATCATTGTGTGAGAAGGAATGAGGTGAAGTGAAAACCATAAAAGTACAAGAAGATTCATGTAGATCCTTGTGTAGAGGAAAGTTGGAACCGGTATCAAGGCACGAGAATAAGGGTTTGTATGTGAACTAAGCAGTTATGGTTTGCAATGCTCGGGTAGAGGAGAAGATTGTGTCACAAAGCACCTAGGGCATGCAAATTTATACAGATATGACACCAAAATGAATAAATATCGGGACAAAAATGGTGGAGGTAGTAGTGGAGAAACCCTTAGAGGATATTTATTCAGAAATATAGTACCCACCTGGTGTGCATAGGGAGGAGATATGAAGTTCCAAGCTCCCAAAGTGCAAGATAAGTGAATATAATCATAGAATGGATGAGCAGGAGAAGATCTTGAAGGAATACTTATAGGAGGTGCTTCTAGGAACAGAAAAAGAAGGAAACCCTCTGATTGACGACTCTGTGACAAGATGACTAGAGAAGATCAAATTTTTGCAGCTAAATAAGCTTCCCTTTTTCACAAATCCCACACACTTGTACTAGTGGTTGATGTTAAGGGTACATGAAGATTTATTCTACTTTGCGGGAAGAAGAATGAGGATCATGGCTCAATTGATTGAGCATATTATAGGCCTTCAGAGTACATGTGAAGATATGGATTTGGATATTTTCTCTAATGAAAATATAGATGAACTAGCCACAACATTGAGCTACAAGAAGGGTGGTCGGGCAATGACAATTGTGGATTTAGATGATCCAACGACTAGGGTTGCAACTAGATTGGTGAGTTAAAAATTGGGTACCACTAAACGATGGAAAAATGTCAACAAATGATTTCTCTATGTGGCACATAGAATGGAAAATAGGGCACACTATAACATCAAACAATTTATTGCAAATAGGATTATAGAAGAGGAGTGGTTAAAAAATGATGAATATGCAAAGATAACTTGGGGATCTATCCTCCTCTTCTTAGTGTTTTGGGAGATTGGAGTGTTGGACATACCAGAGGATAACATGTGGGTTTACCCACCTGTGCATAAATCTCCTATAGTAAAATTCATAGGATATACTTGTGATGGAACAATTACAATTACTTATAAGGCATAGATGGATAAGTGGTATGACAGGCTGAGAGGGGCATTTGAGAATGAATGACGCATTATGGGATAACTTCCCACTGTAGTTGGGGAACAGATGAAATTATCAATGATGCAGCATTACAACCTTACACACTTAATATGATAAATGGTGAGATGGGCCCCTAGTGCAAGCTTCCATTTACTTTCACTGCACAGTACCTCAAGTATTCAATAAATAGAATAAGGGATGCACAAAGGTTGACCTTTGATGCAGAAAAGGTTCAATCAGACTTTCACACTTTGTGTGCAACATATAGGTATGATTCAACGCCCACATACTTAGAGGTATTAGAGCCTGATACACTAGACTTGCATCCCCAACTCATTATCACTATTAGAGGTGTGATTTGCAGAGTATTTTTACAGTTGAGACCTAAAAATCAAGGATGGATTGAGATGGATGTTACATATTCCCCATTTGCATTACCTAGAAGGGAATTGGTACCATCGATGAAAAGGTTTCACGAGGAGGACCTTGTAGAATAATAAGTACATACAAGTGAAGGGAACCTAGACCACTCGTGGAAGAAGATGTATTATACTAGGAGAAATAGAAGTGGTGCAGGGACCTCACAATAGGGGAGCGCATAATAGGAGAAATTTAAATGCCAAAAATCCATGATTGTCTCTAGTATAGAGGCAAGTGAAGAATTAGATTTGGAGAAGAGTGCAGAAACCTTGTGTGAAGAATTGGAATAATAATTCATAGAATAGTTAGAGAGGGTAAAGACCAAAGAGAAGAAGAAGGTGCTTGTATAAGAAGAAGAAGTGAGTAAGAGTTTTTTGAAGGAAGACACACCTATGTGGGAGGAGGATCATATGGAGAAAGGAGCTAGTGATGCTTTTATCATTAAGGAAGAGACATGTATAGGAGTGGGCACAAGTACAAGTAATCCTAACCTTAAGAAGAAAAGAATGAAAAGGAAGGTATAGACGAAACATTAGACACCCTAATCACCCCACATGGACTATGTGGATGAGCCTAAAAAGGTCTTACGGGAGTGATTTCAAAGCACAATGACAACAAATAAGTTACATACATGGGATCTGATGGATTAGGATGGAGGGGTGTCACGCACTAATAAAATGTTAAGTTGGAGTTTGCATAGCTATGTAGAGGAGCCAGAGTTTGAGGTAAGCGAGCACTCCATCGAGAATATAACACTACTAAAGCAACCTGGGAAGAAGTATAAGGTGTTATATCTGAATCATTTGACTGATGAACAAGCGTGTAATGCCTTAAATAAAATGGTTGAGGAGGTAGCATGAAGGAAATTAGATGCAAGTGCAACTGTGAAGACATTGGTCACTGATAAAAGGGGAAATAGCACGAAGTAGATCAATTGAAGAAAGGCCTACAGGGGAACAAAAGAGAATGAAGGAAGCATATGACAAGGCTGACACCTTAGTGAAATGGGTTTTGGGACAATATCCTCCCTAGTGAACCAAGCCCGATGTGATTACAAAGATGAAATGGAGTACTTGGAAGACTTAGTAGGTATTATCCTGGAAAGAATAAAGACAAAAAAGCCCACATAAGAAGAAATTGCAAAGGAGAGAGTAGTGAATAAATTCACTATTGAAACCAAGATTACCGAGCTTGAATACTTGTTCACAAAGCTCAAAGAAGCCAATGCAAAATATGATTTAGTTGTCAACATCTATCAAACAAAAGAGAAAAAATTAAACTAAGTTATCAAAACCCTGCCTTTCTATATATCTTTGATAGTGGGAAAACATCTTGTGCACAATTGTATCATTGATTCAGAGGATAGTAATCTTGTTATGCCAAAGAAAATTATTGATGTCCTAGGCCTTGAGTACATCCCCATGACTAAAGGATTCTTACAACTTGGTGGCTCAACAGTTACCACTTTAGGAGTCATCAAGGATATTTAGTTAACCCTCCATGCATGCTCAAGCCTAACCATAACTCAAGTTGTCTCGATTATTAACCTACCTCCTTTATTTTCCCTTTACCTGTCAAGAGACTTCACTGCCAAGGTAGGTGGCTACTTGTCTTCTGATTGGTCTCATATGTTACTTAAAACAAGTTATAATACCTGGTTTACCATACAAGCTGAGCCCATATTTTCATATCATGTTGATTCATATGACCCATCACCTCTCCAAGCCAATTTCCTAATCCAAGAAGGCCAAGACCAAGATTTAGTCTAAGAGGAACAACTTGTTCCTCCTCTTATACCTAATATGTTGTTAGATGACTAGGCCAACAAACACTATGAATTTGAACCTTATGATAGAAATATTTTGAAATTGGGCTTGGTACTTATTGTATCCTTAAAGAAGAAGTTGTGTTGTTTAACGTACTCAAACAGGGTGAAGATAATTTTGGACAGTGGAAGTTATACTTTGATGGCTCCAGAAGTAGAAATGGTGTAGGTGTAGGTGTCGTTCTTGTTTCTCCTAAGAATGAGAAGTTATTCTTCGCGCATAGGTTACAGTTTGCATGCTCCAACAACATAGCAAAATATGAATCATTGGAGCATGGTCTTCTTATTGCAGAAAAGAAAAAGTTCAACATGCTACATATTTTTGGGGAAATTGAGTTGGTTATCCACCAGGTCACAAACAAGTGCACAACAAAGAATAAAGATTCTTAAATGTTATAAACATTGAGTTTGAGACCTCGTAGAGATCTTTGATGCTCTAAATCTACATGTTGTACCAAGAAAAATAAACAAAAAGGTAGATCAAATGGCCACACTCAGTTCACATTTCTCACATGTTGAGGATTTTATCCAAGTTAGAAAGCATCACATCAAGATGATGATCATGCCAACTATTCATGATAATGAAACTAGTTGGCAAGTGTTTGACATTGACACACAAATTGCCCATTTCATTCAGAATGATGATAAGTTCTCTTCAATCATGCAAGCTGACTTGCATGACAACTATGGTTACCAAGTGATCCAGTTAAGGAAAAAAAAATTGCCTAAAGGGTTTATTTCCTTATAGTATATTTTCAGCCCTGATGACCAGTTATTATTATGTGTGGTAAAGAGTTGTTTCTTGGAAAACATTATGCGCAAGATGAAAAGAAGGCCTTTGTTTCTCTCTGTCAAAAATACAGTGACATATTCTCATAGAAGTATGAAGACCTCAAAGGATTTGATCCAAGTGTTGCTAAACACTCCATTGACCTTCATCCTAGTATCAAATCTATCAAGAAAAAACAAAGGCCAGTAAATCCTAAGCTAGAGCCCGTCATGAGGAAAGAGTTATCTAAACTCATTTTAGAAAAGATAATATTCCCCATCAAATACTCTATTTGGGTCTCGAATCTTTTTCCATTGTGTAATAAGAATGGTTAAATATGACTCTGCATCGATTTCAGAGACTTGAACAAGGCATCCTTGAAGGATCATTATCCTTTGCCTTCTATGGAGTAGATTTTGCAGACAGTGGCTAGCGCACAGAGATTCTCCATGTTGGATGGGTATTCTGGTTTTAATCAAATTATGATCAAGGAAGAGGGTCAATTCAAGAAGGAATTTACAACCAAATGGGGTACTTATACATATCGTAAAATGCCCTTTGGTTTGTTGAATATAGGTGCAACATTCCAACAAGCCATGGACATTTCCTTTAAAGGATATATAAATGAGTTCATCCTAGTTTACTTAGATGATATAACTATCTTCTCAAAGAAGAGTGTGAATCACATGATGCATTTAGAGAAAGTCTTTGAGAGATGCAATGAATTTACAATGTCTCTCATCCCCAAGAAGTGTAAATTTATCATTGTACAATGTAAAATTTTGGGCAATGTAGTCTCAAAGGATGGAATTTCCATTGATCCTGATCATGTTTTATCCATCCTTTCTCTTTCCTTGTCATCCCATAAGAAATCCTTGCAGTCATTCCTAGGAAAAATCAATTTTGTTAGGAGCTTCATTCCTAACTTTGCAGGACTGGTTAGGCCTATCACCCTCATGATCGAGAAATATAGAGTCTTTAACTGGAAAAAAGAAGGAAAGGAGAGCTTCAACAAGATCAAGCAAAATAATGTTTGCATGCCAACACTCATCAATCCAAATTATTCCAAGGACTTCATCCTTTATGCTTATGGAGCTGATGCTAGTGTTGTTTTTTTCTTGATGCAAGAAAATGAACAAGGATTGGAGCATTTAGTGGATTTATTTGGTCAAACATTGAAGGATTATGAAATAAAATATAGTCACATAGAGAAACAGGCCTTCGCCATCACGTGCATGCTAAATAAGATCAAAAGTATGCTCACCAAAAATCATATCAAGGTGTTAGTTTCACACTCAGGTGTGAGAGACTTCATCATGGGATTATAAATCAATGAGAAAAGAGTGATATGTGTGACCAAAATCATGGAGTATGATGTGATTATCAAGGCCACTAAGCTGATTAGAGGCAACACACTCTATAAGTAGCTTACAGAGGATGCCTAGTTTGAACATCAGACTTTATTGTTTTTAGATGAAGGTCTCTCGCATGTTGAAACTAAGAAGAATGAACATCCTAGCGTGTGTACCTGAATGAATGACATGGTCACATTCCTTTCCACTGACGCATACCATCCTAGTTTGAGAAAATAAAAGAGATGACATCTAATACTGCATTTTGTTCCTTATGCACTGATTGATGGCATTCTCTTTAGAAGAAACATTGATGGTGTACTGCTGAGATGTATTGATGGTATGCAGGCTCATAAAGTGTTAGCATAATTTCACAATGGATTCTCTGGTGGACACTTGTCTACCAAAGAAATGGAGATGAATATCATTAAGGCAGGATACTTTTGGACTACCTTATTTTTAGATGTGCACGAGTGGGTCATGAAATGCAAAGAATGCACTTTCTTTGTAGGAAATTAAAAATTATTAGTGCTTCTCGTCTAACCAATCTAAGCGGAACAACCTTTCGCGTAATGGGGTCTCGACTTCATAGGCATGATCAACCTGACCTCAAGCGTTGGCCATAGGTTTTGATAGCTATGGATTACTTCACCAGATGGAGAGAATTTGTCACACTCAAAGAATCAACTAAGTCATTCATCCTTGACTTTCTCAGAGCTTTATAACAAGGTTTCACATTCAGGTAAGTGTAGAAAGTTGGGGGACAATTAAGTGAACATCAAATCCTGAATTTTACATCAAAAACAACAAAACATCAAATTTAGTCTTCCGCAGACTTGAACCATGCCGAAAAGTCAAAAATATGTCATAAAAATGGTACCATCGCATAGGGGAGACTGTTATCTTTGTAGAAATATTGATTTTAAAGTGAATAGAATAGGATAAATAACATTTTATAATTTTTTACTAATAGTAGGTCTTTAAGACACATTTTCCCGTGAATGTTTATGTCTACAAATTTTGTTTCACTTGTCAGAATGTGATAAAATTTATACCATCTCAACCATGGTGAAATTATATACATGTTCAAAAAAAATTACTTCATTTCAATATTTTTTATTAAGTTATGGCGGGAAAACAGAAAGTGCTCTGTTTTCTTTATGTTTTCATATCACTTTCACGGAAAAAAAAACATAAAAAAATAAAATATTGCTCAAAAAAATACAAAATAAAATTTATCCCAAGATAGATAGCAGCATCTAACTTCTCATGAAAGGAAAAAAATATATATCAATTTTTGGTCATCCAAATTGCTGGCAAACGGACTACAATCTTATAGGTGTTTTAAAAAAAACAAAGTCATTGAATTTTGAGTTTTTTTTTAATTGATAAATGATTTTGATTGGAGCTATGAACCGAAGGGGTAAGGGCCCCAAACCTACAACAAAGAAGAAGGGAAAAGAAGGTGTAAAGAGAAGAATGAGGAGGATAGCGAGGAGAAGGAAGAAGTGACGTCGAGCAAAGAGATGAACGCCGAAAAGGAGCAGGACAGCAGCCGAAACCTTGGGGCAGCGGGAAGACCAAGCTGGCTAGCGTAGGGAGGATCCTATACGCGATTTGGCAGCCTAAAGTAGTAGTTCGAAGGTGGTGCTGGCATAGTCCTTAAGTTCATTCAGGTGATCCACCGCAGAGTGGACCAGGAAGAGCGTCGCATCGACGTCAACCACAGGGAGAAAGTGCTGATCCAAAGTAGGATGGAAATTTTGTGTGAATGTCACCAAATCCTGGTACTACCCGCATAACCATTGGATGCCACATCCAAATCCAAGGGTGAGCTCGTCAAATTCCTCCACCCACAGAAGTGGATCTGGGAGAGAGAAGTTGACCAATTGGTCATGCAAACCGACCTGATGGACTACATAAATTTGATCCACAGCCACGCATTCAACATCCATAGAATTTGAATAGAGAAGAAGATAGAGAGAGATGAATGCGGAGGTAATGTCAGAGTCTTTTCTTGGACGTCAGGTTCAAAAACAAATGGAATCTCCAAGAATAGTTTCGATTGCTTCGGCCTCCTCCTGCGAGGAAAATTTAAAAATCATATAAAGGCGTCGCCGATCAATGGCAGAGGAATCAACCAATTCCCACAATTGGCTGCTGAGCGTGACGAAGGGAAAGCCAATGAAAGACATGGAGACAGAGAATGCCGAGCAAGGAAAGGAGCCAAACATGAGATGCAATAGGAAGATGGGAAAACAACATTTGAAGAGCACTGTCCACATGAGAAACAGGGGAAAAACATCCCTGGAATAAATGAAGGAAGCTGAGGTTAGGCAGACGAGATGTTGGAGACAAGAACCGCGTGTGAAAAATTACTTGTAGAAGCGATAAGAAGATCTACCGCTGAGAAAAAAAATGGAAAGGATCTCCCACACAAAGAAGAAAACAACACACGTGGAAGGCCTCTGCCCAACAACTAGGATGAGCAAGCCCAATCGTGGGAGAGGATATTCGACAGTCCATTCCAATCATGATCTGAACCGGAAGTGATGTTGACAGTTGGGTGATCGATGGCGTATTTTGCAAGGAAGTCTGCTGCGTGATTTGTTTCTCAAAAGTTGTGGGATGTGTTCCAGGATCATATTTTGGCAAGCCAAAAGAGAATTTGGGGGATGAAAGGGTTGATTTTCCATGAAGGGGATAAGCCTTAGGAAACCGCAAATAATAATAATTTGGGAGTCCCCTTTGGTGGATAAAAAAGGAAAACCAAACTGTGCAGCCATCTTGACCCCTTCCAGAAGAGCATGGGCTTCGGCAGGGTTGCACATACCATCTTTGAGTGGGAAGGAGCCAGCTCTAATGAGATTACCACAATCATCTCTGAGAATACAACCTACACCAGATTTATCTGGGTTGCCTCTGGAGGTGCCGTCAAAATTGAGTTTCCAATGACCCTACAGGGGGGATGCCACCTAGCTCTTTTCCTTCAAATGGATTTTTCAACTTGTGAGAACCCTTTTTTTATAATTGAGTCTGGTGTGGGGAGCTTAATGAGTGGCCAAGAGTTCATAATCGAGAAATCCCTAGATGATAAGGTTGAGAAGGATAGACAATTAGTGCTAACGTGCTCCAGATGGCCACTTCCAGCTTGTTGAGAAAGGCGGGAAGCTCAACCGCTTGTTCCCTGAAAAGACGAAGATTGCGTTCCCACCAAATGTGCCAGAGAAAGAAGTACGGGTCGATGCACCAAATAGAGCTAAGAGAACTATTGGAATTAAAATATGGCCAAGAGGAAAGAGTCACAACAATGTTATTACATGGAGCCCAGGCTATATTTAATTTGTAAAGAAGCCAATCCCAACAGTAAGATACAGAGGGGCAAAATAAAAAGAGGTGATCCAAATCTTCCTTCGCGGCACCACACAATAAACACTTGGAGGGGCCAGAATAGCCCCAAGATCACCACTTGACTTGGGTAAGAACCTTCTTTTTCAAAACTAACCAACTAAAAAAGGTGACCTTTGGGGTGATACTTGGATGCCAACAACAAAAGGAACATGTAGACCCTTGACCAGAATGTGAAATGAGAGTATTATAGCGAAATGAGAGCTTTCACTGTATAAGAGCCCGAAGCATCCCCAAGCCAAATTAAACAATCATCTTTGTTGAGAAAAAGATCATTTCTATCTGAATGGCATCCACACAATAAACACTTGGATGGGGCTCTTGAGCATAGCCCCAATGATCCAAGAGGATGGACTCTTGAGCTTGGGTAAGATGGAAGAGATATATTTCCAGAGCCAAGATGGTGAGCCGTCAGGGTGTTGGCCGCTGTAATCAGAAACCATAGGACCCATGTAGGACCCTATGTTCATAACGCCATTAAGGGCGCATCCTTTGTGAAAATGAGAGCTATGTTCATAACGCTATTAAGAGCATAAGAAAGATTAAGTGGGGGGGAACCATTCCAACTTTCATCCATCTTTGTTGAGAAAGAAACGAGCTGACCGTTGGAAGAGATTTGATGTTCCAGGTGACCGCCAAGATGGTTCTAGGGTGACCGCCTTAGCAATTAGGGATCTAGATTTGAAAGAAACAAAAGCTCAGGATGATGCTCAGGATGATGCCCACCGAGATACTTATGAGAAAGAACTTGGAAGGCCTACCTTTTTACGTTAGAAATGAAATTCCAAACAAGCTTTGCCCCAAGGGCAGTGTTCTGTAAAGCAAGATCCACAATACCCATGCCACCCAGATGTTTGGGAAGCTTGACCAAATCCTAATTAGCAAGGTGAAATTTGCACTTGTCACCGTTACCTTGCCATAAGAAGGTTCTCACCACTTTTTTGATTTTGAGCAGAATAGATTTTGGAATCAGTAGAAAAGATAACATGTAGATAGGAATTGCAAGGAGCACATAATTGATTAAAAGAGCGCGATCGGCCAAAGAAATCCATTTGCCTTTCCATGAGAGAAGTCTAGAGGATAAAGAGTTTAAGAGGTCATTCCAAAGATGAGCTCTGCTAGTGCCATGAAAGAGTGGAATGCCCAAATATTTATGCGGGAGAGCTCCCACAGAGAAGGCGAGAATTGCTTTGATCTTACATTGTAGTCTAGAGGCAACATTAAAGAAGAAAATGATATATTTATGATATCTTATCACCTAACCAGCAGCATAAGAATAAGAGTCAAGAATGGATGAAATCCACTTAGCTTCTAGGATAGTCCCTTAACCAAAAATAAAGGTGTCGTCTGTGAATTGTTGATGAGAAAGGGCTAGAAGGTTGGAGGTGATGTGTATACCTTTGAGGGAACCATCCTAGACAACGGATTTGATGCTGCAACTGAGAGCCTCCACAACCAAAATGAAGAGGAAAGAGGAAAGATGATCACCTTGTCTTAATTCTCGACTGCTCTGGAAGAAGCCTTCAGCTGATCCATTAACCAAAACAAAGAAACAAGGAGAGGCAATGCAACTAAAGATCCAATTACAAAAATTCTCACAAAAGCCCATGCCTTGAAGAGATTTGAGGAGGAACCTCCAATTGACATGATCATAGGCTTTGCTATAGTCTAGTTTCAACATCATGCCTGCTCGAGAGGAAGCATGTAGAGTATGGATTAATTCATGGGAAATAATGATCCCATCGGTAATAGACCTACCAGGAATGAAACCACTTTGTTCTTGAGCAACCAATTTGGGCAGAAGTGGGCTTAATCTATTTGCAATAGCTTTGGAGATGATTTTGTAAGTTGTGTTGCAGAGAGAAATAGGTCTGAAATCATCCATTGACTAGGCAAGAGATTTTTTAGGAAACATGCAAATGAGGGTATGGTTGAGAGTTCCTAAAATCTTTCCTATAAGCCTTGATTCCTCAACAACTTTCCATACTAAAAACCCAACAACATCCCAAAAATCCTGGAAGAAAGAGGCGGGGAAACCATCTAGACTAGGCACTCTATCTCTCTTCATAGAAAAATAATTTTTCAAACCTCATCCATGGAGAAAGGGGAAAGAAGCAGGTCGTTGTCAGTAGTAGTAATAGAAGCAGGGATTTAATGAAAGGTGGACTACGCTCCAAGGGGAGAGGTCAAATCGTTCACGAGCTTATTGAGATATGACACCGCTCCAGTTTTGATCTGGGATTGAGAGGACGTAATAGATAAATCATCCCGCTTGAGAGAAGAACTGTAGTTGAAATTTCTTATGGATTTGACAGAAGCAAAAAATGAATTTGTATTTTTGTCGCTGTCTGTTAGCCATATTTCCCTGGATTTTTAACGCCAGTAAGTTTCCTCTTTGAGAAGGAGAAAACCCAATTCCTTTAGAAGATATTTTTCTTTGAGAAAATCTGCCTGAAACATCCCTTGAGTGGGTATAGAATCATTCAGATTATAGAGTTCCTGCTCTACTCTAATTTTTTCCTGAAAAATGTTTTTGAAACTCGTAAAATTCCAGCTTTGAAGTTTGTCTTTCAACAAAGAAATCTTTTTGGATAATTGGAACATCCAAGTCCCTTTGACATTGAAGGAAGCCCACCAGAGATTGACTACAGGATTTAGTGAGGGATCATGAAGCCACATATTTTTTAATTTGAATGGTGAATGGCGAGGTGAAAAATCAAAGGAAAGATCAAGAGAAATAGGGAAGTGATCAAAGCCGGAGAATGGAAGAACGTAGCTTTTAATGAGGAAGTTATTCTGTAGCTAGACTTTTGAAACAAGGAATCTATCGAGACGCACTACTAAGGAACTAAAACCAGGCCTCCTGTTATTCCATGTGAACCAGCCCTTACTTGGTTCCACATCGACCAAATGAGAAGAAGAAACAAATGAGGTAAAGTCAACCTGAGAGCAGGGCTGCCATTGAATACCTCCACACTTATCACGATCAGAGAGAGTAGCATTAAAAGCACCAGCTATGATAATCTTGGATTTGGCAGCAAAATCGAGGACCAAATGAAGTTTAGTCCAAAGATCTCTTTTTTTTATCGGATTAGAGGGGGCATAAACATTACAAATGAAAAAGGACTCATCAAAATGTTTAATCTGAAATTTACACCAGATATAGTTTGATTCAACGAGAATGGGCTCAATAGCGCAACAACAAGATTTCCACATAATACCAAGACCACCCGAGGCACCAATAGAGTTAGAGAAGCAACCTTCCTAACCTTTCCATCTTCGAAACCAACTATTAAAGCAACCATCCTCAGACATCTTGGTTTCTTGAATCAGGAAAATATCAACCGTAGCATCAGTGGCATAGCGTCTTAACAGACGTTGTTTTTAGGGGCGTTGAGGCCCCTAACGTTCCAAGAAAAGAGGATCATTTGGTCTTCAGAGAGGACTCACCTCTCCTACTTGTTGAAGGGAAGAAGGAATGAAGTTGAAGTTACTTCCCAGCGGAAACCTCATTAAGAGAGAGTTTACTCTTATTAGGGTGGCCCATAATACTTTTCAGATCAAGATCCATGTTGAGAAGGGGAGGTGTTGGGAGAATCGGACCAAGCAACAAATTATTGGAAGATTGATTCTCATGAGCAGGCTCCTATAGATCAATGGGGTCTCCATTATTTGACTATAGAAGTTCGTCCTTATCATTAACCTATTTTTCCAAAGAGGAAGTGTTCCCTCCCAAGCCAATGGAGATACCTTCATGGAAAAGGGACAAAATCCTAGTAGAGTCCTTAACAACTGCGATCGTTTCTTTAACAAGACAGAAAGTATCAGGATCCAGAGAAAGGGAATCACCAGTAGGAGGGGGATTAGAGGAAACTAAGCAAGTGGAGTGAGGAGGAAAATCAAGAGAGGGGGTGGAGGGTGAGGGGGCATGGGGATGAGGGGATTTTTTTTCCATTCCAGTTTGCTATAAGAGGTAGGATTTTTACAGAATTTGCAAATATGGCCAGGTTTTTTGCACTTAAAAGTAGTTGTTGGAGACACCTTCATACTCCACCTTTTGCTCCTAAATCTTGAAGGGGGTGGAAATGAGAATGAAATATTGAAGATTTTGAGTGTGATCAATAGAAATGCAAATTCTAGCGAAAGAGGAAAGGGTACCCTCCAAGGAGACAGGGTCGATGCGGATGACACGTCCCAGACTGGAACAGATTTTAGTGAGGATTGGAGTAGACCAAAACTCACTAAGCAGAGAATAAATTCTAACCCAAACATGAAACCCTTCAGTATCAGCTCCATTATAGTCAAAATGTTGTTCCCAGTCGTGAATCACCAAGCCAGAGTCAGAAAGAAGAAAATATTTCCTCGCCATGGTGTCATCCTTCTGAGTGGTGCTCCGAAATAATACTAAGAAAAAGCCCTTTTCAAGGAATCGAATACTCAGGTCACTACCCCACTGTGTTTCACACCAGTTTTAAATGCCTGATACCTTTAATCTTCTACCGATAAATTTTGCAAAAATTGCCCTAGAATAAAGACGCTTTATTTGGGCTGCAAAAACAATGTCGTCCTCTAAGGACATGAAAAAGGAGGTGTGCTAGTCCACATGAGGATGGAGTAGACTAGGATCATGTTTTTCAAGGCCTTCCTGCACACTCTTCGACACAGGGCAACGGGGGCCTAGCCACTTCTTCAAGGCTTCAAATAGGCCCTGGCCCGCGTGGCGCACCATCACCGCATCACGGGGAGGTGAAGCCAAGTGACTATTGGAGGGGTTGGAATTCAAAAATTGTGACCATTCTGTACCTCAGGGATTTTGCTTCCCTTTCACCATCCATCAATTGAATCTTATTTTTTGACCATCCCATGTACCATGAATTTTGAGTGTTTAATATAGCTAAACTTGTCCATTTTTAAAAAAAATAGTAGTTTAGAAACTAGATTCTGGATGCTATGATTCATATTGACATATTTTTTTCTAATTTTGAGTGTATGCATTGCTAATAATCCCTACAAGTTGATATTATGTTGTTATTTGTAATATGACATCCACTTATGACCCCTTTTTTGTCCCCCAACTTGCTGCACTTACCCATTCCTCAAAACATTGTCTCTAATAATGTAAAAGCCTTCCTTTGTACTAAAATTTTTGTTTGGGTGCTCAATCTTGGTATTTATTTAAAGACCTCTTCCAACTACTACCCTCAAGGTAAGGCTTAGCAAATTCATCTAACAAAAACCTGATTAGAATCATGAAACGGACAATGAATATTAACCAGAGGCAGTGGCACATAAAGGTCTCGTGCGTGCTCTAGGAAGACAAAATCAATAGGTACTTCACCTTACAAGCTTGTTTATGGAAAGTAAGTTAGGATTTCTTTGTCTCTTGAATTGCCTTCATTAGATCTTGCCCAACAACTAGAGTTTAAGGGTGCAGATCAGAGATAAATCAGAATGGCAGAACTGGTTGAACTCGAATAATTGAGAAACTCTTCCATGATCAAGTTAGAACAACATCAGAAATTGACAAATAAGTGGTTTGACAGAAAGGGTAGACCTCAGGTTTTCAAATTTGGTGATCTGGTCTTCAAATGGGATGATGACAAAGCCAAACCTAGGAACCATTCAAAGTTTTATGCACTTTGGAGTGGCCCATATACTATCAGTTATTGTAAGGAGGCTAACTCTTTTGTGTTATCTCACCTTGATGGAGGCATGCTACCAATCCCAGTTAATGGGATTTATCTCAAGAACTTCCATTAAGTCTTCTACATCATTGTATATATTAGAATAGTTTTAATTCCTGTAAGTATGCTCTATGCACATTGTTTTGTTTGTATATATTTCTTTCCTTTCGTGTGCTCCTTGCGTGCACTCTTTTTTTGCTTCCAGGATGCCAGTTTGATCCAGGGATCTTCCAACAATTTTCAGCAGTCTTCCACTCTCATAAAATCTAGATCAGAACATATGCACATGAGATCAACAGTTATTCAGAGTTCTGATAGTGCTTTAAGTGACTTCAGGGGTAGTTCTTCAAATTGCATATCAACATTTCATGTTTTCATATTGAATCCATGTCGAGTGGATGCTTCAAGGATATTGATCTCCTTTATATAGTAGACAGATGGACCCAAAAGTCACCAAAATGTTGTCCAAAATAACTCCCATTGTTATTTTGACAACTTATATCTTCATTTTGACTCTGAGATTCAAAACTCTAGGTTATGCGTGCACTCAGGTGGTTTCCTTCGCACATTACTTAGCTTTTGTTCATATATTCACCCTTTACATGCCATTCCTTCTCCATTCCTCTATCTTCTTCCATTATCCCTTTGCACACACTCCTTGCGTGCTTGCTTTTTTCCCATAGTTCATGCACCCTCCATGCGTGCACCCCAAAACTTGCCTTCCAATTTGGCTAAGTCCCCTACATGCTTTCTATGTGTGCACCTTTCCTTTCTTTTCATTATGCACTTCTCATTTGGATACCATAATCCACTTGCATACTTTCATCCTTTCAGGCATGCACCTTGTCTTCCCACTTTCACATGCACCCGTCTTCTACATTCTCATGCCTTACAAATTCTTCCTTTCCAGTTATTGTGCCACGTGGCCATTTTTCAAAATTAAATGTGTTACACACAACCTATTAAAGCACACCAACTTGGAACTAGATCCTTGCAACAAACCATTGTGTGAGAGGTGGCAAAAAAGACAAAACAAATGAACAATTAGCTAAATCCTTCGATCTATCAGAGTACACCATGTGTCTTGCATGTTTAGTTTTCACTGTAGACTTCAAATCACCATAACTCCTACTACAGAGCTTAGATTTAAGCACTTTTGATGTTGTTGGAAAAATTCTAATGTGGGCTACACTTCAAATCATTCAAAATCAGATTTTGGTGGGATGTGGTAGTTGAGAAGCAGGGAAATGCAATTCAGCCATTAATGCACAAATTCAGTTAGCTTAACCACCTAGATTTGACCCGATTTTCTCTCCTTCCTTCTTCTATAAGAAAAACATACATGTGGAGGTGCATATGACAACATTTTAGGTAGAATTACAGGAATTCATTACTAGATGGTGGTTATAATCTTGAATATGAGTTTCCCTCTTCTTCTATAAATTAAATAACAATACTTGTTGTAAAAGGTTGGACCCCTTTAGTTTGCTAAGGAATTTTGTTCCTTGTATTTTAGGTTGCAGACCTTTAGATCTGTCTCTTTACATGTGGATATTAGCCTCAGCTATCATTGTAATTGACTGTGCATTATTCAGAAGTAATAAAATCTTATTTTGTGGCTATTTCATGCCCTAATCCATATTTTATTGCATCTTCTTTCCTCTCCTTTGCATTGTTTGTTTATTGTGCATTCTCTCTGTCCCTTGCAGGCCCCTTTTCTGATCGTGTTTCATGAAAACAAGTGTGTGAGTGTGTTTCATACTATGATACATGTGTATATCCTCTCTACACACATTTTACTTTGTTTTCTCTTAAAGCCAACTGTGTTCATCCCCCTCTTTCTGGTGTTATCACCTCCTTTAGCTTAGGTTCTTCCCTTTTCGTGCATCTCCTTCTCAACTTGGTCCCTTGGAATATTAGATTAGTGATAGGTAGTTGTATTTCCCTTCTTAGGAGTAGTTTTAACGTTAGAAATAAGTAGAGGAACCAACCTTCTCCAAAGGTTTGTCTCAAGCGCACAAGGTCCCACATCTTGGAGACAGTCCCATGTTGCCTCAAAATTCTAGTTCATCTCTATCTAGGATGGGTGCAATATTGAGCTCCAATGCATACTATACCAAAATTATTTAGAAGCTTGTTCAATCATAAATTATATCACTAACACCAATCAATCCCTCTAATCCTTGAGGGTGGAAACCTACCTAGTACAAGTATGATGTAGTTTGTGTTTATCATAGAATGTCATGGCACCAATGACAACTGTAAATCCCTCCAAGTTATAATCCAAATTATTTCTAAGAAAGGTCTCCTCCTGATGAATAAATATCATCCTAATCTGTTTATCATGTAGACACCTACTTTTGGTATCGCTACCCCTCACCCCATGTTCACTCTTTTTCATATTTTCACATACATACCTCTCTTCCCATTCAAATCCCATTTCCCTCCTAAGTTCAATTTATCCCACTTATCATTATTTCCCACCTTAATTCTCCTTAATCACCCCTTTAATTAATCATCCCTAATCACCATTAATTATTCTAAACCCCCATATAATTATTTTATCCTCCCTAAGACCGCATTTAATAAATTCACCTCCCCTTTACCTTTATTTAATATTTTTCACCTCCCACCTATTCATATATCCTCCTTATGCAATCATATCTCATCCTTATCATCTAAAATCCCAATTCCGCCTCATATGGGCTCATTTCCTCAAGATTTTCACCTTTCCACCACCCAAATGGATGAATCCTTGCGATAAGTGGAGACCCAACCGAGTCATCATCGACCCTATAAAGCCGCCCTTACCCCTCCTTTTCTCAGGATGCAAATTTGAGGACTTCCAGAGATATTTCTTTCATTTTTGTGTGTCTTTGTAGATATTATCACTCTCTTAGGGTTACTTTTGAGGATCTTGTGCCCACTCTTATAGATTTGAAGTCTTATTTCATCATTACATATTTAGATCTACCTTCATCCTATTCTTCATCAGATCTTGTGCAGGTTCAGCTATCATCCAATAGCCCTTTCTCTACCTTCTCATCTCTTCACTTTCCATCTGCATACCTTAATTCTTGCCCATCTTTTTTCATTCAACCCTAGATAATCCCCATTTTCTGCCAACCCTACCTATTCACTGTTGACCCATTTTTTTAGATTTTCTCTCATTCAGATCCTCAATTATCCTCTCTCTAATCCCACAGTCACCAAGACCTTTAGATATTTTCATTTTTCCCTCATGTCACTCCCATATCTATTCTATTAAGCCTTAGTTTCCGCTAATCAACCTGGTAGCCATCAACCAGATCATTCTTCATTATGTTTATCTTTAGATTTCTTAATTTTCTTACATCCTTTTTGTCAGATCCATTTCTAGATCTCTTACAAGTTCCAGTTGTTCATCTCATCTCATCACCAGCTTCATATCTTCCTCCAAGGCCTTTAGATCTACATTTTCTGCCAATGTCTCAGTTAATCGAATCCAGCCACCATCAAATGGGATCTACAATCTCAAGTCACCATCAACATGCACATGTTTGATTTTGCTTAGATAAAATCTTCCTTTAATAACTTTTATTACATTTAAATTTCTATTATATTTCAAATTCCGCTACATCCAATTTTTCAATATTTAATCTTATCTTTATAAAAAAATGTGGGTTGATATCCATCCTAGGAAGTTTTCACTTCTCGGGACTGATATTGTCGGGAAACCCACCCATCTATCAACTAATCCACTTTTCGTGTTGAGTTTTATTTGTTTTACAGATCATCTATGTCATTATGAGGAGGATCTTTTATTTTGTGCATGTACATATTGGGATCCCATCTAGAGATACCATAAACCCTCTCATACTTGGAGTTTCTTATTCTCTTGTTACAATTTCACTAATCTAAAAGAGGTAGAGAGGAAAATTATTTGATATTCTGGCATGCCCGTTGGGACCCACCCTTCTTTGGTGAGTCTTGTTGTTTTTTTTCATTTCTATTTTTCTTCTATCCATCTTCTATTAACATCACGGGAAGGAGCGTTTCTTAATTTCCTACGTGCGCATGTCACTTTGCTTAGATCTTCTTACTTTCTTAAAAATTAAAAATTCAAATAAAAAGGAAAAGCATTATCTAGGTACTCCTCTTTTTATTAATTTATCCTTTTACATCATACTTCCCTTTCTTGTTTGATTGTCCTCATCGAACATCACATTTCATTTTGGATCTAAAAATAATCCTTCATGTCTACTTGGAAATCTAGTCTTGTTAGGGGGTTTAAAAGTTTACATATACTTTCATCACACACATCCAAACACATGCATCAAAACTACACATCTAAAACATCTCTTCTCAGGTGGAACTATTGGGATTTCATAACCCAATAGGAAACTCATCGCGGTGTTCTAACTGCGTTACAAAATTTATGGCTACTAGTATATTGGCTAAGCACCCACTCCCTTATCATTGTGGTACTGTCAAATTGATGGGGTAAGTCCCAATACTAAGCTCTGTATCGGTATTCATCATAGATTTGTGCCTCACGTACCTTCAGGTATATCAAGGACTTTAGCCAAAACTACCTAAAACAATCTGTAGATTGGCCATTTCCTAGGTTCTCTTCAAGCCCATTTTTTATTTCTTTTCACATCTTTAATAATCAAGATAATCAAAATTTTGTTGCATGACTTTTTTAACCTAATCAAAAATCTATATAGTTTTGTTTTATTGTTTATTTCATGCTAGTTATTTCACAATCCCAAGAAATACAAATAGAAAAAACCATGTCATCTAACAAGATTCCTATTTCCATTACTGCTTCCCAACAAACTTCTGGACTTTCTATCCTTACCTCTAATCCTTTTGTCACCTCCCCTACAGTTACTCAACCCATGGTTTCCATTCCCCCTCTTCAAGAGACTCATTTGGTCCAACCTAATACACATGTCAGAACCAACCCCTTTATCATTAATCCATTCCATCTAGACCAGAAACACCTCCTCCTTCCACCTCTATCGAAGCTTTTGGGCCTCCTATCATCCCTCATGGGTGTGCAGAATTTGAAGATCTTCTCAATGCTAATATAGTTTCTCTCCATGACTATCTCCTTTATAAGACTACCAATCTCCCCATTGATGGACCCCATTTGTAACAAATTTATGCCTATCATTCCAATCTTGAATCTAAACAAGTCGTCACATCACGACTTTCCATATTCTTCCCTAGAGATATGAATGAACTTGTCATGACATAACATGGGTTTCATCCTCATCAATCTTCCTCCATAATCCCTCACAATCACCAAACCACTCAATTAGTGGTACCCATTCCCCCTAAGTTTCCTCGTGTTAACACTACTATCACCTCTTATAATCCCATCACCTCATCATCCATTATGGTCACTTTCGATTTGAATAACATAATCCAACTTTACCTCATATCTCCACTTCTCATGTCCATGTAAATGTAATCACTTCACAGCCCCATACTTCTGAATTAACTCAAACCCATAAACCTCCTCCTTGAGGTACCTATCATTACATACTCCCTAATCAACCAACTCAATTATCCAAACAACCCATTACTTGCATCCCAACACACCTGTTAGCAAGAAAATTTATCAAGTGGAAAAACTTGTGGATTTCATGCCAACGCTCTGGGAATCTAAGTCCCTCTACTTAACCGGTGTAGTCACCATATATACATGCGCATGAAAAGTTGGATTTCTATGGTGGCCTTTCAACCAGGGATCCAATAGGAACATTCCACTAATCCTATGATGAAGCTTGCTGATACCAGCAAGAGAGGACTTTGTCTATAGAGAGGGAAAGGGGAGTGAGAAATTAGATAGGAGAACTAATGTTGTAGGTAGAAAATCAAATTATTGCTTACATCAACTATAAGTTTTGTCACATGCATCAAAATTAGGAGGAAACAACTCTACACATAGCAACAAGACCAAATGGAATTTATGATCACAAAGTTTCAATAAAACCCTTAGTCAAAAAAGTCTCAAAACTCCTTCTTCTTGTATTGATTGCTAAACCAAGTTGTACATAGTATAAGAATGGAGGAAAACTAGAGAGTGGGGGGAAGGAAGAATTTAGCTATCTCCTTTTTTCTCTCAAGGTAGAATGCACTCTTGAGCTTACATAATTAATGAACAACCCTTTGAAATGGGAATGGCATTACAATTTATAGAATGAGAGGTGACTTATCATCTACCCCCTAATGGATTTTCATATGTCCTTGTGCAACTTAAAACTTTTTGACTTCCTAGGAGAATATTAAGTCACTTTTTATAACATAAAGGTGACTTATCACATTAGGAACATTAGGACATATGAAAAATTGTAACTCCAACGTGAAATTAGAATATTGGAAAGTGAGAGAAAGTTGGGGGGAAGAGAAGAGAGAGAGAGAGAAGAAGAAGAGGAGATGTTGTTCCCGATGAAGTCCATTTTTCCTCGTTGATGGAAAGCTCCAAATGCAGTGAAACTATGAATCTTTGAACTCCTTGCACACTGTGAAATTCCTTCAAATTAGCTCATGAATGCTTACCAAGTTGAGTGAATTGTTCCGCTGACGACTGCAACTCCTAGCCTGCATATGATATACCTGTGACCCGAACTATGTAGTAAGTGTCGAAAAACATTGTCTAGTTCCCTGAGATGATCACCCCTCTATGTCTCATTGTGAAAAACTTTCCCTTTGAGAACAACCTGCTATTAATAATAAGTTTCTAGATGGAAGGCTTACTATTTTTAGTGAGAGGTGATTTTTGCCTCTTCTCAACCATCGTGATGTGATGAACTCCCTCATTTGATCTTGTGCACATTGCCTTTGCTTTGACCACTTCTTGAGGTGAGTTGTTATTTTTAGTAAGCATATATATAAGGGACTTACTATTTTTAGTAAGTTATCATTTTCACTTTTTTCTACTCTGAATAATCATTCTAACTTCTAGGAGGTCTTCAGTTCACACAATGTTTTCCATAACCACTTTTGACGAAGACTTACCAAAAATAACAAGCATGTGTAGGAAAATATACTATTAATAGAAAGTGGATTTCCGGTGCTTGGTTTGCAATGGAGTCTATTTTTATAGATTCAGCTCATCGTTTTGGTCACATCCTCTTAATTTCACTTAATTTTTCCCACTAGAATGTCGGGAAATAAAATTTAAAATTTTCACCTAGCAGTGACTTCAAGCACGGAGCTGCCATGGCGGCCATTAATGGAGCTAGAAATTTTTAGGTCTAGTTTTTCTCTCCATTTTTTATGAAAACAACTCCATTGTGATAATTTTTTCATTTGGGGCTTGTGTGTAATTTTTTAGCTCATTTCCATTGCCAGAATGATGGGAAATACAACGAATGTGACTCAGTGCATGAAGTGAGAATTTTGTTGGAACAAATAATTCAGAGCACCATTTGACCTCCCATTTTTACATCATGATCATCTTGAAAAATTTGGAATTTTGTACAAGACGGCACCTTGATATGACTTGTATCTTGTGAGATATGAAGATTTCTTGATCGGGTGACTTCACGGTTATCTGGGCAAAAACCTTCATTTTCTTTCTGTTCTTCATTTCTTCAGCACTTTTTTCTCTAATATTTATGTGTTTTCATGGTGTGGAGAGTTTTTTTACCATGAAGGATAGTGTTCAGATCAGTATTGGTAGACTGGGTGTCTGAACAAGCAAGAACAAGGCCATGGCATGATGAGAAGCTGTGAAGGAGAAATGAGGGGGAAGAAACAACTAAGTGCCGGATTTGAATATTCAAAAAATGATCATGCAAGGGTGGGGTAAATTTTTTCATATCTAATTTCCTTGACCTTAGGGACGTGAGGTACATCAAATTCCATGTGAGCAAGAGGATGACACGTGTCCTCGATCCGATGGTAGGGGATTTGCTTGAAAAAACACTAGAAGCACTAGGGGCTGAAAGTCGGTCACATGGATGAAAAAAGGACTATCCATAGGGGATGGGTGAATTTTTCCATGTCTTTTGTCCCTGACCTCAAGGGTGTGAGGGACATCAAAATCCACGGTGGTCCTAGAGCTGACACGTGTCTTCGATGTGACGATAGGGAATTTGAGCTCCAAAAATGCACCTGGGGGCTGAACTGTCAAGTTTGATGGTCACATGAGGGTCCGAGAGGTCACATGGGGGCTGGGCACATTTTTCCAAGGTTGATGTACCTGACCTCAAGGACATTGGGATCATAAAATCCTGCCAGGATCTGACACATGTCCTCTCAAAATTTGGCTAAGTCCCGAACACGCTCCAAGAGGGCGACTTGTGATGATGATATCTTGAGCTCCCAATGGAATTTTTTGGAAAAAATTTATATGATCCTGACTGGAAATGGAATTTTTAATCCAATGGAGGGGGTATCATGTCTTGATTCATCCATTTGATCCATGAAAAATCAGAATTTTTATTTGGTACTCCACTTGTGCCTGAGCAAAACTTCCTACAGATCTGATGCAACAAAGTGTTGTGAAAAATATGATTTCACCATCATTTAGGTATTGGAATTATTTTTCTATAAATGTTTTGTTTTACTCTTAAATTCATCTGGAGCTCCTGGAATCTTCTTCTGAAGCTCAGTAGTTGTTTTGAGGCCTGTGTACTGCCTAGGCTTGTGAACCTTTTTTTTTATTCAGACTACTCCAAGTATTTCAAAATCATTTCCATGATGTTATAAGGCCTTAAATTAACCTTCATGCTGAATTTGGCCCTTTCTTTCTACTCCAAGGGGATTCATCTATTCCTGGGAAGGCCAGTGCTAGCCCTTCCCACAACAGCTTGTAGTTTGCAAATGAACTCCTAAAATCACCTATGGGCAATGAATGGAATTTCCTAAATCACCTAGGGGGATTATAGAACATTAGTTGGGAGGTCACTTGGACTTACTGAATAGAGTTGGGGTGTCTTGGAGTGATAGACTTGAAAATTTTGGCACAGAGATATAGTTTTCGTGCTCAGAAATTATCAATTTTCATGTTGCACATTTACACGACAACAACACCCTATATACAATTAATAAAGTTTCCTTGTCTCTCAACAACAACAAAAATATAATCAATATTATCACATTCTCATTCCTCAACAACAACCTTTATCTCAACCCATTCAATCACAACCCCTCAATTACATTCCCCCTTATCAACCACTTCCACCAACACCTACTCATCCACAAACATATCAAAATTATCAACAACCTAATCCATATATCTCATATGCATCACAATCTCATCCTTTAACCTATCAACCCCATCCATCTAATGATCCCATGAAATAATTTTTTAGTATAATGGCTAACCTTGAGGCCACTAACTTGGGATCCAAAACCACCTTCTCACATGAACAAATATGTAATGAACCCATCAATCCATCAATCCACATAAAACCTTATCCTCCTCATTGGGAATTACCAAAATTCTCCAATTTCAATAGTAAAGAGGACCCACAACAACACCTTCACACATTTAGACATTCATGTTACCTCATTTCCCATGATCAGGACCTTATGCTTCGCACATTACCCATGTCGTTAGTCGGACCTGTATTAGAATTTTACAGTGACATCCCACAACACTCATTATTTTCCTTCACTCAAATCATGCAACTATTCTTAGAAAATTTCTTGATCAATATTGCATGTAATATCACTATCATAGACCTCTATGCCATTAGACAGTATGATGACGAATCTATCACAAATTTCAGCACATGATGGTGTTGCATAATCAACCAAATGTCCTTTTCCCTTCCATAGACTGAATTAATCAAACTATTCTCACGGTCTCGTGTGAAGAATATCTCTTATACTCTTTAACTTTAATCATTCCAAACATTTGAAGAGGAATTTAATATGGCTCACAAACTTGAACTCCATGCACTTGAGCAAGGTCATCTTAAACTTTGATCAAGTAAACCTAAGATTGAATTCACTAAGACTTCTACTCATGGTGACAAATATAAGAACGTCACTAATGCCATATTGGTTAAATCTCCATCCACATTCACTTCTCATATGGAGCCTCAAAAAAGAGCTCCTATACCTCCTCCTAACTATACCCCTCTTGGGGAAACTTACAGTTCAATATTTAACAAGTTAATGGTGGTCAATCTCATTTGACTTCCTCCCATCTGACCCTATGATGAATCAAAACCCAAACTAGCAGGGTATCATGAGGAACATTAGTGTAGATATCATTAATTCCATGTCCATGACATTAAGAGTTATCAAAATTTTAAATACCTCATGCAAAAACTCATAGACTCTTGTGACCTCCAAGTGGACAATCTTAATGCACCACCCAATCATCCTTTTAATGTATTCAAAATACCTTTTCCTAATCATTTGCCCAATAATCAAAATCCACCCTCCACATCATAGAAACCTAATTCCCATACAATCAATACTATAAATCAAGATCCAACACCATCACCTACACCCATCATCTCATCATCCATGACACCTATGCTTATTTCAAACTCTCCTCCCACACCCATCACTTCATCAACATCTACATCTATCCCTACTCCTATTTTATCTACATCAACTATGTTCGCGACAACCAAACCCATATAAAATTTAATTACACACACTTCCCCATCCATATCTACCACGTACCCATCCATCACATCTATTCCTTCACCTATAATTACCTCAATGGCCACCTTGACATAGTCATCTCATATCCCTACATCTATACTCACCCCTACATCAATTGCATCTACTACTATGGCCACACCCATATCAACATCTGAATCTATGTCCACACATACTACATAGACATCCAACATAATTACAAATGAGACTCCCACACCATCTACAACTCTAATCATTCCTACACCAACAAATCCTAAACCTACACAATCTACCACCCCTTTAGGTCTCATCAATCGCATCATACAAAAACCACTTTCACCTTCAACATCCACCCCTACAACACAATCTAAATTGTCTATTTCTACCTCCACAAATTCCCCAGGTTAAATTTTCATCAATCCTGTCAAGGGTAAATCCTCAAAACTAAATTCTAAGAATCTTGGCATGCCCATCCAAAAGTACCTCACACAGCCACACAAAAATTTGGAGCTTCCTTCTCCAAAAATCAAGCCTCCTAAGAAAATTAATGTTACATAATCACTCTTATGAGCATCTCTGTTTATCTTAGGTCCAGTCCCTTCATCCAATTCCCCCATTATCAACAAATCAAAGCAATTTAATCCTTCCTCCAAATATGATCTTCCTTAAAATTCATACACATCATCAATTATCAAACAAGAATACAAACCATCTAGGTCGCCACCAATAAAAAATAAATCCAAGACACAATCATTCTCTTCTCATAATACCAGGATATAATTAAAGGATCCTACAAGTCCTCATCAAAGAAAACCATCCCTTTCCTCTACATCTATCATTCTTAAAGACACTTCATTGAAAACTTCTTTTTCAACAACCCATGTTGGTTTTTTCACATAAATCTTCCAACACCTTCAAGCATATGCAATCATTCTTCCACCTATTAAACCGTTTGATCCACATGGACCAAGACCTTCATGGTTTGACTCTAATCTCATTTGTACATATAATCATACACTAGGACATAATATCAAACACTGCAAATCCCTCCAAACTATCATCCATAATCTTATCAATGAGGATAATATTATCATTGAAGGGAATCACCCTCTTCCATCAACCAATCTTGCTTCTTCATCCTAACCTTCATCCACCAAAATCTCTAAATCCCCTCATTCATCCAAGACTTTTGTTCTCATCCCTCCTCCAGCTATGACCTCTCCCAAAGAAGGTCCTCCTCTCTTTATCAATGTTATTTGGATAACGACCCATTCTCATCCCCACGACTTCCAACCACCTACCCAATCCAAAACAAAATTTGTTGTCACTGATCCCCCTAATGAGCCTAATCCTCCCCTTTCTTCATCAAAACCTATGGTGTCTATCTTAGCATCCCTTTGGTCTGCTGCTATTGAACATAGTGTTATGAAACAAATTCATCAGGCCCCAATTAAGATGTCACTGTATGAGATCATCCAAATCTCCTCAAATCATAGGACATCCCTCATTGAAGATCTCAAGCGTATCCTTATTTCTAGTGATGAGGCTCAACTCTTTGCATCTCATGTTGGAGCCCTTTCTTCTTCCACTTCCATATCCTTTGATGATACTAAAATTTCTTGACATAACACATGAAGAGCACGACCTTCCCCTTTTCATCACTATGTGTATCAATGACACATTCATTTGTCATTCTATGATAGATAATGGAGCCAGCATAAACATCATCTCATCTCACACCTTTAATCAGCTTAATCTCCCTAATTCCATTGTCATCCAATCACATGTGGTCCTTCATGCATTCAATGATGTTATTTCCCCCTCTTTGGGCACAGTTATTCTTCTGATCTATGTTGGTGAAAAACTCCTCCATGAGGTATTCTATATTGTAGAAGGGGAGTTTCAATACAATATCCTACTTGGACAACCATGGATTTGTGTCATGCATTATGTTCCTTCTACCCTTCATCGATGCATTAAGTATGAACATGAGGAGAAGACCCTCACTCTCCCCAAAATCACTTCTTAATTCAAATCATGTCACATGACTTATCAACCTAATGACGTGCTCATTCCCACACAAGATTCTTTTGAAGCATCCACTAGCTCATTTGTATCCGCATCCAAGTTTTCCAATGACCTTTCCTTAGAAAAATTGATGGATCAGCTCTCATTGGGGGAGTATTTCCTTCTCATGCTTAATTATCTTCCCACACCTCATAGTCTTGGTAGACCCGATAAGGATCCAATGTATCAACCTAAAATTGGGGATATCGTTCCTTTCGGTCCACCTCACCTTCACACTAACCTCATCTATGGTGGCATTCATCACCCTTCCTCCCACATTGACGCTCAACCGCATAAAAAACCATACATCAATGGGTTCAAATTTCTTCACAAAAAGTCCTTCACTTACACTTATCTCCATCGTTGTTCCTAGAAAGGATCTAGAATGGGGAGTTATAAACAAGGCATGCAGGACCTCATCATTGATCAATCTCACAAACCCCATGAAAATTTTGGGTTGGGATATAAAGAACAATCTATCAACCCTCTCCCTTCATCTTTGGCTCTCATGGAAATCGATCCTCCATCTTCTCCATCCCATGAGGTTATGGATATGGATGACATCATTTCCATCTCCTCGACATTTTTTTTAATCTCCACCATTACCTTGGGACCAGTCACTTATCAGTGTGAAGGTGAAACTAGGTCCCTCCCTCTTTACTTTCTGGAAATGATAGAGGAAGATTCCCCTACCATTGACATTCTTCAATGCACTAACAACGATTCCATCCTTTCTTACATGGGGGTAGAATATTCCTATCTTCATAAGACCTTACCGCTAAACACATCCACCCTTCTTAACAAATCCACCATTGACATCAACATTGGGACTCCACAAGAGCCCCACATTCTCAAAGTGGGTCAATCCCTTGATCCGTAGGAGCTTGAGTCTTTTACCACCTTCCTTTCTAAACACATTCAATCCTTTGCATGTTCATACACTGATATGTCAGGCCTCGATCCTTCCATTATTTTCCATAACAGTTTCACCTTCCCTAATGCCAAGCTAGTTAAGCAGAAGCTTCGTCACATGCATCCTTAAGTTTCCCTCCTTATCAAAGAGGAACTATAATGCCTTCTTTTAGCTAATTTCATCATCCTTGTTGATTATCCAAAATGGATTTACAACATCATACCCATTACTAAAGATTTTAGAAAGCTCCACATCTACAGTTACTTTCAAGATTTAAACCTCACATGCCCTAAAGATGATTTTCCTCTTCCTAACATCGACCAACACATTAACCTTATCACAGGCCATGATATGTTTTCTCTTATGGATGGATTTTTTGGGTATAATCAAATCCTTATCGCACTAGAAGACCAACATAAGACATCTTTCACCACTCCTTGGGGGAATTTCTGCTATCACATTAAACCATTCGATTTGAAAATGTTGGAGCCACCTATTAGTGAGCTATGACATACATCTTTCATGATATCATCCACAAGACTGTAGAGAACTATGTTGATGATCTCCTAGGTAAGTTCGAGCATCAATGCGGCCACCTTTGCATCCTTCAATAACTTTTCGAGTGCCTTATCCATTTATTTCTCTGCCGCAATCCAGCCAAGCTTTTATTTGGAATCTTAACTGGAAAACTCCTTGGCTTTATCATTCTATCAAGGGTATAGAAGTTTACCCCACCAAAATCAAAGCCATCCTTGAGATGCCACCTCCTTATAAGCTAAATCAGATTCACACTCTTCAAGGATGACTTCAATCAACTCAATGTTTCATCTCACAACTTTCAGACCATTGCCAACCCTTTCACCATCTTCTTTGCAAAGACATCAACTTCAAATGGGATGATAACTTCCAAAAATCCTTTGATGATCTTAAGAAGTACCTCTTATCCCCACCTATGCTTACACCTCCACATGAGGGGAAGCCTTTCTATCTCTATGTCTCTACCTTTGATCATGCTCTAGGTACTATGTTGTCACATTATGATGAGCAAGGTAGGGAACAGGCTATGTATTACATTAGTTTCACCCTTCACGATTATGAGACTCACTACACTGAAGCTGAAAATTTGTGTTGTTCTCTTTTCTTCTCTACCTCTAAGCATTGCCATTATATTCTCAATCATAAACTTATGTCATCACTAGCTTTCATCTTCTCAAAACCATGCATTCCAAGTGTTATCATAGTGATTACATCACTCATTAGCTCATGCTCATGACAGAGTTCTACCTAGATTTCATCTCTCAGAAATCAATCAAGGGCCAAGCTTTTGCAGATCAACTAGCTGAAGCCCCCTACCTAATAATCACCTTCCTCATGAGTGATTCCCAGATGAATCCATTAACACCATTGATTAGGAGTTCTCTCCCCTTAAGATGATGCTCTTCTATAACAGATCTAAGTGTTAACAAGGGGGAGGCATTGGCATTGTTATCATTCCTCCTTGGGATACTCCTATTTCTATTACTTATAAACCTAATTTTGAATGCACAAATAATATGGCTGAATATAAATCTCTCATCTTAGGCCTTCAAACTACCATTTTACTCGATGTCCAAATCCTTGACATCTACAGGGATTCTCAACTCATCATTAATCAATTCAAAGGAATCTATCAATGTAAAAATGAGGTCCTTCAAAAATATAAGGACATTGTAAAATTTATTTTGGGGCATTTGAATTTTACACCCTTCAAATCATCCCTCAATCATCTAACCACTTTGCACACACCATGGATTCTCTCACATCTCGCATCTCGTGGTCTATGGAAGAATATAAGCTCGCTAGCATTGTTCATCACATTGAAAAATGCACTCACCTTAGCGAGCTCCCTGGCATCAATATTATTGAATCTAATCCTCGTGATCTTTGGTATTCTCAAAATTTTGACTATCTTTCTCAATCCACCATCCCCTCCGACCTGTCCAAAAATGGTAGGAGATCCTTTCTTCAACATGTTAACCACTACGTCATCATTGGCATCATTATTTACAAACGTGGATTCGATGACATCTTTCTTTGTTACCTTAAATCTCCTAAATATACTTGCATTATCCAATAAGTCCACATCAGTATCTGTGGTGGTCATTTTAGTGGTTTGGTTACTACTGGTTACTATTGGCCAAGCGCATCCTTTGAATGGGTTACTATTGGCCCTCTCTTACTCAAGACTATTATGAATAAGTTAAGAAATGCATCAAGTTCCAACAACATTCTAATCTTATTCACATTCTTATTCACACATTAGATCTTGCTTAGGATATTTGGCCTTTCTCACAATGGAGACTTGACCTCATTGGCCTCATCAATCTGCATTCTTCTCAATGCAATCATTCTATAATCATTGATGCTAAGTATTTCACCAATTGGGTGGAAGCAATTCCACTCTCATCAACCAAGGCTAATCAAATCGTTAATTTTTTCTATCAACATATTCTTTGTTATGTTGGCATTCCTCGCAAAATCATCACGGAAAATAGAAAGTCCTTCAAAAACAAATATCTCGAGAAGCTTTGCAACTCATTCAATATTAAGCTTATTTTTTCTTCTCCATATATCCTCAAGCTAATGGCCAAGATGAATCCTCTAACAAAACTCTTCATAACATCCTTTCCAAGACTATTGATAAATCTAGTCATAATTGGCATCTTCATATCCCTTTCACTCTTTGGGCCTATCAGACTAGCATCCACACCTCTACGGGCACTACTACTTTCTCTTTCATCTATGGATTTGGAGTCACCATTCCTCTTGAAGTTTAGATCCCATCTTTGTGTATTTCTCTTTGTGACTTTATCTCTAACAAATATTATCACTAAGAACATCTAGCACATCTTGAGTTGTTAGACAAACATCACCTTCTTGCTCTTGAACATCATCATGTCTACCAAGAGTTCTTCAAATGTGCTTATAAAAAACACTTCAAGGAAGGCAACTTTAATATCGATGACCTTGTTCTTAAAGATAATCAAAACATCGCTACTCTAAAAAGGATTCAACACAGAGCATTTTCTCCTAATTGGATTGCACCTTATATTATCACACATAAGTATGGGTCTAAAGCCTATCATTTGGCTTCTCTTGATGGTAAACCAGAAACAAAACCTCTTAATGCATTGCACTTTCTTCCTTTCTATTGTTAACATACTCACCAATAAGAGCTTAGTCATAGTAGTGGTCATACCATTTGTCATTAGCCTCCTCCATCCTTCATCATAATGATTTATAATTATGTGGTCTAACATCATTTTCCTACATATGACCTTTAATATGGGCACCACGACTTTGCTCATATCATATACCTTAAGGATAAGTTCCTCCTTTTAGGTGGGAAACCTATAATCATTACATCCATCTCCTTATTATCTACCTACTGGAACCACAATAAGGGTCCATAGGTGTCACTTGTACATTTATTATCCCCTCCTAAATGGTCTACCTTGTTATCCCCAGCTCTTCCATCAAAGGTAAAAATTCCTCGAATTTTCGTTTAAAATATATCTTAGTCAAAAGAAAATAGACTGCTCCCTCAAAGGACAGTAATTCATATAAAGCATAAAATTATCAAAAATAAGAGACTAGTCCCTCGAAGGATAGCTATCGTGCATATTTTATCCTATCATTCATAAAAGCAAAAAAACAAAATCCAAAAGCATAAAGCAAAATGTATTCCACTCCCTTGAAGGATGACTACTATCTCATATCATGGTAGTCAATGTTTCCCGTATTGATCAGCCTTTTATCTATTCAAAAGAAAAAACATAAAGTTCAAAAGTAAACATCCTAAGAAATCTTCCCGCATCGATCAACTTTCTCACCCATAGAAAACTTCTCGCCATATTACTCAAAGCTAGGGCATAGGCCTAAGAACAACCACCTAAGGAGAACCTATATTCCTGTGTACGAGTTACATCTAAACCCCTTATGATTATGTCGACATTATGTCTATAATTCCACCTTCCATACTTTCCCTCGTGAGCCTTAGATTACTATCTTTAGTGATGTGTTAATGCCTGATATTGGCTGCAAGTGCATTGCCTTGATTGGATCTTCTTCTTATTTACCTCCAATCTAGTTCAAAGCATTATTTCTTTAGTCGCTCCTTACTGTGATGGAGTGTCATTCATCTCTATTTGGTCACCTTCTATCGAAGTCAAATCCTTTTCTCTCGCATCCAATTTATCTATTAATTCTAAAGATAATCTCATCCATAATTATGTATATATTTCTAACATCCATTTAAAATCTACCATCTATACCTCGCATATTTCTAAAAAATCCATCATCTATATCTTCTATTAATCATATATAACAACTACCTAATTGTTTCCATCACATCTATCTATCATCTATATATGCATCATATCTAAAACTAAAACATCACATCACATCCATATGCTATTCTAATTCAATGACATAATAATAGAACCCATAATCATCGTAGAATATCTAAATATAACATGAACATCATCAACACCATAAATTAACACATGACACATGAAAAATTGTGACAAAACCATATCATATATATATATATATCATCAAACAAAGTACATCTATACATCCATGACATGCCACTAAGGTTATTATCTCAAAGCTGATATATCATAAAAATTTGTAAACTCTCTTAGATCTTGTCCCTCTAGGACAAGTTCCTGGGCATCTCTCTAGGCCTCATCTTCTCCATCATGGCCTAGATCTCATCTCGGATGGTCTACACTGGGCATGCTCCCTGATGGTATTGGTCATGTTGCACCCCTTACTCCCCACTTCTCAGCTAATTATGTGGTATATATAAGAATGTGTGGCAGCCTCGATAACACTATTTGCTCATAATAGTGTGACTCTGTAACTAATTCCATGTACTACTCTAAAGGAATAGTACCCATCCATGTCATCTTCCCAACTCCCTGTGACACCGCTGGAACTCCACTCTTTGATGTTACAACTAATATGGGTATGAGGTCTCCAAATATGGTCCTGTAGGCCTCCCTCTACCACCTATATTTTTCTCTTTGTTGAATCACCAAATCTCTCTCTTGTCGTAATGTTATATCCTCCTGACATGCCACCTCTCTCTCCTGATGTGACGGATCCCTCTTTAATTCATATGAATCACACTCTATACATAAATGAGCCATCTTTGTTTCTCCTCCTCCATCTCCACCATCTATAGGATTCGTATCCTCATCTCCACCTAGAAACTCCTCCTCCTCATTGACTACCAACTCGGCTCTCTTATCTACTTCCTAGGCCACCCATGCATCAGTCATCCACTCAAAAAATCCTACCCCAACTCCCACATCATCATCCTCGTCCCATGGAGCTTCTGCCTCCTTTAGAGGGTCCATTATCATGGGACTAGGTAAGCCTCTCTCTACCTCATCTCGCCTATATCTAATAGGCTCCCTAGGTACAATCTTCACTATGCCAAACTATCACATGACTCGTGGAAAATTTATTGCCTCCACCATCTCAAGTCTCTAGCCTTGTACCCATTTGATCCTTTACATCCCCACTAACTATGCATCCACCCCAAGCCATATAGGAAAATTGTAGTATGGCCGCCATCTCACCTTGTCCACCTCTAGCTCTTCCAACCTCTTTGTGTACCACTCCTCTCCTTTGTCCCTCATATCTTTGTGAGCTTGATCAAATCACCATCTAAGAAACCCAACTAATAACTCAATATGATCCCCTATGACCCATGGCAGCCCTAGTGGCCTAATCAATGCCCAATAATACAACAAAAATCCAACAATGCGATATCATGCGCTAGTCCCAAATGACATATCTATAATATTTTTTATCACCCCTGTTAATTTCCAAGTAAACCTACTTGCAATCTGGGAAGTGTGTAACATGAATCATCTGATATTAATCTACTCCATGCCAATCATATCCATTCCATGGGGCAACTCACATGATATACTTTTAGAAATGACGCTTTAGTATAGGTAAAATGTGGTATACATCCCAAATGCAAACATCTCGCTAGTCCTGAACCAAAATATGTTGGTATGCACATCCCATCTTGTGATCATATAATGGAATCCTCTTTGAAGGAATTTATCACCCCTGTTACATAATTCCAACTTTGTAAACCTCGCTGTAACTTCCCACAAGTAAAAAATTTAAAATCAAAAATCAAAAAGTGTGTAACATGACACAGGAGATCGTCATCAAGGCGAGTTTAAGCCACACATATCAATCTACTCCATGCCACTCCTAGCTCATATCTCATCTTGTACTATAATTCCCCATATGTGAAAGTAATATGTGGGGCATCCACTCCAAAAAACCATGTCAATACCCCCAATCTACTTTTAGAAATGACAGGCTCTTTCAGCTTCCCCTGTATAGGTAGCCTCAAGATGTGGTATACATCCTCTAGGGTGATTGTCATCTCGCTAGTCCTGAACCAAAATATGTTGGTATACACATCCCATCTATCAACCAATGTAATCATCAATCCCACATATTTTGGAATCCTCTAGTAATGAAGGAATCCACCCAACCCTACTATGGCTAGATGGTCCCACTCTGCATTGGCCACATCTCCTCTAATCCAATCATACAAAGAGGAAACTTTGTTTCTCATATATAACATGTCTCAGGCCTGTAACTTCCAATCAAACAAGTAAAACATTAGTCACTCATCTTCTGGTCCACCTTCTGGTGAATGATGGACATCAAAAATCAAAAAGTGTACATCTTAGACCTAGTCATCATTGACACAGGTTAGGTCGATGCCTTTTAGCTTGGGTCATCACCTTAGTAAGCCTAGTCGATGGCAACCATAACCAATTGCAGACAATTGCCCCTTGCATTGACCCTAATAATCTGAAAAATGTACAAAATAAATAAAAACAACAAAAATGCTTAAAAATTAAGCTAAGGTTTAGGCACTTATCATCTTACAAGTCCTTTGGCATTTCCTCGCTACTCCATAGACCTCCATCTCACTCAAAATCTCAACTTTATTTTCTACTCAAATCTCTTGATTGTTTACTCGCACTATGCAAATGATCCTAAGCAGCTGACCCAGAGGCTTATATAGCCCACTGACCTTGGTCTTCACCAACCCTCTTGGGTTACCACCACTTCAACATTAGTCATCATTGACCTTGCTTGGTCGCCATCAACCTGGCCTTTCTTTTTTATCAATGTTACTCCTTGTCTCCTTTCGATCAATCATTCCTTTCAAATTAGTCCCACTTGGCTTCAATAGTACCACTGGGCTTCATTTATCCATCTCATCTCTCATCTTGCATCCAACATCTCACCTTTGCATCCATCTTTTTGTTCCCTATTAGGGATCATTATTTTACTCTTTATCATCATCCCACCTAGATGCATCTTTTCATTTCCTCCTATACGAAGGATATCACATTCACTTTTTCCCTAGCCTCTCATCTTTTTGTCATGACCTTTGTCTCGACCATATTTGTATTTATTTACACATACTCGATGTCTACCTTCTAACCATTGGTCCTTTGGGGTTTACATCCATTCAAGTGGATTTCCATTAGATTCCTTCCATTTTCAGTGTTTTTTACCAACTCACTGGTCCATAAGACATTTCCATCATCTCCATTGAGGCTGTACTTTTTCCCCTACCGAAATCACCGCCATATTTTTTTTTACTTTTTAGTTTTTGTTTATCATTGTATGGGATATCTTATTTCCTAATCTTCTTTTTCTAATCCTTTTCACCCTTTCTTTCAACATCTATCTCTTTCAAACTCATGATAGACTTCCTTTCGCGTTGTTAATTCCTAGTTTGAGGGGGATCACCCTATCAATCACCTTTTCATCCTTTTTTTTTTGTCTCATGGGTTTCCCAATGCAAACCACTCAACAAAAAGGGGAAAATGTAGACACAAATTTTTGGTATTTCTACCCCTCATCCTGTATTTTCTCTTTGTTGTATTTTCACATACATACCTCTCTTCCTATTCAAATCCCATTTCCCTCCTAAATTCAATTTATCCCACTTATCATTATTTCCCACCTTAATTCTCCTTAGTCACCCTTTTAATTAATCATATATTAATCATCCCTAATCACCATTAATCATTCTCAACCCCCATTTAATTCATTTATCCTCCCTGATTCCTCAATTTTATCCTCCCTAAGAGTGCATTTAATAAATTTACCTCCCCTTTGCCTTTATTTAATATTTTTCACCTCCCACTTATTCATTTATCCTCCCTATGCAATCGTAGCTCGTCTTTATCATCTAAAACCCCAATCCTACTTTATATGGGATCATTACCTCAATCTCGTCTCCTTTCCACCACCCAAATGGTCGGGTCCCTGCAATTAGTGACGACCCATTCGGGTCGTCGATTACCCTATAAAGTCACCCTTACCCCTCCTTTTCTCATGATGTAATTTTGAAGACTTACAGAGATCTTGTGATCTTGCTTTCATTTTTGTGTGTCTTTAAAGATATTATTACTCTCGTGGAGTTAATTTTGAGGATCTTGTGTCCACTCTTAGATATTTGAAGTCTTCTTTCATCATTTCATATTTGCATATACCTATATCCTATTCTTCATCAGATCTTTAACAGGTTTAGTTATCATCTAGGAGGCATGTATCTTCCTTCTCATCTCTTCACTTTCCATCTGCAGAACTTCACTCTTGCCCATATTTTTTCATTCAACCCTACATCAACCCCAGTCACCATTGACCCTGCCTGGTAGCCATTGACCTAATTCCCATTTTTTAAGTTTTTCTCTCATTCAAATCCCCATTCAACCCCTATTTGATCCCACAGTCACCCAAACCTTAAAATCTTGTCATTCTTCCCTCCTGTCACTCCCAAATCTATTCTGCTAAGCCTCAGTCACCGCTGACTCAGCCTAGTTATCATCGACAAAATTAGTATTCATTGTGTTTACCTTCATATTTCTTAATTTTCTTACATCCTTTCTGTCATGTCCATTTCTAGATATCTTGTAGGTTCATGTTGTTCATCTCATCTCATCACCAGCTTCAGATCTACCTCCAAGGCATTCAAATATACATTTTATGTCATTATCTCAGTTGATCTGCTCCAGTCTTTGTCGATTGGGCTCTAAAATCTAGGGTTGTCGACGACCTGCACAAGTTTGATTTATCTTAGATCATATATGCATTTTATCACTTTTATTGCATTTCATTTTATGTTATAGTTCAGATTCTACTACATCCAATTTTTCAATATTTTATCTTATCTTTATCAAAAACGTGGGTTGACATCCATCCTAGGAAGTTTTCACTTCTCAGGACTGACATTGTCAGGAAACCCATCCATCTATCTACTAATCCAATTTTTGTGTTGAGTTTTATTTTTTTATAGATCATCTACTTCACTATGAGGAGGATCTTTCATTTTGTGCCTTTATATATCGTCATCCCATCTAGAGGTGTCATAAACCCTCTCATACTTGGAGTCACTTGTTCTCTTGTTACGATTTCACTAATCTAAAATAGGTAGCAAGGAAACTTGTTCAACAAATCAATTCCAAAATAACAAGATCAAAATACCCTGTTAATTTTACCTCTAAAACCCATTGGCTTGACAATCTTAAAACATCACCTAGTATTTTAGCTAGTGAAAACATAGCCTCCTCTAGTGAGTCTCCTTTTCTCCAAATTAATGGCATCTACATAACCACGAGATCCCATGCCAATGATTTGAAATCCCAAAATCAAAATAGGCCTAAATTCTCCATCTTCCCAGCTCCATTGTCCCCTAAATCCAAGGTCTCCATCCTTGCATCCCCTCAAACTCAATCCATGACATTTGTATAAAATATTGTTCTCAAACAATTACATAAAAAAAAAATTCAATATGTTCATCTATAAACTCATCCAAAACTCCCATCAACTTTGGCAAGCTATGATAGAATCCCTTCAGGCCATCTTGGTACCATCAAATGAACCTCATCCATTTTCCAACTTTGTTGGTGCATTAAATATGTCTATAGCCATCATGTTTGAAAACTCTGAGATCCCATCATTACAACCCAAGGACCATGACATCCCCTTGTTTGGCAGTACCCAAATCAATGACACTCTTGGTAAAAGAGATATGATTGATAATGAAACCAGCATCAACATAATATCATCTCATGTTTTCAAACAAATTCAACTACCTGACACTATTGTAGGTAAATCAGTGGTCATCTTGCATGTTTTCAATGATATTATTGATCCCACCTTGGGCACACTAATCCTACTTATCAAAATAGGATTAAAATTCCTTCATGAAAGCTTCTACCTTATAGAAGGAGAATTTCAATATAACATACTATTAGGACAGTAATGTATGTGTGACATGTGTTGTGTCCCTTCCACCTTACGTTGATGTTTAAAATTCAAGCATAAAGGTAAAACCTTTATGGTTCCCACTGATCCTAATACGTTCAAAGCTTGCCATATGACCTATATGCCAAATTACATGGTGTTTAGCTTACAAAGCATCCCCTCTTCAAATCAAGCTTCCATGATTTCTTATGTTCCTACATCCAAATTACCAAACGATTAATCATTCAAAGATATGATGCAATGTCTCTCACTGGGGGAGTACCAACTCCTAGCTCTCAATACACTCCCTACACCAAAAACATATGGGATACCTAATATATAGCCCCTCTATGAACCTAATGTTGGAAATATTATTTCCTTTGGTCCCCCTTTCTTCGAACACAATTTGTTTGCAGAGGCACCAACCACCCCTCTTCCCATATTCATAATTAGTTGCATGCTAAACCATTCACCTCAGAATTTTCATTTTTACATAATCCTCATTTTTCCTAAACCTACCTTCACCATTACACGTGGAAGGGTTTTGTTCTAGGTAGATATGAGCAAGGCCCACATAAGTTACCCTTTGAAGATATAAAGAAACCCCACGACAAATATGGAAGGTCCTTGGCTTCAAATTACCATCTTCAAGTTTAACACTACCAACACCAGAATTTAAACCATCCTCCACATTATCATCAGAGATAACCTTTCATACTAATGATACCATATCTTTCCCTCTTGAATTTTTTTAATCAATACAATCATGCTAGGACTACTAACTTACTAAGTTAGCACCAAGATTGAGTCCCTCCCATTAACATTACCTGAAATGAAATAAGAGGATTCTCCCATTATAAACATTCTCCATTATCATGATGAAAATATCATCCTAACACTATATGGTGTTGAAATATTGTTGTCTTGAACATTTCCCTACCTAACACATCCATACTTCTCGATGAATCTACCATTGATGTTAATATAGGCACACCACAAGAACCAAACATTGTCAAAATTGGTCAATATTTAGACCCACAAACTCCATGAGTTCACCACATTCTTATCCAATCATAATCAAGACTTCACATGGTCTTACAATGATATTCCTGGTATCGACCCTAACATCATTATTCATAATATTGTCACCATCCCCAATGTTAATCTAGTGAAGAAAAATATTCGTAGAATACATCCCCGCATTGCACTGTTAGTCAAAGAAGAACTTCAACATCTTATTTTAGCCAACTTTATACTACTCATCAACTATCCCCAATGGGTTTCTAACATCATACCAGTAACCAAAACCTCTGGGAAATTGTGTATTTATAAAGACTTTTGAGACCTTAACCTTTCTTATCCAAAAGATAATTGTCCCCTGCCTAAGATTGATCATTTTTTCAATTTAATGACAGGACATGAAATGTGGTCTCTTATGGATGATTTCTGTGGTTATAATTAAATCCTCATTACAACAAAATATAAACATAAGACATTTTTAATCACCCTATGGGGAGCCTTCTGCTATAGAGTAATGCCATTTAGATTGAAAAATGCATGAAAAACTTATCAATGTATTATGACATATATCTTTCATGATCTCATCCGTAAAACTATAGATGAATACGTAGATGATCTCTTAGGTAAATCCAAACACCAAAAATACCATCTTTTTATCCTCGATGTAATATTTTCCCATATAATATAGTTTTTCCTTCAGATCAACCCTATTAAATGCATATTCAGGGTCCTAAAAGGAAAACTCTTAGGGACTTATAGTATCTATTAGGGGAATTGAAGTCTTCCCCCAAAGTCAAGGCCATAATCAAAATGCCTCCTCCAACTAATATTAAACAACTTCTGTAGCCTCCAATGTAAACTTCAATCTATGCACCACTTCATCTCTCAATAGTTATGGATTGGTGTCAACCTTCCACCACCTTCTTAGAAAGGACATCCACTTTAAGTGGGATGATTATCAATGAGCTTTTGATACCCTCAAAAATACCTCCTATCAACCAGTGCTTTTACCTCACATGTGAGGGGGGTTTTATCTATAGTATATATTGTGCTACTGACCATGCTTTAGGATCCATGTTAGCACATGGGGACAAGTAAGGTAGGGAGAATACCATTTATTACATAAGTGTACCCTTCATGAATACGAAACCCATTATTCAAAAGTAGAAAATTTGTGTTGTGCCTTATACTTTGTAACTTCCAAAATTCATCATTACCTCCTCAATCAAAAAAATTATGTAGTAACAAGCATTAATCCACTAAAATCATACTAAGCCACATCATAATGATAGTATAACCAGATAACTCATTCTCATGACATATTTTGATCTTGAATTCATTTATCAAAAATCCATCAAGGGGAAGGTTATTGGCGACCAGCTCGTAGAAGCTCCCCTTTCTAATGATCAACTACCTTACAAATAATTTCTTGATGAATCTATCAAATCTCTCAATCATGATAACACTCCTCTCAAAATGGCCTTAGTCTTTGATGGGTCTCAATGCAGACAAGAAGGTGTTGGGAATAGTCATAATACCTCCTTGGGGAACTCCTATTATGTTATCCTTTAAATTAAATTTTGATTGCATAAATAATATGGTGGAATATGAAGCCCTCATCATGGGTATTCAAATTTTTTCATTTCTTGGCATATGAATCCTTAACATCTATGGCGATTCCCAACTTTTCATCAATCAAATCAAAGGAACGTATCAGTGTAAAAATGAAATCTTGCAAAAATATAAAGTCATTGTTGACAATTTCATAAAGCTCTTAAATAATAATTAAATCCAAATGACTCCACACTCATCTAATAAATTTACATACACTATGACATCTCTCGCATCCCTCATTACGTTATCTCTAAACATTTCCAACCTCTTCATCATTGTAAACAAGCTTGATCAACCATCTTATACTAACATTGATCTTTCTACCATCAATCATATAAAACATAGCCAATCTGACATTTGGTATACTTAAATATATGACTATCTTTCCACAAGTAAAATACCCTCAGATCTATCTAGAAATGGTAAGAGGTCATTCCAACAATGTACATCCCGCTATGTGATATTAAGGGGATCCTTTACAAGAGAGAGTTTGAAAAACTTCTCCTTCACTGTCTTAAATCTCCAGAGGCTCACCAAGTTATTTAATAAGGCCAAAATGGAATATATGGAGGTCACTTTAACAACTTAGTCATTGCTAAATGAATCTTACAGGATGGGTTACTATTGACCTACACTTAACCAAGACTATTGTGATTATGTCAAAAAGTGTATCAAATGTCAATAACACGCTAATCCTACACACATCCCTAGTCATGTTCTTCAACCAACTCAATATTTATGGCCTTTTTCACAATGGGGACTTGACCTCATCGACCTCATTAACCCTCGATCATCCCAAAGACATAATTCCATCATCACATCCACTGAATATTTCACAAAATGGGTGGAAGTTATCCCTCTTATCTCCACTAAATCAGATAAGATCATCGATTTCATCCATCATCACATCATCTGTCACTTTAGCATCCCTCATAAAATCATCACAGATAATGGTAAATCATTTAAAAATAAAAAATTTCAAAAACTCTATGACACTTACAATATCAAACTAGGTTTCTCCACACCATACTATCCACAATCCAATCAACCAAATGAAGCATCCAATAAAACCCTCGATAAAATCCTTACCAAAATTGTTGATCAAGCTAGTAAAGAATGGAACCTTCAAATTCCTTTTGCACTATGGGCTTATCAAACTAGCATTCAAACTCCTACAGGTATTACTGATTTCTCTCTAGTCTATGACACCAAAGTTATTCTCCCACTTAAAGTCCAAATTCATCCCACGTGTTTCTCTTAAATATTCCATCCCTAAGGAATAATATCATCAAGAATGCCTATCACAACTTAAATTATTAGACAAACACTAACCACCCTCGAACATAGCAATATCTATCAAGAACAAATATAACAAGCATATAATAAACATCTCAAATAACATGAATTCAATATTGGTGATCTTTTCCTTAAATAAAATCAACATGTCACAAATATGGAAAAGAGTAAACGTGGGAAGTTTTCTTTGAACTGGCTTGGACCATATATCATCACTCACAAATATGGATCCGGGGCATATCATTTAGCCTCTCTTGATGGGAAACCTGAAAAAAATCCTCTTAATGCCTTACACTTCAGCCCTTATACTACTAACATATCTACTTATATGACCTTAGTCCAACTAAGATCCTCCATCCCAAAACATCCATAAAATCCCTTACCCTAGTAATGATTTGGAATTATGTGGTCTTCCACCAATATATCTAATATGACCATAAATATACACACCATGGCCCTGCTCATAGCATATTCCACATGGACAATTACTCTTCACAAATAATAAGGGACCTCATTATCATTAATCCCATACTTCACCCTATCCATCGACAAAATGACATGCTTAGGGTATACATCTTATCTTGTATATCCAACACACCCTCCTCAAGTAGTCTTTTAGGCCTAACCCTCAGCTAAAAGGAATCAAAATTACTATTAGATGAAAAATATGTTAGGGGACTACTCCCTTGAGGAAAGCATATTATAGATTATCACCATCAAAATCAAAATATTATCATAGACTATTCTCTCCAACGATGGTTACTCAAATATAACAAAAAATCCACATACATGGCGATAAATTAAAATCTTCCTACATTGATCATCTTTCTAAAACATGTTTAAAATCTTCTCTTCATCCTAGGAAAGCTTCCCAAATCAATCATATTTCCTTAAAGATGTAGGCTTCCCGTATTGATCAGCTCGTGTAATACTAAACAAAATAAAGTTGGGGTAAATCGTAGAACCTCTAAAGGAGAACGTGGTTCCTTGTACATGATATGTGCAAATCCTTAGCATATTAGACATAAATAAATAGTGTATCTCATCTTATTTTATCAATCATATAGTCTTAAATGGACTAACCATTATTAGTTATATGTTACCATAGTTAAGGTTGCAAAGTGCATTATCATCAAAATTTCCATACAATCACATACATACAATTACTCAATCAAATAAAAAACCAAACACATTAACCATCATCATATACACCAATCAATGAAATCAAAATCCACACAATATAACCACACTTATCATCTATCGCAGTAAACAAATAAATTATCATTGCGACACCATAATTGTCATCATATCTAATTTTATCCATCAAAATCATATCTAAATCCATCTACATAAACATAATCTCACGAAAACATATTTTACATCCATATAAGCAAAACATCACACACACACACATACATATATACAACATACATATATACATCAAAAAAAATTAAGGATTAGGATCCATGGCCCATACAATAATCACATCATAAATTTTACATCTGATAATCCAAAACACCTTGCTCCACCCTTGAGCTCCCTCATCCATTGATACTCCCCATGCTATCTTCAGGACCTCGTTGAGATGCCTGGACTGAGCTACATACTATGAATACCATGACACCTCGGGAATCCTCTTCCCCACCACCCCCTCATATCACCTCAATTCCTCACATTGTTACTAGTACTAATCCACACTCACCATCCCATGTGGCCCCATCTCACCTTCATCTACCCCTGTGGATGTTCCTACCCCTGTTGGCCCTCCCACTCCTGATCCAATTAGCCCCGATGATTAAGTGTACTCTTGTCACTCCAAATCTGACTCCCTCAATAGCTCACACTTAATGGTGTGATCCCATCCTATGTCACACCTATCTCAACCCCATCTCCAAGGTAGTCAAACGCTCATCTCTCTCCCCTAACTGCCCCATTAACCTCACCACCTCACCCTATAAGGTAGTCACTTGAGAATCTCTCTGAACATCTCTGCCTCACCTCTCATCAGCTCCACCTCCAAACCCCCTCCTGCCTGCCCCTCACCTGCATCCCCATCTCCACATCATCCTCTCCTCGCTCTCGTTGTTCCCTCACAATCTTATCCCCTCGAGCTAGCATATGCCCCACCATGTCGCATACTCAGGTGTCACCCCAACATCATCTATATCGATTGACTCTACCTCTTACTCGGCCATCTCTTGGATAACTCATATATGTGCCACCGGTAGCTCTATATGTCCCTCTACTCTCCTAGAAAGTAGGATTTCCTTATACATCATGTACTAGGCTGAACTAATGTTGCACCCATATAAACTATACCACCTTCACCATCTCTTCCCTCCACCTCCACATCCACCTCTCTTGATGCATCATCCACAACTCATCCTCCTCTCCTAGTTATATATAAGAAGCATACATATGGCCTCCATACTACATCATCATCCCCCAACTATCCAATAACCCCACGTAGTACTCTATACTTTGAGATACTACATCTCATGAAAAATTGCTCTATCAATCAAAAACCCAACTCAAAAATATTTTTCCAACCAAATATCCCAAGGAAAACCACACAGTTAGATCACCATGATGTACTCATAATCCCAACAATGCAAAATGAATGTCACATTCAATCCATATCCCCACCCTTCTAAACACTCTCATAACTCCTTATACACATGTGGTAGTATATTTGGCCCCCAAGCAGAAAAAAATTGGTACTCTACCATGTCTGTTGCCACCCCTTCTAATGCCCATGGAAAATGGCCTCTGCTTAAATATGGTAAAGTGTAACAACTTGATCCCTACCATAATCATTGTGGTTAGGTACTCCTTATGCTACCTCATCATCCCAAAAATTCTCAAATAAAAATCCCCTATAACATATTTCATGTCCATGAAACACATCTCCATACAACCTTATCATATTGCCCCTCGTCTGGTCTCATCAATCGAAATAATCAGCTCACCTTGAATAGGTTGTCGTAAGATCATGTAAACATCCTCTAAGGTGATAATCATATCCCTTGTCAGTAACTAAAATGTTCCATGTGGTTGCATCCCATCACTCTAGTAAGGTCATTATCATCTCCAAATCATGGTGGAACACGCTATAATGGCGCAATCCACCTAACCCAATACCTCGAAAATCTCCCAGTCATCATCCCCTATATACTCGTGTAACTTCCCTAACAAAGGTGGTACTTTATCCCTCATCAACAGATGTCTCTTCACCTACATCCACAAAAAACTACAAACAAAATTATTGGTCATTGCAATACAAACTCCATCCCAAAATTCCCAAAACATATCAAATTGGCACTGATCCCTACATATTAGTACCGATCCTATCTAAATCATCGTTGATCCTAGTGATTGACATTGATCCTATATCCACATATAACAATATATATATATACAAAAAAATATGAAAAAAATGAACTTACCTCTATCTGATATGTTCGTAGTCTCCTCTATGCACTCCTACTAGCCTCCATCTCTCAAAATAGTAAAAATTGTAAATTTATAACAAATTAGCATAGTAAACACAATGAGAACAATGACCTCTCACGATTATCTAAATCTTATATATAGGCTTCCTGACCTAATTGGCACTGATTTGTAATAGGTGGTGATTCACTCAGAATTGATACTGATTCATCAAAATTCCTTTAGAATTCACTACTTTTCAAGTATGTGCTTCTTTTTGGTCCATAAAACCCTCGACTAAATATTATATCCCACATAAATGAAACCACTTTCAATCCAAATGGATTTCATCCTCTCAGGAAATTTTCCCTACCTTCAAGACCCTATCAAATTGAAATTACATCCTATATCCAAAACCCATGGATTTCCCATGATCCACCATGGATTCCAAGCCTCTGAAAACTATTTCAGCCAAACTTTGTGGCTTCATACCGAATATGTATACATCTATAGGATTCCAGAACCCATTGGTTCCTCTGTATCCTACAATTGACGTCTATGGGTTGAGAACCTAAGCCCACCTTTTCATGGCAATATATTTCATGTTTGATCTTGGGGCATCTTAAATTGAAACACATCCATTTACAAATGTAATCTTACATAAGCCTACATGCTCTTGCCTTTATTTATCCATCTATTCATTCAAACCAGTGACCATCACATTGGATTGTGATGGTCCCCAGTTTAAGGGAGGATCACCTATCCAGCATAAATCCAACTATCTCACTCATTTTTTTCCAATGGCTTTTCCATCACAAACCACTCGACAAAACGAGAAAATGTAGACACCATAATTAGGTCACCCTAATTCCCACATGTTACATATGCACTCTTAGGATCCCTTCATATGTGATCACATAGTCAATATTACCCTTCTACTAAATTACATTTATCATTTTACCACTTGTAACCACCTATAAACAAAATAAAAAAAATAAAAATAAACAAAACAACCCGAACTCCTAATAAACCCCCCCACGAGATCAAAACAACCCTAGAACACCTTAAAAATAAAAACCCCGCCAAAGGAAATGGTTGAAACCAAATTCAACCATTCTCCTCAAATTGGAAAGAAATCAGTAGTAGTCCCCCACAATTGGTGTTGATCGGTGCAGATTGGAAACGATTATTGAAATGACATCAATTTTATAAAAACTAACTCAGACCTTTTCCCAAGGATTTGAAATCAATTTTAACATCCAGCCTCCAAATCTCACAAGTTGACAGGCCCGAGCTCTTCAACTACACACATCAACAGATTTGTGAAGCAATCAGGACCTCATGTTATCTCAAACTCCCTTTGGAGAAATCTTCCTTCACATCTAATTATCTCAATTCCATATGTTTTAAAGGTACATCATTTTCTTTGAATATATAAGCTTTTGCTACTCTCAATTTTTATCATTATAATCCTAGTATTTATGCCCAAAGGATATTTAGTCTTTTATTAACAATTATAGGCTTTGTAATCATACTTTGATCAACCTACTTTTAACAGTGATTGATATCGATCACCTGGATGGACACTGATCAATTAGATCAATTGATCCCTGCTAAAAATCCTCCTTTTTTTTATTCTTGATACATCTTCTATTTTCATAATTTGTAATCATGGCTAATCATATTTCTTGTAAGTTCATGTTTTTGTTAGATGACCCTTCCTAGAGAAGCTTATGAACTAGATACCATTTTTGATCTATTGATTTTGTGTTAGCAACCATTTATGTGGGAAAATCTGATATCAATTATGAGTTAAGGCTCTACATTATCACTCTCACACCTAACCTGAACAACATCACTGAATAGTTAGATGTTCTCCTTGGACAAAGTGACAAGTCTAACCTCTATTGGGACAACTTTTTCAACCCTCCCCAAGTTATCATCAAGGATGTTGATTGAGTTATTATATCCAGATAGTACACATCTAGAGTTTTTTATCCATATCATCTAATATTATTCATATTCTTTTCATTATTTCCATCTTGATTTCCTAAAATTGAGTTGACACTTTTCAAACAAATCCCTTTGGTTCCTGGGAGTGGCCTTTTCCAAGCAACTCACCTCATTATTATCTAATATACTTATTATCAAAGTTATCTGTGTGTGCAAATTTCTAGCTCTTTAGAAAAGAAGCTTCATGTGTGTATTTGGATCTAAATTCTTCCATGATCATCCACATGGGTATCATTAAACCATGTAATTTCTGAGTTTTAATGGTTTTTTTCATATCATAAAATTGGATCCTAAAATCTATAAAAACATGCACCTATTATGCACAAACTTGCACTCTGTCATGTCCCCCTCTCATGAACTCAAGCCCAAGTCACAATTTTTCAATACTTTTATCCCCAATGTCCCTAATGTGTAAAGGGGACAAGGGGGATATAAAATTGTGACCCCTTTCCTTCCATATAGCTCTTGGTCACGTGAAAACTAATTTCTATCTCCCGCTAACCAAATTTTAAGCCCCCAATGCTCATTCCTAGTCCTTGCATCTCACCCAAAAGGAACTGGAGGCTTCCAATTATCAACACGTAGTTCAACTCACAATTATTTTTCCCTTTTTTCCCCTTTGTACCTCTTGAACCGATGCAACTCAACTTTAACCACATCCCAACTCCAGTTAAGTTGTCGGTTCAAAACATGAGTTAAAACTTGCAAAATAAAAACGACTAACTCCCTTACCTCACATACTTAGTAATTTTAAAATTTTAAAATTCTATGTTATTCCCTCCAAAATCTCCACTTTTTAAAGGTGTGTTGTTGGTTTGTTCCAAAAATCCATGCCCCAAAATTGAAGAATGCTTATATCTCCAAAACAGTGCACCCGATTTCCACCAAAATTTACCAATGTACTCCCTCAAAAAATTCCTTAAAGTTGATTGTAAGAGCACTACCATGGATGTTATATATAATCTATAGTATCCATGTGAAATTTTTAGACCCAAAGGTTTCCTTTACAAATATATGGAGTTCTGGCAAATGAAAAACCTCAAAAATTGGAACAGAAGGTCCTGAAGTAAAACCTAAGATTTTGAGACCAATTTCATTACAATCTGACATCTAGAAGAAACCTTTCTAAAAATATAAAGTTTGAAAGGATTCACATGTATAAATCTATTAATTTTCCAAAAATGTTGATTTCTCATCACCCATACATTTGAAACAAGCAAAAAACATCAAAAGGTGAAAATTGGGAAAACTTACTAAAAATAGCTATCCTAGACCGGGCCTGCCAAAAATAGTAAGTCTTGAAATTAAGCGCAATTTATTTGTATCAACTCACATTCTACATATCTCATTACTTTTTTATATAATTGCAAGTCTAGGAAGTTCTCTCATGGTTCAAACGGGAGTGAAAACCCCAACACGCTCCCAAAACATCAGTCTCGAGGTGAATTTTGTATGGCACATTTTGATGTAAGAAGTTAGATGATTCAACTCATCCTAATTATCACAAAATACAATCATTATGTTTTAATTCATCCAAGAAGGAGATGTATTTGTCATGAAGGTGAATTGGGAGGATCCAGACCAAGTATATAGAAGCTCTAAACCAAGTTTATGTAGGCTCTAGACCAAATACACGGGAAGCTCTAAACGACAATCTTGATGGAGTCTTTCAACCTCTAAAAACATGAATTAAGCCTCCCAATTGAATAATAGTGATGCCCTTACATCATACCCACTACTCCTAATGTGCCTCAACCCAATACCATCATGTTTATAGGATCATGAAGCTATCGTAGGTCTAAGCAATGCAATGTCGTGTAGTAGTGTTTCTAAAAACTCATCCAATACTTTAGAGTGTGTTTATATCTCATAAAAGAAGGATATTTCACAACATTGTTTCTATCTAATAGGAGATCAAAGGTATAGGGTTTCATTCAGAGAGTAATTCTTGTATCTTGAGAAGGACTTATTTTAAGGAGGAGCATATGAGCAAGAAGGTGTTCGAGTATCTTGTAGTTGATTCATTTCAAAAGGATGAACAAAATTTCATGAATGTGAGTTTTGAATCCAAGGAGAGCGAGGAGATGATCTCCATGTTTTGACTCCTACATTATGTTCAAAAGGAATACCATGTTTGCAAGAATTGGAAATAATATTAATTTCACATGTTGTAATTCACTAAGTAGTGTTCTTCAACACCTTAAAGTGTGTTCACACCTCGCAAGGGAAGCATATGCAATCATGTCATTTCAATTCAATGGGTGGTCATGGGAAAGAAACTTCATTTAGAGATAAATCCTTCTATCTGCAAGATGAGGTTGATTGCATTCAAGGAGACATCTTTGTCGTGAAGGTGAATTGTAAAGGCCAAGAGGAGTAAGGTTGTTATCTTTGTATCTTGACTCCTACCTTATGTTTAGAGAATATCAACATGTTCCCATCTTAGTACAGATCTCATAACAATGTTTTTAACACTTGTTCAATGTCCTAGAATGTTTCCATATCTCACAGAAGGATATTGTAATCATAGTTCTTCAAGTCAACAAGTTCTTCATTGGTAGAGGCTTCGTCTTCATCAGATTGATCAACCCTCCCCTGCTCTCTCTCCTCTTTCTTATCTATATTTTAATTCTCCATTAAGAATGTAATTTTTCCACTATTTTTTCGTATTCACTTAAGTGACCCTTAATTTGACGTTGTAAGAGTTATTTTTCATTAATATAAAAGGATTAATTTTATTCCCTAGGAATATGAAAGGTCACAAGTGATAAGAAAGGTGAAAATTCATGTGGGGGAGAGGAATATACATTTGTAATTTTATAAATTGGAATGTATTCTCCATTCCAAAGGGTTGGAAATTATTGATTGTTAATATTTTGGGATTTATATCACTACTATTGCAAGAAATAAAGCTACATTTCTTATATTTCCTCCATCTTCTTTACTCTCCCACTTTGCAAGTATTGTGATCTTGTATAACTAAGAAGGAACTTTGTGTCCTTGATTAATGGATTTGTAGAAATTCGTGTCTTTGGTTTAGTAGTCTTGTCAATTGTTTACGTTGTTGTGTTCTTCTGATTGAATTTAGACCTAATCTAACTAATGTATGGGAATTATTCAAGTCTACTCATAGCATCAACCCTATCTCCCAATTTTTCCTACTCCTCTTTATCTCCTTTCACATCAAATTCCTCCCTTGTAAACTGTACAAGCACTTTGCCACATGTTTAGTGGAGTATTCCTATATGATCCCTAACCTAACGGCCACCTCACATTTTTAATTATTTTACATTCAATAATGAGATCCTCCCCATACCTAATAAGGAGGGGCTTAGCCCCGTTACCATTGATGAAAAACCAATCATCTACACTATGATAAATTATTTCACTAGTAAGTTTCATAGGTTTAAGTGGGATGTTTATATGAATATTAGTTTGGATCCAAGAAATGAGGGAAAGAATGAGTTCTAGGCTATAATTACAGAGGTTTTAGTGATGGGGAGAGAATATTATCCCTTTTGGGAGGAAGATGAATCTCAGGTGGATCCAAGAAAAGGATAAAATAATATACTTAAGGATGAGAATACTGCAAGGCTTAGAATTTTTGAGTAGGAATTCTATATGAGTATTGGAAAGGGTCAACCCATAAACATGGTTCCTTAAGACTATATTTCCTAGCCTCTATTCTATCAACCAACTCAAAAAAATTCTTCAGTTTTTACCCAATGAATTGAATCTTTATTAATGATTGTATGATCTTGGTAAATGATCACCCCATGGATAGGGTTCTCAAAGACAAGGTTGTCTAGCTCCCATTTTTTCAATCAGTTCATTTTCTCTCTTCATGTTTTCCTCCATAACTTGAATTTATAACAGTAAATCAAGATCGGGTATGAAGTGACCTCAATCATATGCATACCCCCACTATTGACAACCATCATACTTAGCAAGATAACCATATGCATAAATATGACCTTGTGCATATACAAATCCATCATAATAATGTTCATATCTTTGATTTTCTTATAGGCTTTGGGTGAATGCAATAGGATGAGGGTAATATCTGTGTCTTTCCACATGAATATGGGGAGAATAATTTTAATGAGGGAAGCATATGGCCATGAATGCATAACTTCATGGGAATAAGGAAGGGAATGGATGGAAATGGTCTACAAATCAGAGGAATGGGTCTTTAAATTAGTGGAGTTTCCAGGTGCTTGAAAACATGGTTAAGAAACTAAATGATCTAAGAACATATTGAAACTTATCCATAAATTTGAAAGATTGTGCATCATTATTTCTAAAAATATTACAAATATTCAATAAGAATGCATGCATTGTATACAATGGAACTCTTGAAAGATTAAAACAAGATTTAAATAAAGCATCCAAACAAACTTATACCACCAAATGTGTCAGAAATTGTTGGATGTATTATATGTACACCCATGACAAGATCACAAAATTTGAATAACTTGGTTATCCTAGCATCAACAATGGGAATCCCCCAAGGTGTGGGACCTTGGCTCCTTGGGAAAAACCTCTAGAGAAGGTCACAAAGGAAAGAAATCCCAAGCGCGCTGACCTATCACCCAGCGGGCTCTGGGCACTCACCCGAGGCACATGATGGTGCCAAGTCTCTCTTTTATGTGATTTTAATGGGAAACATCATCTATGATCTGAGTGTGAGATATTTTGAAAGGAAATAAGACATACAAGCACCATAGAGCTCAAAATGGCTTCTAGATCCTTGCAGTTATTCCAGACATAAAGTACTTTAACAGATAAAAGAAATTACACCAATACAGAAAGGAAATCATACAAGCATTCATACTAGTTCATAAACATAAATGAGAAAGAACTATGAAGAAGGATGTATGTATCAGAACCATTAATGCTCATGTTCATATCAACTGGTAACCTTATTACATTCATTAGGCCATTACAGAATGTCACAGAAAGGTAGACTGTAGTCATGCATTATAACTGGACTCATATAACTAGGCCTACAAAAGAAAATTTATAATTCCCAACCCCTGATACATTCTTTCCTACCCTTATTTTCCCAAACTAGTAGAGTCCTTGCAGTATTTCTGCAGAGCTCTGCCCTTTCTCTATCTGTTCATGTCTTTTACTTCTGTAGGCACTTGTATATATAGCCTCTTTGATCCACCAACTCATTCTCCTGTGGCCTCAGATCCATCGCCAAGTGTCTGAATGTGGTCCTCAAGAATGCATGCTCCTCCAGGCCTGAGCTCACCACTCCATGCCATGATGTCCTTCTAGAAGCCTCTACCACAGGGCATATTCCTTCCTGGGCCAACCTGTCACCAGGATGACACCTTATCCACTCCGCATGCACAGTCGGGTCACGTTTTCCTTGTATCCTACCCAAAATTCCCAATATGGCTAAGTCCTGGAACCTTGGCTTTGTCCGTGCGTGCTCCAAGGGTTTCCTTAAACCCTTCCCTAAACCCTCTCCTACGTGCCTTTCTTCAACTAGGCCTTGTGTGCCTACGCACCCTTTTGTACTTAGCCAATATTTCAGGGGCCCAACATCACCCCACACTACGCCTATTCTCCACCTGCAGGAACACTTCTTAAATGAATAAGGAATCATAGCAGGCTTATGCCTTGGAAAAAGAATAAGGGGATGAAGAATCTGGGAAAGAAGAAAGAATGGGATAGTGATGGCATCACTGTAATAAACTAGGAAAATCTTTTTGTAAGTCATCCTCTAACTTGTTCCAAGCGTCAACTTCATCCTGCACTCTCTGGAAAAGATCACCCACCAAGGCGCTGACTTGTTCAAAACCTATCCCATCCCCTTGTGCGCTCATGGTGTTAACAATATTTTCTAACTCCTTGCCTACATCTTCCAGTGCATCCATCCTTCGTGTAATCCATGGGTATAGTTCCTTCAATTGGTTTTTGATTAAACCCCTTAAGGTTTCAATGGCCTCAGATTTATTTTTGACCTCGGCTAGCATCTTTTCCCACTCTACTCTATTTCCCTTGTTTTTCTCTTAGAACTCTTTAAGTTCCACTTCATCCCTAGCAACCAGCATGCTCACCACTTTGTCCCTGTCCACACAGTTGTCGTATGTGGCCTCAGCATTCCGAGAGGCAATCTTCACATCAGCATGAGCCTTGTTGTATTCTGTTATGAGTGCCACAACTTTTAATTTTTCTTCCTTTCTAAGTGCGCGGCCACCTCTTCTCCAGACTCCAAATCTACCGGTTGCCTCTCCATGGTGAGGGCTCTTGTTAAGTCCTCCAGGAACTCCAGGGCATTTACATACTTCCATGTGGTAGGTGCTAGGTCTAGATGCTTCAACACTATGGCATCTGTAATGGACTCCACCTTTTTGTAAACTTTGCACTCTAGCCTTTTCATCCCTTAACTCTCACTGCCACTGGGTGCTGATCAGCTTCTCTTGGCTTAGCTCTTTTGTCCTTGCAGCTAGCTCTTCCTCTTTCTTCTTCAGCTCATCCTCCAGATCTTTGATTTTATCATTTCACCCAAAGAGTCTAGCTTCAACCTCAACAGAGACCTTGTTGAGTGCGTTGCACAGTTTCTCATCTGAGAGCTACTGAGCATTCACCAATGGGTTGTCTCCTTTTGATTCTGGAAATGTTATGATTGCCCCATTGCTTACTTCAAATTTTGGCTCATCAAGATGGGACTCAAATGCCCATGAGAGCATCTTCCTTGTCCATGGGTAAGTAGCCTCCTTATCAAAAGATGACATCGCCATGAGCTCCTCTGTTGGAACTATGCTCTAGAACCATGCACACAACACTTTGTTAGGGTCATTAATATAACCCATCCCTGACCTCTCCTCCTCACATGCCTTCCTCCCGTGTACGTGCCCTTAGGAATAACTATAGTTAGTGTGGGGCCTCCAGTGCTATTGTGGTCCTTTTCTACACTCTCTTCCTTATCCTCATTCAATACCAGCTCAGCGTTGCATTCCAACTCCTCTTCCACCAGGGTCTCCATGATCTTTGTTGCTTCTTCTTTTACTACCTTGGTTATCTGCTCCTGTGTAAGGCTTGGAGTCCTCTGCTTCTGCACGCTGACCTCCTCACTTCTCCCTATGTCCTCGGTGCCTTCCCCCTCCTGGCTACCCTTACGCCGCATGAAACAGAACCCCTGTTCTTCTTCTCTGCCTTCTTCTTCTGAGTCATGCACGTCGAAGATGGGTGGCTCTTGATCTCTTCTAGGATCATCTTCTTCACTGCCATCTTCCTCATCATCATCATCCTTTTCACCTGTGTACCTCTCCAAACTCTCGGTTTCTTCTGAGGTAGTTTCTTCTTCTACCCTTTTCTTCTTCCTAACCAGGGATTCTGGTGTGGGTGAATCTATCTTTTCTTCCTCTGATGACTCCTTGTCTAATGGATTTTCTAGCTCTGGAGTCTTCTCTTTGATTATGGACTTCTTCTTGCGTGAGTACATGTTGGTTCTGGTGCTTGTCCCAGGGGAGCCTATTACCTGTGTTTCCACCACACTTGGTATTTTCTTCTCTGGCTCTTTTTCCTCCCACCTGGGTGTGGGCCTCTTCCTACCAGTTGGGTCCTCAGGTATGGATATCTCATTCTCCAGGTACGCGCCCTTCTCATCTTTGGGTCTTATATGGAGGTATACTCGTGCCATGGATCCTCCTAAAATGGGAAAGGTCATGGGCCTCACCATTTGGACCTCATGTGACACGTACCTCTCCATGTATGTGTGCTTGTTGGGGTAGACCAACCCTTTGTGCATTTCCACGTGGTCCTGATCTAGATTTCTAAGGTCTAACCTCAACTTCTTGGATTTTCTGAACCTATTCAACCTCACTTGGAAGTGTTGAGCTATGAAGGAAAAAGGGAGCTTGCACCAAGTGCTCCATGTCTCTTCTATTAGTTTGAATCTACCTAGGCAAAAATGATGGTACACAGCAAACTCTACCTCTCCCTTGGTGGCCACTGGCAGCTATTCGGGAATCCTCCATTCTACCCCGAACGCATTCCTCAGGCACGTATACCATTTCTCCAAGTGCACCTTGTGCATGGCCATCATAGTGTCACAGGAATACTTTTCAAATCTCTTCGCGGGTGAAGGGTCCTCAGCAGGGTACTCCCACATGAATTTTTCTAAAGCATCCGGTACTCCAATCTCTAAAAACACAATGGTTAGCAGGACATTACCGAAAAGGATTTTTTCACCTTCCTTCGTGCTGCTGACAATCTCATCCACGATGAATGTAGACAAGTTGTAGATGGTGCCCTCCGAAATTTTCTTGCAAACATGCAACCATGCCTTGTTAACCTGGGTCCATCTCTCCTAGCCATTTAACTTTGTTACCAGGTGTGGCCATCTTCATCACCAGGTCCTTGATGTCCATGATATCATAGTACCTCGACCCCTTTTTGTATGCATAGGCGGTGACAGTCTCCTTAATTGCCTCTTTGTCACTTAAGTCATCCTCCAAACTATCTCCTTCACAGATGAGGCCTGTGAAATGTGAAATGAGTTGTGGGGTAATGTGCATCTTGTGCCCTGTGAAGTGGAAGTAGTCTTCATGCACGCGATACATCAACCATTGGTAAAGGCACTCAGGCTTCCCGAAGTAGGGTAACTCAAAGAGTTGCAATAACCCTGACTTCTCCAACTTGACCTTTACATCATCATCATAGATGGGTAAACCCTCTGGTGTCCTTTTATTTGTTGGGCACACTAACTCCAGCACCATCTCCTTCTCGATTGTGCTTGAACGATGATTGTAATCATTTACAGACATGCTTCTCAAATGGGACTCCCACTCCTTTCCCAGCAATACTCCATCTGGGTATTACATTTCTGCATACCACTCTTCATTTGTATGTGTGATAGTTTCTTGTTGCTTTCCCTTGCCCTTTCCCTTCTTAGGTGTGCCAACTGGTTTCTTGGGTGCCATTTCTTAGGCTCTCTTATCACTTCAATCACTTGTTGTTACTCTATTCTTCCACTCCCTCCAACCTTAGATCTCGAACTTGTGAAGAAAACCCCTTAAACCCGTGCCCTAGTTCTTCAAACCCTAACTGGGATAGTTCCTTCACAAATGGTGTCTTCTCACTTTTTCTCTTATGCCCGTGAAATCCCTTCTCTATGGTTTGCAAATCCAACTAGTTACTCATGCTCACACTTTTCAAATTTTTCTTCACACGGATTAGTTCTGGAAGCCCTAGTTTGCAAAGATGCTACAAGCACTTCTTTCTCCTTATATGTAAAGTGAATAATGAAATGTCTGAACCTTTACTTATAGTTTTTCCCACTTTTAAGCATTAAATGCTACTTCACCTACCACCATAATTTTTACATTTAAAGTGGATTTTTCAAACAAAGCCTCACTTTTGCACCCTAACTTATGCACCCAACCTGCATGGATAATCCCCAACCTTCTGGTGTGCAACCAATCCATCTTGACAGGAGACTCTTGCATGTGCACGTCACCTGTGCCGAAGGCACTTCTTCTGTCATGATTTTTTCTCTCGCCTACCTCGTGTTGTTTATGTGCTTCTTCCTTCTCTGTACGTGGGATCTGAAAGTAGCCTTATCTTGACACCAACCATCCTTTTCCACCTTTTCTTTCATGCACCTCTTTCAATAGGGCCATTCAACTGGGATTTTCAACAGAATCCTCCTTGGTACTTTACTCATGCTTTCCTTCACATCTCTCCACCCCACACTTAAATGATGTGTGGCCCTCTGCACATTCAAAACCCTAAAAAAGTAACAAGGTTACCAGCACCCAAGGTGCAAAACAAAACAACAACGTGAAAGGGAAATACAAGAAAGGAAAATGCATAAAGGAAATTCTAAATTATCTGGCAAAACTACCTTATTTACAAACACCAAGAAGCCTTATTTATAGTAGGGCTTCAGCCTACTCCCATTGAAGTGTCCAGGAAATTTTGTTCCATCCAGTGCTTGTAACTGGCATGCACCTGAATCAAGGATGTACGAGATTGTGTAGGGACCCAACCAATGGACTTTCAACTTCCCAGGATGGCGCAAAAACTTAGAATCATACAGTAAGACCATCTACCCAACCTCAAATTTCTTGTTTTTAATGTGGCGATCATGCCATGCTTTTTGCTTTTCTTTTTCTGTTGTTTGGATCCACCTGGCGAGTGATCATCTTTCATCCAGCTTCATCAATTCCTCAATTCTCTCTTCCAGCACTTGCTCATCAGCCAGCCCTCTTGTGCGCTATTCACAGAGAAGGTATCATGAACTCAACCAGTAGAACAGCTTTCTGCACCAAACACCAATTGAAATGGTGTGGCTTTGTTCAGCCTTTTATAAGTTGTCCTATAAGCCCATAATATGGCTGATACCTTGTCATCCCAATCTTGTCTTCTGACATCACAAATTTTTGTCAGGGTATGACTCAGTATTTTGTTAAACGCTTCCACAGTTCCATTTTCTTGTGGGTGATAAGGTGTAGTCTTGTGATGAGCCACCATGAACTCTGCTAATAGGATCCTCATGGTCTCATTCAAGAAATGTGTACCCCTATCACTGGTTAAACTTAAAGGGCATCCATACCTTGTGATAATGTTTTCCCACAAAAACCTTGTTGTTGTAGCTGTTGTGCAGTCTTTAGTTGGGGCTGCCTCTGCCCACCTTGTTAAATAGTCTGTGCAATTGATTATGTAGCATGATCCAGTCCTATGCTCTGCTAGTGTAATAGGGCCTACAAAGTCTATTTCCCATTTCTCAAAAGGTTCAGTGCTAGGGATAGGGTGCAAAGGAATTTCATCTCTTCTTCCTGGCTTGCCAACGCGCTGACAGTGGTCACATGCTTTACAATAGTCCTTGCAATCCTTATACAAAGTTTCCCACCACAAGCCTACCATTAATATTTTATGTGTGGTGGCGTCACCTACATAATGTCCACCTACACTTCCTCCATGTGCTTCCTCTATGATGGTGAGGTGCTCATGCTCTAGTACACACCTATGCAAAACTTCATCATGCCCTAATTTGTATAAGTCCCCACTGATCAACATGTAGGGCATGGCGCGTATGGCTAGTTGCTTCTTCTCTAATGTCTTCATCCCTTTGGGTGCCACACCTTTTAGAAATACTACAATCTCCTCCAAATCTGAGGGTGCACGCCACAACCTAAAGTTGCGCATGTCTGGCAATGTCTCTTCAATGCTCTATGCATCCTCCCCTGAATCAATCCTTGACAAATGATCAGGTCCACAGTTACTCTTTCCCAGCTTCACAACTACCGTGAATTCAAATTCTTGGAATAACAACACCCACTGGCATATGCGCCCTTGTAGAACAGGCTTGTTCACCAAGTACTTTAACACCATGTGGTCGGTGTAAAACACAAAGGGATTTTCCAACAGATACTGTCTAAACTTGTGAAGCGCGTAGATCATTGACAATGCTTCACGCTCGGTCGTAGTATAATTTTGTTCTACTGGTGTCAACTTCCTACTTGCAAAGCATAGGGGATGATCAACAATTCCCTCACCAGGTTGTGCAAGCACTACCCCAATGGCCATTCCAGAGGCATCTACATGAACATGGAAGGGCTTATCCCAAGAGGGAAAATGTAATATAGGCACGGTGACAAGCCTATCCTTCAATGTATCAAACACCTTCTGTTGTGCCTTTCCCCAATGGAAGGAACTTTTATGTCTGAGCAATTCTTCTAAAGGCACGGCGATCTTGGCATATCCCTTGATGAACTTCTGATAGTATCCCGCGTGTCCAAGAAACCCACGCACTGCGCTCTGGCTAGTAGGTTCCCCAATCCCACAATCACAACAACTTTGGTAGGATCTACTAGCAAGCCCTCCTTACATATGATATGCCCCAATAATGTTCCAAAGGGGGTAGCAAAGACACACTTCTTAATGTTGAGGGATATCCTCAACTGCCGACACCTCTCAAACATCAGCCTCAAATTATCACAATGGTCTTTTACTAGCCCATACACCATCCAATCATCCAGATAGACCTGAAGAAATTTGTGGATGAAGTCCTGGAATGCCTGTACCACTATGCATGAGAAAATAGTAGGCACATTCTTCAACCCAAAGGGCATGACCATGTATGCAAAACTTCCCCATTCAGTGGTGAAAGTTGTCTTCTCCTGGTCTTCCTTTGCAATCCAGACTTGGTGGTACCCCAAAAATCCATCCGTAAAGGAATAGATTTCACACCCAGCGACTCCCTCCAAAATTTCTTCAGTGAAGGGGGTTGGAAAAGGATCGATGACACACACTATGTTCAACTCCCTATAATCCACACAGATCCTAATCCACCCATCCTTCTTGATGTTGATTACCATCAGACTTATCCACTCTGATTCTTCCACAGCTTCAATGATCCCAGATGCTATCATTTTGTCTATCTCTTCCTTTACCTTCACGTGTAAATTGGGATTCATCTGGTAGGGTCTCTTCCTGACTGGGTGTGCACCATCCTTTAGCTTTATCCTCATTTCCCCCAAGGAATGGTGGATGCCTTTGAGCTCATGGTACCCACACAGAAATAAATCTTCAAATTCATGCAAAAGATCAATGATCTTAGAGACTTCCTTCTCCAACCAGTAATCTCCAATGATAGCTTCCTTAGGTTCTTCTCCTGAGCTGATGTTAACCTTTTTAGTTTTTAAAGGTTCATGGTAGGTGTGCGCGTGAGTATCAGCACTGTCCACTACCTCATGCATCCCTACAGAATGGTTAACATCCAAACTTTCTGCTTCCTCCCCATCAATCACATAAACAAGCTTTCCTTTCTCCTTTTTCACACACGCGTGTGTAAACTGATCCTCCTCTATTTCCTCTTCTTCAAATTACTTCCCCAAACCAGGTTCACCAAGAAAGTTCAGTAGCCTATCTTCTACCATGGCACTATCCCCCATGGTAAGGTGCTTAACAACCTACAATGCCTTATCAACTGATGGCTTGGTACTTTGATACTCGAATGTTTGAACTAGGTCATCTGCTAGTTCTTGCCAATTTCCTATTTGGTGGCATGTTTCAGAATGTATGTACCATGTGCACGCATAACCCTGTAGTGTAGAATATAGTTTGTGCACCCAGAGGGATGGTGGCAAAGCTTCCGTGCCTTCCCTCTAGGTTCTTTCACAGGCTTGGATGTGGAAAGAGGTGGGCTCCTTACCATGGTAGTCCTTGATGGTGGTGGGTGCATTGCTTCTAGAGAAATGAACACAGAAGGCAATTCTCACTTTGTGCCATTCCAATAGATTATCCCGATGTGTCACCCACCAGTGTGCAACAGTTCCTAGTAGGATGTAACTTAACATTCCTCTTCTTTCATTTTCTTCCTTCCACTAAGCTTCCATTCTCTACAAAAATACCTCAGGGGAGGCCCCTCTTGAGTACTTAGGTAGCTCTTTTCCTCCTAGGCACCTGACTGTGCGTGCCTTTGTCACCTTTGTCACCGATCCTCTTAAATTTCATCTGATCAATTCATAGGTCCCATGCACCCAATTATCACATGCTAGACTAGTGGTGTCACTTACCGACTGAGCATCTTCAAACTAGATAACTCCGTCGGTAGGATGGATTATCTCTGGATCCCTGATTGAGCGCACATATATTCTATCCAGGACCTCTTCTCCCAAGGGTTCAGTATAGGGTGTTGACTTCCCATCAGCCAGGGGTATGATGACTCGCTCCTCCTCATTTTCAAAGCTGATGTACCCTTTGTTGAACCGAAGATCCACATTGTTCTTGTAACACCATGGGCACCCAAGTAGTGCTGGGAAATTGTCTGCCTCGGCGAGTGCCAAGACTTTGAAGTCCCCAGTAAACTTCACTCCCTGAATGGTGATAGCCACATCTTTTAAGACACCAATGGGCATTTCCTTTGTTTTTTTTCCATATACAACACATTCGAAGATGGTTGTAATGTAGGCCTTCCCATCTGATGCCAAGCATCTAGTGTGAGAACATTGACCTCCGCGCCTGTGTCAATGAGGATATTACTCAGCAGCCATCCATCCACTACTGCATTCAATGTGATCTCTCTATCATAGTCAAGGCTGTGAGGGGGAAGGTTTGCATGCAGGACCTACCTCTCGTGCTCTTCTCCAGTGCACGTGGTACCTTCTCCCTCAACCATGCTCCTAGCAAGGGAATAACATTCTCTTGCCTTAGCATCTTACATACTTCCCTGACCTCATCCAAGTCATCTCTTGGTGCCTCAACCTTCCTCCTTTGCTCCTCCCTCCTGGACTGCTCCTTTAGACACTGGATTTCTCCTTGTAAACTCCAAATGACATCCATGGTATCTTGATATACCTCCTTCTGATGAGCAGGATCTGGGTACTTTCCATGCACCACTTCTTCTCTTGAAACTAGAGTCCTCTGCCTTGGTATTTCCTTTGCACATGTGGCCTCTACTCTTGTTGTTACTAAAACAGGTTCCAAGCCTACATCACGTGTCACCCGTGGCATCCATTGTGTGTCTATCTTCTTAATGCTTACCATTGCAGTGCCCTTGTCTTTCCATTGTTGTTGATTCATGTGCTCAAATAACTCAGGGCACTCCTCATACTTGTGTTTCTTCCCACACCATGAGCACTACAATAGGTCTGGGCACTCTCGTTTGTAATGCTCTGTAGACCCACAATTAAAATAGGTTCCACGTGGGAACTCACTTCTTCCTCATGGTTACCATGACCATGGAATCCTCCGTGAAATCCCCTTCTGTGCGCACCTCCATCTGTGCGCTCCTCATAATGGTGATCATCACCTTTAGAACTACTGGCAATGCTGGTCTGGCGCACCCCATGATCAATGGCCTCATGGATCTGATCAATAAGCCTACAATCCTTAGTATCATGGGTTGTAGAGGTGTAGATCTTATAGTAGCAAGACACATTCTTCTGAATTGCATGTTGTAACAAGGGGCATCTACTTGCATCATGGTCCCCATGAAAAATCTCACAGTCTACTGTCATGGTGCGTACTATCCTTTGGGGGAAACTATCCTTGACATGCCCCTCTACTTCACAATCTGTACACCATAAACCACTGCGAGTCTCATGGGCTGAGTTTGCAGATAAATTTTCTAGCTGCTTAGCCATAGCAGCAATCTGAGCCTCCAAAAATGGGCTAATACCAGTGTCAACACTGCCAATAGCCTCGTGCACAGAGCAGCTTCTAGCACCTCGCGTGGGTCTGTGAAAGTTTTATGAGATAAGGCCCTTCTAAAAGGTGTGATCAACCCCCCAACAAACCACTGAGCATGTTGTGAAGGGTGAATATCATATGATAATTTAGACAAGAGAGTTTTAAAGTGTGCATCATACTCCCACACACTCTCTACCATTCCCTGTTGAATCTCCTTCAGGGTGCTGATGCTCTTTTGTTCAAACTCAGGGATGTGGAATTCTACCAAGAAGGCATTCTTTAAAGTAGTATAATCCACTACTATTTGATGAGGGTCATATTTCCTATACCAGCTATGTGCGTGCCCCTACAATGTCATTACAAACTGACTAGCCTTCCGCTCTGAGGTTGTGATCCCCTTTGCGTGCCATAGTAGCTCACACTTGTGAACATGTTCTGCAACATCTTCAATACCTCTGTAATCTGGAAAATGTAAAGACATCTCAAAGAAGACTTGAGGGGGTGGCTGGGGCCCTTGTCCTCCTGAGCCAGAGCCTTGGTTCCCTCCGGTGTTTCCTCCACCACCAGATCCACCAGGTCTTGTGCCTCCTGAGCCACCAGATCCACTAGAACCACTAGGTCCACCAGGTCCTGTTCCTCCTGACCCACCAGATCCACCAGAACCACTAGGTCCTATAGTAGTCGTGCCAAGTGTCCCCAAGGTTCCACTGAACTGTGCACCGATGGTCTGTGATAATGCCCCACTACCACTATTGTACCCCACGCCACTCCCAGATGTGAGACCAAAGGCTTGTATACTTGCTCCTTGTCCAAAGACTCCTCTGAATACTAGAATATGTGTAGCCATAGAAGTGGGAACTGAAAAATTTTATCTCCTAGGTGCAGATCTGTCACTTCCACTGATACCAACTAGGTCAATGATACTCCTTCCTTGATCTGGAAAACCAAGTGCCAGGGTTTGGTCACTGGGTGGGTTCAGATACATGCCAATGACTCTTCTCTCTCCACGTGATGAACTCTCATCAGAAGCTGAAGGGGTCTCTCTTACGTGCTTGCCAAGATGGGGTAGCACAGACTGCTCAGGTTCCACGTCCTCCGCGTGAACCTCAACTCCTTCCCACAACGTCTACCTCCATAGATCCATCACACTTGTAGCCTCACATCATCTAGCAATCTCCCTTTCACATGCTTCACTATACTTGAGCCATCTCTCCTCCCTTTCTTTCTCCATCGTAATATCTGCCATCTTCCTCCACCCTAGCTTCCTTGCCCAATGCTCAGAATGGTTTAGCCGGCCATTGGAAATGCCTCTAAACTCAAAGTAACAATCAAGATCTTCATTCCAGAGGGATAACATGCAGAAATGATCCTCTGGGCTCCCACAGAAATTCAAACTCAGCAACTTCTGGACAAGAATATGTGGAAATAGCATACTCCAGAGTGTAGCTAGCCAACACACCCTTCCACCAATGATCCACAACATGAGTCCACGTCAGATCTACATCCTGCAGCCTCTGGTATTCTTCTAGGGTCCACGCGCATGATCTATAATACCATATTGATCTAGATGCATATGCTGAGAGCCATTCATAGAGTTCTACTAGGAAGCAACAGAAAAATGTTTCATATAAATCATGGTAGAGGTTCTCTTCTACCCACCTACGTGCATTAAATTCAGGTCCAGTGTTGAATCTCTGAGAAAATTCATCCTCCGTGCTCTTGAACCATGATTCAACACTTTCCAGAGTTAAACATTCTGTCATTACTCATTACCCAGATCATGATGTATGCCATTTCCCACTACAACTTTGAAAAGAGGTCCCGACAACAGAACCAAGATGTAGTCATTTTTACCCCCATCACAAAGGAAAGAAATCCCATGCGCGTCGGCCTATCACCCAGCGGGTGCTGGGTGCTCACCCGAGGCACGCGCGGGTGCCGAGTCTCTCTTTTATGTGAGTTTAATGGGAAACATCATCTATGATCTGAGTGTGAGATATTTTGAAAGGAAATAAGACATACAAGCACCATAGAGCTCAGAATGGCTTCTAGATCCTTGCAGTTATTCCAGACATAAAGTACTTTAACAGATAAAAGAAATTACACCAATACAGAAAGGAAATCATACAAGCATTCATACTAGTTCATAAACATAAATGAGAAAGAACTATGAAGAAGGATGTATGTATCAGAACCATTAATGCTCATATTCATATCAACTGGTAACCTTATTACATTCATTAGGCCATTACAGAATGTCACAGAAAGGTAGACCGTAGTCATGCATTATAACTGGACTCATATAACTAGGCCTACAAAAGAAAATTTATAATTCCCAACCCTTGATACATTCTTTCCTACCCTTATTTTCCCAAACTAGCAGAGTCCTTGCAGTATTTCTACAGAGCTCCACCCTTTCTCTATGTGTTTAGGTCTATCTTTTACTTCTGCAGGCACTTGTATATATAGCCTCTTTGATCCGCCAACTCATTCTCCTACGGCCTCAGATCCATCACCAAGTGTCTGAATGTGGTCCTCCAGGAATGCATGCTCCTCCAGGCCTGAGCTTACCATTCTGTGCCATGATGTCCTTCTAGAAGCCTCTACCGTAGGGCATATTCCTTCCTGGGCCAACCTGTTGCCAGGTTGGCACCTTATCCACTCTGCATGCGCAGTCGGGTCACATTTTCCTCGTATCCTACCCAAAATTCCCAATATGGCTAAGTCCTGGAACCTTGGCTTTGTCTACGTGTGCTCCATGGGTTTCCTTAAACCCTTCCCTAAACCCTCTCCTGTGCACCTTTCTTTAACTAGGCCTTGCGCGCCTACGCACCCTTTTATACTTAGCCAATATTTCAGGGGTTACATTTATAAAAGAGGGAAGAGAGAGAAAGAGGATTAAAATATGTTGAAGAATTTATCTTTTCAATCTTATTTCCTCTACCATGACTAGGAGATTCTAAAAGATGTAGAGCTGAGAATATTCCCCCCCAAAACCATCTCTTGGCATATTCCAAATATGAATTAAACATGGTTTGGGAAAATTCTGAAGTGAACCCTATTTGTAAACCCTTATGAATTTATAAACATATTATATTTTTTTAACTTGATGCCTTCACTTGAAAGGAATAAGTAGATATTTTGCTCGAAGTTTTATCCCTAAGAACGAATCGATGTTTGCCCATGAGATCAGGAGGACGAATGAAGTTTGAGTTTCCATTTGTTAGCTAAAACAAGATTGTACCATAGGACCAATGTAAACAGTATGTATTTTGATTGACATATTGTTTAACTCTTTCCTTTGCATTTTGGTTAGACCATAAGGTGTATCCAACTCAAGAGAATATTTACAAGTGAAGAGATACCTCTAAAAGCATTTGAGAATTATTTTGGGGGTCCTTAGATATGAAAATGTAGTAGAAGACATTAAAACATTTTATCATGAAAATATCTCATATCTCTCCAGTATTTTCATCAAAACCAGGATCAACATGTAGCTCTTCTAAGGTGTTTCCAATGGTACCATCCACTTGCCAAATGGAGTCCTATGTAAAAATATATGGTTAAAAAACTAGGGCCCTATTTGTCACCATTAACATCCTCGAGCTCTAATTAACACTAAGCCAAATTGTCAAAATTAATCCTATGGAAGATTTACTATAAAAAAAATCTTATGAAAGGATGTCATGTGCCGATGCTTGACACATATTTTATGTTATGTTTTACACATCATAATCATGTAGTGTTTAGAAGTTTAACAAAGACCTTGGAAAAGTCTCACTTGCTGATCTTTGCCACGTGTTCCTTGTGAAACTTGTCTTGCATTAGTGTTTAACAGTATTTGGAGGCAAGGGAAAAAAACTTAATTTTTTTAGGATGTGGGAATTTTGATGAAATCCACTTGGCACACGTCCATCTAAGGTGGAAAATTTCATAAAAGTAAAAAATTCAAAGGTTTGGAGATGTCATCACTCGATATGCATCTTAGTTTGGCTTGATTAAGATTGACATGCCATTTAGTGATCAATCAAATGCATTTAAATGTTTTGAATGTATTAAGGTCTAATTGTTATCATCAAATCACAACACCCTCCAATTTGCACAAGTGTGTGTGCTTGAGCTCATGGTGTGACTGGGTAACATGGGTACTATCTCCAAGTTGTGGGACTTTATACCTGAGATAGACCTCCAAAGAAGGTTGGTTCCTCTTCCTACTCCTAGTGCAAGATAACTCTACTAAAATTAGACTACTGACTATCACTATCCTATAATTCCCAAGGGACCAAGGAGAGAGAAATAACATGCAACTAAATGGAAACTACACTACAAAGGTGATGCACCAAAAGAAGGGCACGAGAACAATTCCCCAATGTGTGAAAATAGAAGTAAAACACGAGTCATAAAGGGTGATAACAGTTCCCCATAATCTAACAACAACATTTACAACAACATTTTCATGCACAAACAATAATGATAGAACCCTGTAAAAGCATAGAGTAGACACAATACACCTGCAATAAGATTGAAGGGGCAAGAAGAATGCAAATAAATACAGCAAAGGGAGATACATCCAAAAACTATATACATTGCTTCATAGTTTACATAGTTCAAATAATTACAAATCAAGGGCTTGGATCACCATGCAAGGGGTACACTATAAAGGCCTGTAGCACATTGGATTCACAAAACAAAATGGGCAGATTTTGTCTACTCAAATCATCCTCCCTTGTAAATGAGAGAAAATTCCTAAATTATAGAAAAATGGAGAAGAGGAAAAGGTAGACAAAAACTCTGGATCTAGAATTTGCATCAATTTACAAGTACCCAAATTAGGTAAAAATAATGATTTTTAACATACAAAATCCTCCCCATACTTCCCATAACTTAAAGCAGTGGAGAAATATCCATCCATTCCCATTAATTGAACTTCCACCCACCATCCAACTACCCTTTTGAACCTGGTTCGTTTTCTACAAAATACCCCTCTAAAACTCCATCAATCTCTAGATTTTTTTACTGTTATGCGTAGAGCTTGGAACAATGATTCCAACAAGACTAATTTTGTGCAATTTTGCTGAGAAACAAAAAAGTTATGGCCTCCTGAGCAGATGCAATTGTTTAGGTGTTATAGGGCATTTCTTCATTGTTACGAGACTAGGCAATCAATTCCTTTGCGGGAAAAGAAAATTTAATTAATTTTCCCCTTCATATTTATTGCCTGATTTGAAATGATTTTTAATTTAACTTAGTGGGGCCCTCATTTGATTTCCATTGTTTTCATTGGGGCAAAAAAAAATTTGAATGTTGAATTTGAGCCAGCTCGGCTAAGTTGGTTCTCTTCTTACCCATTCAGCCCTTGTTGGTCTTGTCTTCTTTCCACTGTTGATTAATTTGGACCACCCTTCCATGTCAATCCCACTCTCTTATTTAAATCTGATGTCCCAAGCTCCTTTTCCAATACGTCAAGTTAGCTTTGCATGATCTCCCAAACGTCCACCGCTGAGCTATCTTATCACATTACACCCACGCAACAACCACTATGTGCTTCCACAAGCGTTAAGTAATCCTTCTCTTTGGTATCGAGCTCCTCATTTGACTTGGGTTCCACTCTGACTCCCGCGTAATCAACTCGGGCCATTGACCGTGTCGGGCATCGACTCATGACATTTCCGCAATGGATCGCTACACGTGGAGGCCTCACATGGCTTTGGGGTCTCCTTTCTGCATGGGCTATTGTAGTTACGTCGTGGGGCCACGTGGTGACCCCACGCGACTCCACCTCCTTTTGGCACTGAGTTTTCCTCTTTATGTGCCAATCTCACTATTTTATGTTTTCCATCACCATCTCAGCACAATTTTTCATCCCTTGAACTCAATGCAATCGTGCATTGTCTGAACGCAGACCTCCTAACTGCATATGTAGGGTCACTTTCACTGTTATTGTGACATTATAGCTTGCCCCTTCTTTGTATGAGCTCAGCCAACTGGAAACTGACTCAGCCCCTTTCTTCATGAGACAGCTCAGCCTCCATGAGATTGATGGGATGAGCTCGAAATCTCTACAAGGTCGGGCTCGTCCCTTGTCTTCCATGGATCTCAGATCTTAGTTCAGCCCTATTTTCTATAGTGGTTTGATGGGCTCAATGAGCTTAAACCATTTTTCTCTGTAAATAGATTACCAATGAGCTCGATTACTTAACCAACGGCTCGATCACTACCCCTTCATATAATTAAATAACTCGATCTGTATAGCTCGATGCACAATGTAACATCTTGGTGCTAGGGAGTAGCTCACTTATGAGCTCATTGAGTTGCATTTAGAATTAGAGACTACTTCCTTGAAATCTATATGCTTCCTTAGATATTATGAAATTTTGGACTTCCAGATGCATTAAGGCTGAGGAGACTACATGAAGGTGTCCTAGAGCCATTCGTCGTATTTTATCATTTTATTGCATGTGGCCCCCTTTTGCAATTGTTGTGATGCAACCTGCCCCGTTGTTCAAATTCACCTAGGGAGTGGATTTGGATAACAATTTTGGCAACTCGCAGGGCCATTTTCCTGCTAAATGGACCATGACCAGCTACCTGTAGCTATCCATTAGACACGGAGTCTTGCTGGTTATGGTCTAAACTTGAAACTTTGACCCCTAGAACGTTGTTGAATTGTTGCTTGCATCCTCCCAATTTTCATAAGAAAAACTTCAAATTTTTATTTGAGAGGACAATTCTTTTCAAATACGAGTTGCATTCTTTCCTGCAGCTACAATCCATTAAGGTTGAAGGATGAACACCTAATTTTAGTTTCTTTGTATTTGATTTCTCTTGAAGATAGCAATTATTGCTTGCAACTCTAAGTTTATTTTGCTGTAATTTCTCTTTTTAGAAGCATGATGAACTATATACAAAGCATACACTAGAAGCAATAGGACATGTGCATCAGCACTTAGGGAAACTAAACCTACTCTAACAACAGGAAAATGTGCACAAGCACTTGGAGGAATGAAAATCCTAAACTAATATATACAAGGGTGAGAAAAATTCCTTCTAGTAGCAGTGCTTGAGATAGATTCCATTAACTGGAATCTACAGCTCCTCACCATCCAATTTGGCCAGTTGGAAATCATTACTACTCTTGCATTTGATGATCATGTATGGGCCACTCCATATTGCATCAAATTTGGAATGATTTCCTAGTTTTTCCCGGTCAACATCCCACTTCAGTACCAAGTCTCCTTCTTGGAATGCCCTTGCCTTTTCTTTCTTGTCAAAGCTCCTCTTGATCAATGCTTGATCCTTTTCCATGGTTTGCATCACATGTTCTCTTGTTTCTTCCAACTCCATAAGTTTATTCATACCTGGCTTCCATGGGCTCAAACTCATTTAATTCCAGTTGCTTCATGAGTTCCAATGTTGGTAAACTCAAGTGATATGGGCAGCCTTGCCTCTTTCCCATAGACTAGTTTATATGGAGAACTACCTATAGACCTCTTTGGTGTAATTCTATCAGCCCACAAGGCTGATTTGAGCTTTGTATGCCAGGTCCTATGGTTCTCATCAAGATTCTTCTTATGATTCTCAGCAAGTTCTTGTTTGTAGACTCTGCTTGCCCATTACTCTGGGGGTAATAGTTAGAAGAAGTGTTGAGATATATTCCATTCTTGACAGCCCACTCAGTGATCTTTGTGTCAAGAAAGGCCAATGCATTATCTGATATGATAGTAGCAGGTACACAAAATCTGGTTACTAACCCCTCATAGAAGTCCAAGATGCTAGACTCATTTGCTTCCTTGAGGGCCACCGCTTCAGTCCATTTGGTGAAGTAATCCGTTGTCATTAAAATCCATTTATGACCCTGGCTTGAATTAGGATTGATGACTCCAATGAAGTCTAATCCCCATTGCATGAAGGGCTGATCCACTAAGATTAGGTGGAGGGGAAACAATGTTAACTTTTCTTTTCCTCTGAATAATGCACATTTCTTACACTTCTTGATCCAAGCATATCAATCACTAAAGAGTGTGGGCTAGTAGTAACCAGATTTCATGATCTTGAGAGTTGTTACTCATGGAGCAAAGTGTCCTCCCGCATCTCCATCATGGAATTCATGCAACACTTTCTTAATTGGATTTGAAGGGACGTACCTCAAAAGAACTCCATTCACATCCTTTTTGAATAAGATGCCATCAATGAGAGCATACGTAATGGATTGCAACCTGAAGTGTCTTCTCTTTGATTTGCTCATTTCGAGAGGACATAGGCCCGTTTGAAGGTAATGCACCATATCTTGGGTCCAACATGGAGTGTGTGCATCATCAATTGATTGTTCTTGATCATTTTTTAGCACTAGGACAGCTTCTTCTTCATCTCTCAACTCAGCATATTGTTTGGAAGCAAGTTGCTCACACAACCATTTTCCATGACCAGCTTGGTCACTTTGATGTCTATGTCATACTCCATTACTCATGTGATCCAACCTACCCTTTTCTCATTCAAATCCTTGTTCAGAAGAAAGTATTTGACTCCGACATGAGATACTAATAGTTGGATCTTGTTGTTGGAAACCAAATGTTTGAACTTCTTCAAACTTCTAATCACAACAAGGACATGCTTTTCAATAAAAGAATACCTTGCTTTGTAGTCTTCTAAACTATGACTGAAGAACACTATGCACTGCTCCAAGCCTTCTTTATTCTTCTGCACCAAAATGGGTGAGATTGTATCCAAACCCCTAAAATCATATAACATGAAATCTTTGGAGAAATATGGATTAATAAGAGTTGGGGCTTGAGATATTACATGCTTGATGGCCTCAAAACTCTCCTTACCTTCAGCTATCCATTTGAATGCAAGGCTCTTCTTTAACATCATGGTCAATGGCTTCACCAAGGTGGAAAAATTAGGCACAAATCTACAAACAAAATTAATTCTCCCCAAGAAGCTTTGGAGATCCTTCTTGTGACTTGGTAATGGAAGAGCATGGATGGCCTCAACTCTTTCAGGATCAATGCTCAATCCTTCCTTTGAAACAATATGGCCCAACAACTTGCCTTCATGTGCCAAGAAAATACACTTTTTTGGATTCAATGACACTCCAAACTTTCTACATCTTTGAAACACTTTCCTGAGGTGAAAGAGATGATCTGTTGCATTCTTGGAGAAGATAGTGATATCATCAAGATAAATAAGCACTATCTTGTTGATCATCCCCTTGAATGCCATATCCATTGCTCACTGAAATGTAGCCCCGACATTTGACAATCCAAATGGCATCTTCCTATAAGCATAAGTGCCCCATTTTGTAGTGAAAGTTGTCTTGAACAGGTCTTCTTCTTTCACCATGATTTGATTGTAGCCTGAATAACCATCTACCAATGAGAACCTTTCTGAACCAGCTACAACCTGTAAAATTTTCTCCATTAAAGGGAGTGGGTAATGATCTTTGAGTGAAGCTCTATTCAAGTCACAAAATTCTACACACAATCTGATTTCTCTATTTCTCTTCCGCACATGCACTAAGTTTGCAACCCAACTCAAATGCTTAATTGGAAATATGATGTTGGCCTCAATCAATTTATTCAATTCTTTTCTCATGAGAGGTTCAATGTGAGGATTCACTAGCCTTTGCTTCTGCCTGATGGGCTTGGATTCTGGATCTAACTCAATAGTATGTTGGGCTAACTTTGGATTGAAACCTCTCAAATCTCTATAATTCCAGGCAAAGACATCAAGAAACTCTTGATAAAGTTAATAAAATCATATTTCTCTTGTTGAGTACTCACTTTGCCAATTTGTAACATCTTACCCTCACCTACTGAGATAGGATCAAAATCTTCACCCTTCACTTAGATATTTTCCTTTTCTTTTCGGAATTGGTCATTGGGGTTGAAGATCAAATCTAAAGTCACAAGACCCTTTGGCAATTTTTTTGTTCTCATCTGAACCACTTGGTCACCATACTGCTGCTCCAATTTGTCTTGATTCTTTGTAGAGAACTCAACTTCTTCTTGCAAGAAGTTGATGATTTTCTTATCATTTTCAAAGACTTGCCAGCTTGTATTGTTGTCTGAGATAGCTGGTCTTACAATCATTTTTATATGAGGCTAAGTTTGATCTCTCTTGATACTTTCAACAACATCAAATGCTACCCCAACTACTACAAGTTTTTCCATTGCATCATTCTTCTTCCTCTTGATGGAATTGATGTTAAAAGATTCAAAATATTCAATGAGATCCCATACCCAGTTTTTGTAGTTCTTCAAAAGATCATTCTTAGCAGCATTTTGTCCTCTAACTTGGTTTATAAACAGCTTAGTATGCCCAAACACTTGCAAGTTTTTAATGCCTTTTTTTCTTTCCCAATGCAACCCATGAATCAAAGCTTTGTACTCAACTGTGTTATTTGAGCAGGCAAACTGAAAATGAAAAGCTGAGTAGTATTTGATACCTTGAGGTGACACAAGCATTTCTCATCCTCCAACACCTTGCCTACTCCTTGAACCATCAAAGAATAGTTTTCATACTTCATTATTATCTTTGTGATCTGATTTGGTGATGCTAAGGAGAGGTGTATTCTCTTCATGCATGCAATATAATCCTAGCTCAGCTTCTTCCATTTCTTTATAAGGATCAAAAGCATGTCTTTTGTTTTCCCAATCATCAAGAGTCAAGTTTGGAATGCCTCCAACCTTAGTATCTGCTTCATAAATACTTGGACAATCTTCTTGATCAAAAGTTGAGAAATTTGCATTGATTGGACTTGGTACATGTGGTTCAATATGAAAATTAGCAATTGGCTCAGATCTGATTGTAGCCTTAGCTCCATAACTTGTTCTGAATAACATATGTGACCAATCAGCAGACAAGTAGCCTCCAATTTTGGCAGTGAAGTCCCTTGACAAGCATAGAGCGAAGAGTGGTGGCAAGTCAATAAACAAAACATCTTGCAATACCATGTAACATTGGGACATGCATGCAATGTGAGGCTCAATCCTTTGATTACTCCAACTGTAGTCACTGTTGTCCCATCTAATTGCACCACACCTCTAGAAATGACTTCATACTAAAGGCCCAACTGATCAGCTATTTTTTTGGGCATGACTGAGATACTTCCGAATTAATCATGCAATTATGCACAATATTTCTTCCAATAATTAGAGATATATAAAATGGAGGAGGCTTTACATTTTTACCTTTTTGGCTCCTTTAAATCCTCTCATACTGAGTTGTGTTTGTGAGCACCTTTTCTTGATTATCGGATGACTGATTTGATGATGGACCAATTTGCCATGACAACTTGCAATAGATATCTTTGTCTTGGGATAGCCAATGACTCCCACATTGAGATGTTTACATTCGTTTTCTTCATTTTCTCAATGATATTGAATGGAGAAGCATTATCCTTTTTCTTCCCTTTACTTTCAATAACCTTCTCTTGCACACTGACTACTATAATTGATGTATGAGCTAGTCTAGAAGAGGGTCTAGGCTGATTTTGCACATTTGGAGCTGCACTTTGATTGTCAATTCCTTGTGGAGTGATAGAGGGCTGGTTACCACCTGAATTAGATGACTTCCCTTCTTCAATATTCCTTTTCTTAGACCATGTGTTAGCTACCACACCTTGAGAAGGATTCTGATTTATACCACAAAAATCCTCCACTTGCCAATTGACAAGTGTGGTCTCATTTGGAGGTGCTTCTTGAGTACTAGCCTACTGCTGATTTTCTTCTTCACTTGCCTCTTGTTCCACACTGTCATTGTCACCATTAGAGCTTGATTCAAGGCACCATTGAAGCATGTTGATTGATTATGAGGTTGGTTGCATGGGAAACACCATTCATACTCTTGTGCCATGTTGTTTTGAGTTTGGAACCAAGGCTCTGGATGTAGATACAATATTAGGATTATAGGGCATGTAATGGCCTATTTGCAGGAGGTTGTCCTTGGTATGGATTAGCAACTTGGGAAGGTTCCCTATTAGGTGGATATGGAGGTCTATTTGATTGGGATTGAGGCTAATATGACCTAAAATTTTGAGCTTGTTGCCTCTTAAGGGTTACTAAATCGTTGCCCAAATTTTACAATTGCTTCATAACCTCTTGGAGCTCTTTATAAGTGTTGGGAGAAGACGTAGAAGTTTCATTTTGGGGAAGGAATTGATTCCAATTGGGATTGACTAGAGCTTTGAGTTTTCTAATTTTGGATAAAGAGGCATAGGTGGCCTAGGTGTCAGTTTACTAGCTTGAATGAGGTAATTTTCAACTCTAATAGTAATATTATAAGTTACAGGTAAAGTTGTGCCCCCCATAGATTGAATCATCATGGAAATATCAAAATTTAAAGCTTTTAGGAAGTATAGGAAAACACCTTCAACTGTTGGTCTTACTACGAATGGAATCCTATCCCATGTCCTTTGAAATCTGAAATTGAAATCTGCCATTTATTCAGTTGGAGCTCTCTTGATTGTGGTCAACTGCTCCAACAAAGATAGGTTGTCTGTCTTTTCCCCAAATTGACCATGAAGAAGCTATACACAATTGATTCCAATTTTGAATTGATCCTACTCCTAGGATTTCGAACCATTGTAGAGATTTTCCTTTGAAAGAAGAAGCCAATAATTTGACTGCCACATCAATTTCATTAACCTCATGAATAATAAAGAACATTTGCAATGTCTTGAATGTGATCAATTAGAGTTGTATAGGTTTCTCCCAGTGAAATACAGGATGGTCTTCAATGTTACAACTGGAATTATATTTTGTGCATTGAGAGCAAGTGGGATGCTTCCCGTGAAATTCACAAAAGGATTTTGTGGTGGTGGTGGTTGATGAGCCATTATAATTGGTCTGAGGACTCTCGTTGATTAAATGAAAGGCCTAACAGGTGGAGGTGTAGATATTATTCTATTTGGTGGAGATGGAGACCTTTGAGCTATTCTTCCTCTCCTCCCTCTGCCTAGTGAGAGTTATAAGTATTCAAAAACACATTCTTCTCTTTCTCTAGACCTTTTTTGAATTCTTCTCATCAATTTGACATACTTGGGCTGCTAAAACTAGTTCATTCTACCCTTTTTGAGTCATCATATGTGTTATTTCAAAGCTTCTTACAAGTTGTAATTTAACAACAAGAGCACATCAACTTGTTGTAATGAGAAAATGAAGACTTCTTCCTATCCCACTGAGCGTGCTAGAACTATTATCACTGAATCATAGCACCCTCCGATTTCTGTACAAGTGTGTGTGCTTAAGCTCACAGTGTGACTGGGTAACATGGGTACTATCTCCAAGTGTGGGACTTGCTGCTTGAGATAGCCCTCCAGAGAAGGCTGGTTCCTCTTCCTACTCCTAGTGTAAACTAACTATAATGAAATAAAACTACTAACTATCTCTATCCTACAATTTCCAAGGGACCTAGGAGAGATAAATAACATGCAAGTAAATTGAAACTACACTACAGAGGTGATACACCAAAAGAAGGGTATGAGAATAATTCCCCAATGTGTGAAAATAGAAGCAAAACACAGGTCAGAAAGGGTGATAACAGTTCCCCACAATCTAACAACAACATGTTCACAACAACATTTCCATGAGAACAAAATAATAATGAACCTTGTAAGGGCATAGATATAGACACATTACACCTGAAATAAGATTGAAGAGGCAAGAATAATGCAACAAACCAGAAAGGGAAGATACATCCACAACTTACATCTATTGCTTCATTAGTATGCACAGTTCAAATAATTACAAAGCAAGGGCCTGAGATCACCATGCAAGGAGTCCACTACAAAGGCCTGTAGCACATTGGAATTCACAAAACAAAATGGGCAGAGTTTTGCTACTCAAATCATCCTCTCTAGTAAATGAGAGAAAATCCCCAATTTATAGAAAAATGGAGAAGAGGAAAAGGGAGAAAAAAATCATATTTGGATCTAGCCTTTCATCAATTGTAAAGTACCCAAAGTAGGTGAAAATCATGATTTGCAACCTGTAAAATCCTCTCCATACTTCCCATAACTTGTAGCAGTGGAGAAATGTCCATCCATGCCCAATAATTGCACTTTCACCCACCATCCAACTACCCTTTTGAACTTGGTTCGTTTTCTACAAAATACCCCTCTGAAACTCCATCAATCTCTAGGTTTTTTTATTGGTGTGTGTAGAGCTTGGAACCACAATTCCAACGAGACCGATTTTGTTTAATTTGGTTGAGAAATGTAAAAATTATGGCCTCTTGAGCAGATGCAAATATTTAGGTGTTGTAGGGCATTTCTTTATTGTTACTAGACTGGGCAATTAATTCCTTTATGGGAAAAGACAATTTAATTACTTTTCCCCTTCCCCAATATTTCTTGCTTGATTTGAAATTATTTTACATTTAATTTAGTGGGTCCCTCATTTGATTTCCTTTGCTTGCATTGGGGCATTTTTTTTAATGTTGAATTTGAGCCAGCTCGACCAAGTTGGCTCTATTCTTACCCATTCAGCCCTTGTTGGGCTTGTTTTCTTTCCACCGCCAAGTTATTTAGACTGCCCATCCACATTGAGCCTACTCTCCCATTTAACTATGACGTGTTGAGCTCCTTTTCCAATACATTGAGTCAGCTTTACATGATCTCCCACACATCCACTGATTTCCACACTAATGCCTACACACCATCGAGTCATCTTATCACATTATGCCCACGTGGGGACCACCATGTGCTTCCACAAGTGTTAATTCATCCTTCCCTTTAGCGTCGAGTTCCTCATTTGACTCAGGTTCCACTCTGACTCCCGCGCAATCAACTTGAGCTATTGACCATGTCGGGCATCAACTTGTGATGTTTCCGCAACATCTCACTACACATGGAGGCATCACGTGGCTTTGGGACCTCATTTCTTCCTATGATTTTATAGTTACGATGTAGGGCCACATGGCGACCCCACACAACTCCACCTCCTTTTGGTGTCGAGTTGTCCTCTTTATGTGTCGAGCTCACTGTTTTATTTTTGTCATCACAAGCTCAGCATTATTTTTCGTCCCTTAAACTCAGTGTCATCGTGGATTGTCTAAATTCTGACCTCCTAACTCCACGTGTCAGTTCATTTTCATTGTTATTGTGCCATTATAGCTCACCCCTTCTTTGTATGAGCTCAGCCGACTGGAAACTTTCTTGGCCCCTTTCTTCATGAGAAGACTCGACCTTCATGAGCTTGATGGGATGAGCTCGACATCTCTATAGGTTTGGGCTCATCCCTTGTCTTCCATGGACCTTGGATCTTGGTTCGGCCCTATGTTATGTAGTGGTTTGATGGGTTCAATCAACGTAAACCATTTTTCTCCGTAAATAGCTCACCAATGAGCTCAATTACTTAACCAATGGCTCAATCACTACCCCTTCAGATAATTGAATAGGTCGGTCTTTATAGCTCGATGCACAATGTAGCAGCTTGGTGCTAGGGAGTAGCTTGTTTATGAGCTCGTTGAGTTACATTTAGAACTAGAGAATACTTCCTTGAAATCTACACACTTCCTTATATTTCATGACATTTTGGATTTCTAGGTGCATTAAGGCTGAGGAGACTACATGAAGGTGTCCTAGAGCCATTCATTAGATTTTATCATTTTATTGTATGTGGCCCCTTTTTGCAATTGTTGTGAAGCAACCTGCCTTGTTCAAATTCACCAAGGGAGTGGATTTGGATAATACTAATTTCACTTATTTTCATTAAATTCTTCTAGATTTGTCCTATATGAACATAGAGAAGATGAAGGAAAACAAATTTGAAGAATTTTGAACACAATGGGGCTCCAAAAACACATGTTTAACACCATTAAAATCCTATAAGCTCCATGATTATGATCAATTTCCTAAAATGGAGCATGGGGATCATTTTGGAAATATGTTTATGATTAAGTTGAGTGCTATGATTAAAGGGCATATAAGGAAAGTATATGCAAATCTAAAAAGTAATCCCTATGGGAGCTAGGATTTGGAAGAAAGAGAGGTATTTGATCAAGGGTCAATTTCACCAAATGTTTACACCCTAAATAAATAATGAGAAGAGTAAGATAAAATATATTTGTTTACTTATTATTATGTGTGATAATGTTACATGTATAATATTAGGAATAAATTAATCCACATGAACTATACAATCTAATAATATAGAAATTAATATAGTAAACGATCATATAATGATGAGACCATAACGTAAAACATAGTAAGGGATGAATACTTAGCTATACATAGAGCTATATAAGTGATATAGGTGTGTATATTGGATGTTAAGGATGATGTGGACTTGAAATTTATTTGTTTATGAGACTATAGCTAGAAAGTGCTCATGTACGGAACCGTATAAATCTAGTTATGGAGTAGCACAAATTGGTCCTGCTTCATACAATTTTGAACCTATAAATAGTTGGGCATTATAAATTTTCTTGCTTATTTCTAGTTTATAATTGGCCATCATTATATATATATAGTTTTCGCACCTTCAACACCACTTGTAATGACATGTAGATGAAATAGAAAACCCTAAATACCTGCATCAAACTTCATGAAATGGTTAGATAACAAAGGGAGAAATTTGTTTGTGGGTGAGGTTGGAATAACCTTGGTAGTCAACCACTACTAAACCAATCTAGTCATTGTACTACATCCCCTCAAGTGGGAGAAAGCCTCATGTAGTTCTCCTAGTGTTGGTAAAAAAAAATAGCAATCTAAGTCAACCCCCTATGTTTCCTTTTTTTTAACATAAAAAATAGTGGGTGTAACTATAGATAGAATAAAAATGTATCCAACATAGTAGTAGTGTGGTGTGATGTGATTCATGTGCTAAAATTGATTCCCTTTGTACCTTAAGACCTTTAACATTACTTATAGTAATCTGGTGGTTTCTTTACAGGATTTGCATCAAATTTTGAAAGATTTAGGAGATCCTTGAGTGTTTTAGTGTTAATATTTTTACAAGGGGAGTTCTCCAAGATGCCAAGTGAGTTAAGAAGTGCATTTTACTTACTTATATAGGATTTTTAGGTTATATATTGCATTAAGGATTACCTAGGGAAGATGAAACGACACATAAGATATTAAAAATAAGAAAAATATCATTAGAAGGGAGGATATGAGACCATATAGGTTAACCCAGATAGCAATACGACATATTCCTCTATATTATGGTCCCATACCAGGATCTAGTGATGAGAAGGCCAAATTCTAGGAAATATGCTTACAATTTGAGTACTTCTTTGGATAATTAATATTACATGAATGGATAATAGAGTAGTGTGTAGAGATTAGAGATTCATGAAAGAGAGGAAAATATGTCAGTTGCGATTAAAATATGATAATAAGTATTAATATACGAATAATGCCAAACTTTTCATTTCCAAAGGATAAGTTACCAAATTTGAGTGTCTACATTTTCCCCCCCTTTAAGTGTGTAATTAAAAATTTAATGCTTAGACGAAAAACATACATAAAAGTGCACACACACTTTATCTTTTCTCAATTGTTGTTGTTTTTGCATTGGTGTCGGCATGTTCCATGGTGAAACCTACAACACATAGTGAATTCAATGTCCATAGAAGAAATTTAACTATAACTCAGATGTAAATGATGCATGTTAATTTGAAAATTGAATTTCACGTAGTAAAGTAAAGAGAGGAAAAGCATATAATGAATATACATGTTATCTTTGTAGAGGTAGGAGCTCCCATTCTTATTATACATGTGACTTGATTTATGTTGAGATGTTGAAGGATTCGGGGTGATAAGTCCCTATTTTTTCGAAGGAGGACCTAAAGTTGGAGACAAATTGAGTGTATATGACCTAACACTAAGAAGCGGTACCATAGGAAATTTGTTCCAAAGATCCTCACAAATAGGGAAGAGTAGTGTATAGAATATCTAGCCACTTTGATATCTTCCCACACAAAGAGATATGGGGTGGAAGAATAAAGTATATAGCCACTTTAATATCTTCTAACCCCACATACCACAGCATTATAGTTGAATCTAGGCCCAATTTTCTAATAACACAAATTGACAATGGAATGGATTGCCCATGCCCCCACCGTGTGTTGTAAAAATTGAGTCTAATTATGTAAATGTTGAATAATGTAAAAGGATAACAAATTCCACACCACCAAATCATGTATCCACAATTGTATTTGTAGACACCCTAAAAATACATACATATTTCTATCATGCTTCTATCCAATTAGAATTAATTAAATTAATTCTATCTCGTTGCAGTACACCCCTTTGGAATTAATTAAATTAATTCCATCATTCAAATACTCCCCTTTTGAATTAATTAAAATTAATTCTATTACCCAAGCTATATTCCTACCCATTGGAATTAATTAAATTAATTCATGCACCCTCCTAGCTAATATAATTAAATAGTTATTTATTTAAATGGTTAATTATCTCCTCACAATTAAATTAATTTAATTAATTTAATTCTACCATTCTCTTAGATTTGATTAAATTAATTCCTAACACCTTCTAGCTAATATAATTAAACATATATTTATTTAAATGGTTGAGTATCTCCTCACAATTAAATATTAATTAAATTTAGTTATTTAATTTCACCTACTTCAATCAATAGCCACATGGAATCCACTTGGACTCCACATCCGCATCCTAGTTAACTACACTTCTAGAATCCTAGAAAGGTGGGGGCAATTGAATTGCACGTATAACCACCTTCCTAGATGCAACTTCTACAATTAATTCATTTGCAGCCCTTAAATGCCCCAAAACTGCTACAACCTCCTCCAATGCTATTTTTAGCATATGCATTCAACCGTGTTCAACTAATTTCCAACTACTTCTGCCTCTATAAATTACAGGATTACTCTCTTGCAAATCCTCTTGAATTTAAGTATAATAACTTTGCTAAATTTCCAAGCCAAATTATCTGTGTTCGTAGAAATTGCACTCACATTTGGAGGCCATTCAAGAGCACCCACAAATCAATCATTTTGCAAGGTTATACAACTTCAAAATCTCTCCTACTGAGGTTTACATTGGAATGTTACAGGAAGGTTTACATTTTTTGTGTTTATCTTTCATTATTGTAGTTTTTCATAGCTTACAATATCTGAGTGATGTAGTGAAGAAGGAATGAAATATTCACACCTCTTATATGATGCTCTAAACTATGTCATTTGTATCTAAATTTGTGTTAGAAACCTATAAATACCTGTAATAATTTGATAATGTTGTTTTTTTTTTAATTTTCCCCAAGAGAAAAAATGTCCAATTTGGGTCATAACATACTACGGTTTCATACCTTAGTGGACAGTTTGATGAAAATGAAAAATATTGCAGAAACATAAATAGAGCTATACGACAAATATGAACATTATATTAACTAGAAAAATGTTCACATGTTTTTAGATACTAAATAATAGAGTTATAATACGAATAGAATATTATTATTTCTTAACAAAAATAATCGAAACTTACCCAAAAAAGAATGATGGGATTTGCAAGTACAATGAATTAATCAAACTGAAAAAGATGACACAACATCTATGTGCATGTGAAACAATACATCTAATAAAACCTAATCAAAACATCAAACACATGTACATTATTGTACATTATGATGAATTAAACTATAGAATAATAACACTAAAATATTATTTCTATCATCCCCCTTAATTAAGCATGATCTCAAGTGAGCAAGCGAGAGTTTCTCTAAATTCCTCAAATATTTCATGTGTAAGAGATTCGGTGACAATATCTACACATTGTTCTTCTATTGGGAAAAAAATGGAGTTGTATGTTGTGTTATTAAACATGTTCACGTATGCAATGAATTTTTACTTCAATGTGCTTGGTGCATTCATGTAATATTGTATTATGAACAAGTTCTATCACAAATTCATTGTGACAATGCAAGATGATAAGATGCTTTTGTGGAACACCCAAACCTTCAAGAATGCAATATAGCAATATCACTTCATAGATAATTCCGATTGTAACACGATATGCTGGTTCAATAGAAGAACAAGAAACAACATTACATTTCTTGATCCAAAAAACCTAATGAAAATACATGTTTATAAGGGGAATTCCTATCATTAATGTTTCCAACATGGTTTGAATCCATATATCCTTTCAAAAATAATTGGTCATTATTTTTGTACTCTAGGTCAAATTCAATTATTCTTTTGATGTAACTTAGTATCCTCTTCCCTACTTTCGATTGATTTTCTTTTGAATTTTCATGAATTAAGAAATGTATCTCGTTGCAGAATTGAATCTAGCCTAATATAGCTCAAGTAAATTAGGCTCCAAATCAGCTGATGATACAAATTTTCATTCACATGTGGTGACATATTTGATTAAGAAAACTAAATTCTTTCCTTAAGAAGTGTAGACATAGATTTGTAGTCCTTCATCTTTAATTTCTCAAGCATTTTCTTGGCATAATTCCTTTGAATCATAAAAAATCTATTCTCTTTTTGTTATACTTCTAATCCAAGAAAATATTGGAGAAGCTTGACATCCATCCTGTAAATTGATATTTTAAAATTTTCCTTTATTACATCAATCATAGTCACTGAATTTCTTGTGATTACTAGATCATCAACATAGACTATTATAATCACCACATCCCACCTTGCTTTTTGAGGTAGAGATTTGGGATCATAGGGATTCCTCCTAAATCCATTTTGAATGAGTTTCTCATTAAACTTGATGTACCATTACCAGGGTGCCTATTTACCTTAATGACCTGATGATTCTATAAACTTTTTTTCCTGATTTAGATTGACAAAACCTTCTGGTAGTGTCATGTAGACTTCTTTTTAAGATTTCTATTGAGAAAATCACTATTTACATCCATTTGGTGGAATCTCCATCTAAATTTTGCAGATAGAGAAAACGTCATCCTAATTGTTTTAATCTTATCCATGGAAGCAAATGTTCCCTCATAATCAGTTCCTTTTATTTGTGTATACCCCTTTTCCACGAGTTTTTCCTTGTGCTTGTCAACACTACTGAATGATTTTGTTTTTGTTTTGAAAACCCATTTGAAACCAATTAACTTCTTTTCAGGTGGAAGATCTAGAACCTGTTATGTGTTTTTTTATCATGGACTAATAGTCAATCTTTGTGGATTCTTTCCAAGGTCTTGACTCTACTACTTCTTTAACCTTTGTGGGTTTATATATTTCAAAAAATCTACTCATTAGGGCCATGTTGACATCTTCTCTTTCCTTTCTATGACTTATTTGTCCCAAAATAGATGTGATTGGAGCACTATGTTGTTAAGCATCTCTGATAAAATTTGTATACCACCATGGCATATGTTGGTTGTGGGTTGTGGAGCCTGAATTGCACCATCAATCCCATTTTCATTGTCACCATATTTTACATCAACAAAATTAATCACAAGTTTGTTTTTTGTCCTTTCTATATTTGAATTTGTGGACAATGAACTTGAGGCACTTCTCTCACCAAACTCGACATCCATGTTTATGTATATACTTCTTGTTTTTAGATTCACAAGTCTATATCCCATAAAGTATTCCTCATACCCAAGAAGGATGTACGGTGTTGAATTATTTTCCGACTCAGTTTTCTTATGTTTGGTAATAGACATATGTGTTCTACTTTATAAAACATGTAGATATTTTAATTATGTTTTCTCACCTAACCATGTTTCATGTAGAGTCATGTTATCAAGTGGAAACATTGGTGACTTGGTTGGTAAGTATAATCATATTTTCATTGCTTCTTCCCAATATGTTATTTCTAGAACTTCATCCTCTATCACACTATGCACCATTTCCTTGATAATGTTGGTTGATCTCTCTACAACACCATTCTATTGTGGGTTGTAATTTGTTTCTATTTGATAATGAACACCATTTTCTTTCAAATATGTAGAGAATACATCACTAGTGAATTCCCTCCTCAATCTGGGTGGAGTACCTTGATTTTTCAACCAGTTTGAGTTTCATCAAGTACCTTAAATTGTTTGAAATATTGAAAGGCTTGATATTGTGCTCTTATCAAGTATATCCACATCTTGTGTGGATAAATCATCACTATAGATATGAAAATATTGATATCAATTGGATGTTTCATTCATTTTTCTATAAATATGTGTATGAAATAGGTCTAATAGGCCTTTTTTATATTTTTTGGGAATGGTGTTCTATATTGCTTTACTATTATAAAAATTGTGTATAGCTCATTATTCTTATTAATTGGTGGAACTCCTTTAACCATATTGTATCAAATGAGTAAAAAAAGATATCTAAAACTCATGTGCCCATATTTGTGGTGCCACAAGTTTACAGAGTTTTGATCCTTAACAATGAGTTCCTAATTGTTGTGTTGTACAAAGTCAAATTGAAACATCTTGGAAAATCATAATGCATGCAGAACAATTTCAATTTTTCTCTTTTTTATCCCTCACTATGCATGCTGTACTGTACTGCCGGAACAACGTAACAAGTGCCCCAATGATGATACAGGTCTCCTCGCAAGGTGTTCGAAATCCGGAAAAGATCTCCAAGTGTGCGTTAACATCCCACATGCCCCGCTTAGCCCCCGCGTGCTTTGTTTTTCCCTTTTCCCCTCTTTTCTTGGCCTTTTGCTCTTCAGTGACAAAATTGCCGCCCTATATGGGCGGCGGTCTTGTGACCACCACCCTAATCAGGGTGGCGGTCCTGTAACCACTACCCTGCTCAAAGCGGTGGTCCTTTACGCGTTTTCCAGAAAGTGTTTTTAACGAGACTCACGTAAAAATCAATGATTCACCAGCTTTTTTTGCCAACTTAGGCTTGCATTTATGTTTTTGGTCCCCTGGAATAGTGTTTGGCCATTGTTTATAGTTTTAGAGTTCAGTTTGGTTTTGATCTTTGGGTGAATGAAAAGCTATAAATAAATGTCTTGTGCTCAAGCAAATGGCCCTCAAAATTTGCCTCTGATTTCTCTTTGCAATAGATTTAGTTTTCCTTTTGCTTAGAATGCTTAGTTTAGTTCATTACATGCTCAGTTAGCAGTTAGAAAGCCACATATCCATCTTGTGCAATTCATTACGAAGACTGGCCCCTCATTCACTTCTCTATCTCATTTTTAGTTCAGTTTATCTTAGAAGCCATAGTTTCAATTCTTTGCATGTTTAGTTAGCATTGTTTAGTTGTTGGTAAGCCACATATCCATCTTTTGCAGGAAGTGCTGTTATTTCACCCAATTCATTGGAGTAGAATAGCTTAGGAAGCCATTAAAGTTGCAGGTTTTGCTCCTCAAAACAGGATAGTTTCAGGTTCTGGACGCTTTATGTTGCATGACCTCGCAATAAATCCCGCTAGGAATTGCATAAGCCAAGCTCTGTACTCTTGCGCTATCCCTCTCCTACTCGCATTATATTCAGTCTGCATTCTGAGCTACCTTTGTCCCAATATCTACTTCTGTTGATGCTAGCATTACACGCTTTTCTGGATTCATGTGAACACAAAGGAACGAGGAGATCACACTGAGGGGACAAGATCACACACACCATTGGATTCGCCACTGTTCTGCAGAATCTAGGTTCTAGCTTTCAAAGTTCTAAAGTTAGAAATATATCAAATAGAGTAGATAATCACTTCTTTTCAGTTAAGTTTACTTTCGATATTGCTAGGGAAGCTGTGGGGATTGATAGTTTCTGAGAAACTATGATTCATTCCTCACTTCTGAGGTAGGATCGAGAGTCTGGCAAATAGATTAAGCAAGTTATTTCATTATTTAGAATAGATCTACAAATTGCACAGACAAATAACTACACTCGGTTATTTTGTTTGTTTTAAGTTTTATATTAGTTTCAAATTCTAGATACATTTAAATAGCTACTTTCTTAAAAAGTTTCTCAGAAAAAACAAAAATAGAAATTATATATATGTTCTAGATTTATTCCACGTAGTTAAAATTCACTTTGTTGCAGTTAGATTTACATTATTGTTTTGTATGACAATCATGGGACCCAGGGAGCCTAGGGAATACGTATTTGAGCCAATTGTGCCTCAACCCAATAGAGTTGACATAGACCAGAATAGAATACAAATCTTCCAAACAACAACAGATTTACGACAGATCGGCTCTCAGTTGAGGGGATTAAATATAGAAGACAACCAAGCACACACGTTTTGGTCAAATCAACCAAACTACAGATTACCCTAGGAAAAAATACACATGATATTGAAAGAGAACAAACCTTTGGTTGTGATCCTTTGGTCTCACAGCCAGATGCAGGAGACACTCTTCTAGATATAGATACCGGCCTAAGAATTGCAAGAATGCCTGTGAGGTATTCTGAGAAGATCACACGGTTATTGATCCTAAATTAGAAGCTGAGAAAGCATATGATTATTGGATACTATAGATTAGGACTTGATTTCGTACACCATAGCAGGTTACTGCAACAACCAAAGTCTTGCTTTGATCCACAAATTAACAAATCCATAAGTCAATTAGAAATTGGCCTACGCATATTAGTATTCATATCTACCCCACTTACCCACCATTCTAACAGTTATTTACTAGATATAGCGACTAACAAAGCTAGAGAATTCTGGACTAGGCTAGAGAATCATCCTAGAGATTGTATTCATCACCCACCATATGACCTTAGAGACATACACGAAACTACAGGTCATTTTCCACGTATTCCACAACCCATAGATCGAATCATGCCAGAGCTCGATATTGATTGGAGCCTTCGAGCAGTCATCCTTGTTGATCGATCTATCACACCAGTTTAGGTTAGAAGGGCCTTCTTTGCCTTAGATTCACAAATTCCACTAGTGCGTATTGAAGACATTAGATTGCCTAACTAGTTTGTTTGCATCCCACGCATATTCCATCCCCACCGGCTGTCTCGGCACGACCTCGGGAGGTCGGGTACGCGGAAGAGTTACCTATAGATTCCCATGCTCGCTTGTCACTTTTATGGCGTACAAAATTGGTGAACTCGACGTGAAACAAACAACTATTTGAAGCTGACGTGAACTTCTCTTTCCGGAGAAGTTTCATCTTTTCTCATCCACCTTTAGCTCACGAATCATTTTCGCTCTTCCCATTATTCTACAGGTATTCATATACCCCCCGAATATGTCGGGATTCGATGCATATGGCAGACCCCTCTTGGGTCTTGAGGCATACTACGCCCAACAGAATAGACAATCATCACCCTCACTCTCGGTATGGGGGTGACAACTACTCAACTAATCAGTTGTCAACACAAACTCCAAGAATCAGATATAATTCATCTTTTCAAACTGAGGAGTTAGATCAACCCCCTCAAAAACAACAAACAGAGCCTTCAGGCTCGAATAATATGACGTTTACCGGAGAATCTGGTTCATCTCCTCAGATGCTACTTAGACCACAAATTAGTAGACAATCAGACCCATACCTGGTCTTAGATGATGAACAGTCAATACGTTATCCTAGGAGTGAACAACATTCTCGGGGTATGTACCCACCTATAGGAGGTTTACATACACAACCTGAGGTTTCTTTTCAAGAAAATACCTCTATACCATTGCATATAGGAAATACTCTTGGAGAAACTTGGCAAGATAGCGATCAGTTCATAGTAGGATATCACATGCCTATACAAAACCATGGTATAAAACAAACACCGCTAAGGCAAAGCAATATTGTGACTTCACCAAATGAAGTCATTTCAACGCTAGTGGAAAAAGTGAGAGGGTTAGAACTTGCCCAAGCAAGTCAAAATTCGCAGTTCATGCAAGCAGGAAGTTCCAATCCTCCACACCATCCTGGCCAAGTAGACCTCCTCACAGGAATAGGCACGTTAGGTATGCCTCCTTAGTATCCACAACAAACGCCAACTGGGCCCATCATCTCTAACACCATTCCTCCCAGTCTAGTATCAAACAATCCATTCCTAGACAATACCCCGTCATACTTAAACATGTACTCCAAATCACCACAAGGAGATATGTTCTCCTCTCCCGGCATGCTTCCTCAAACACAGGTGTTTCCTTATGCCCCTACCAATGCATATGCTGCGCCATATCAACAACCCATCCCACCACCACTCCCTCAACAAGCACCATTAATGGTCGAAACCTATGTGATAGGGACTTATTCAGAATATTTGAAAGAGCCCTTAGACTTCACCATATGAAGCGTCATGCTTCCAAGACCTCTTCCTGATTTACCCAAGTACAAAGGTGAGGGAGATCCAAACGCACATATCAAGGCTTACGCCACAGCCATATGAGAACTACTCCCTTGGGATGGGGTTGTTGCTAAAATATTCCCCAAAACTTTGGAAGGCATCGCTCTTGATTGGTATTACAGAATACCTGAGGCTTCCATCCATTCATTTAAACAACTCGTATCAGAGTTCATTAAGGCATTTGACATGAACAAACTGTTAAGAACAGGAATCAGGGAGTTCTTACACATCAAACAAGAACACAACGAATCTGTCGCCCATTTCATCCAAAGGTGGTGTACAGTCCTTTATTCCTCGGCAAGTGTGCCAAACATGGATCAAATGGAACTATGTGATTTATTCCTTCATTCTCTTAGCAGAGAAGTGAAGGAAGAAGTCCAGAAGTTCCCATTACGAACTTACGATGAAGTACTAGAGAGTGCTCTTCGAATAGATCAAGCAGCAATTGATAGTGGTCGCAAAACATATGGAGCAAACGGGAGGTTAATCACCCCCAATCAGAACACTACAAATTATCCCACCACCGCAAACGTCAATCAAGGACCTAAAATCCTTAACAAAAATCGGGGTGTAACAACAGATGGAGTAACCGACCAGCCCAAGAAGGTAAATGTTGTCAATACTCCATCACAAACAAACAACCAACGAAACAACAACTTTACCCCGACAATCAATACAGTGGATTTTAACCATCCACAACAACAACAACAACGGCGAAATCCCATACAAGGGCCAAGCCAAAACTCATTTGGTTATCAAAACCAAAATCAAAGCCAGAAACAACAAATGCAAAACTTTAATCCTAATAGGCAACAGTTTGATCAGAGTTTTAGGCCACAATATACACCAAACCAACAAACCAGGAATTACAATCCCAATTCATATTGTGGTTTCCACAAAATTCGAGGTCATGATACTAGAACGTGCCGTGACTACAATAAATTCATGCAACGTTTTCCAGAAGAACAAAGACAGTTCTTCACAGATTTGTTTTTGGCAGATCCCGTGTCACCACCACCAAGCACGCTCGCAGGGGCAGTTTCCCCTCAGAATGCTCCCCTCAAGATCTTTAACGATCCACTCCCAAATCATGATAATAACAGACTAAATCCAACTGGGACGAACAAGGGTGTAATGACGGGAAACAATGATCATGAAGCCTCGACTTCACTAAATCCATCAGTTGCGCCACAATTAGGAAATCAGCCGAGACCCAAGATAGTCAGTTTAGTAGAACTAGACGCTGAACTACCTATCGAAGCTATAACAAGAACACGAGAATATTTCTCTCAACCAAGCCCAAGTCACCTACCAGAAACAGATAAGAGTCAACAAATAGTAGAAAAACCCGTGGGTGCCTATGATTTAATTAATGACCTAACAAAAACCTTCTCACACATTTCATTTTTAGACTTACTAAAAAACTCTCCTGCTCACAGGGCTGCTCTTTTAGAAGCATTAGGTTTAGGTCATTTAATTAATATCACTCCACCTCCTGAAACACAGGTAAATCATGTAGACTTTGATGTTCATCCTCCAGGGCAGTCGGACAAGGATGTCAAATTCATATTCGAAATAAGTAAAATGCCTACAGATGCTGAGATTGCACGCCGAGGTGATCCAGCCTTACACTTACAAGTATGGGTTTATAATAACTACGTAAAATGAGCAATGGTTGACGATGGGGCCGCAGTTAACATAGTCCCCTTCTCTTTCCTTCAAAAATTAGGATATGGGGAAACAAACTGTTCCACCACTCGAAATACATTGAGAGGCTATGATAGCCTTAAAGCCACTTCGATTGGAACTATAATACTACCGGTCACCTTAGGACCCAAAACAATCCTAACTGAGTTTTATATTATAGATCGGGAAACTAATTATAATATGATCCTCGGCCGACCATGGATACACCGAATGAAGGCAATCCCTTCTACGTTATTCCAAGAAGTAAGATTCTTGCATCTAGGAAAGGTGTTTGTAGCCAAAGGCGATCCAAAACCTTTCGATATACACCTAGCTGACTTAAAGAAAAGACCAGGTGTGCACTCGGAATTTGAACTTCCAACAAACCAACTTAATAAACCCACTGACGCAAAACCAGAGGAGAAGTTGGTACCTACAACGGATCTTGAGACTATGAATCTAGTCAAGACAATCCCAGCCTCAAAAGGTGAGGCTAACATTGTAGAAACGGTATCATTAGGAACCACTACAAAAATCGTTGAGTTACTAGAACAGGATCTACCAATGTTCTCTACCATTTGATTCTGTGGGCATGGGAAATTCCCTAGGTGTTGGTTCTCTTCCAGCTGAGGATCTCTGTATGGTGGAAGTAGAGTGCGCAAACGTAACAGATATCCCAACATCTATACTCCCAGCTAAATATTGGACTCTCCATTTTGATGGGGCTAAATGCCGTTATGGAGGCAGGGGCTGGTGTAATCTCTTACTTCACCCGAAGAGAAAGGTCCTACCATTTGCCTTCAAGCTAAATTTTGAATGTACAAACAATGGCGCTGAATATGAAGCCCTCCTCCTTGGCCTCATTTTAGCCAAGAGGATCGGTATTAATAACATCAGAGTATTAGGAGACTCACAATTGGTAGCAAACCAAGTCTCTGAAGATATATGAAACTAAAGCCAAGCATTTACAGCTTTACAAAAAAGTTGTATTAGATTTAAGCAAGGAATTTGACTTCATATCAATTGAAACAATCCCGCGAGAAGAAAATCTTCTCGCTGATTCAATAGCAACTTCCGCATCACGTTTTACTCCAAGCAATAAGTTAGAGGATACCCATTTCATAGTATCCCTTCATGATGAACCATTGATAAAGACAATGACAAATTCTCTTTTAAACAAAAATGAATCTACTATCCTAGACCATGTTGATAGTGATATGGCCACTTTGGATTACTTAAACGCCTATGCAGCACTACATCTCTCCTATCATATGATAGATTTGTCCTTAATCCCACATTCATCTTCCTACTTTGGAAATCCCATAATGGAACCTAGCGTATACACGGTAGAAAGTGGGGACGATTTGGATTTACCTCCAGCCCCACCTGAGTTTGAAGAGGGTAATGCCTCTTTAATCGAAGAAACAATTGATGTTAACATCAGAACGGAGGATGAACCAAAAATATTGAAATTAGGGTCCTCGTTAACCCCAGAAGAAGTAGAAATACACACTCAGATCCTCAAGGAACATCAGAAAGCTTTTGCATTTAATTATAAGGAAATGACAGGCGTTGCACCACACATTGTAGTGCACAACCTCATCACTAAATCTGATGCAAAACCAGTTAAACAAAAATCAAGACCCATGAAACCCAAGGTGGCTCTCATGGTGAAAGAAAAAATAATAAAACTCCTACAAGTAGGGTTCATCAAACCAGTCGATTACTCTCAATGGGTATCTAATATTGTTCCTGTTCTCAAAAAAATTGGGAAGATACGCATCTAAATAGATTTCCGAGACATTAACAAAGCATGTCCTAAAGACGACTTCCCATTACCATCAATAGATGTCATTGTTGATGCAATAACTGGATTTGAACTCTTGTCTCTCATGGATGGATTCTCGGGATACAATCAAATCAAAATATCTGAACAATACCAAGCCAAAACCACGTTTATAACTCCTTGAGGAACCTATTGTTACGTTGTTATGCCATTTGGCCTCAAGAATGATGGTGCTACGTACCAGCGAGCTATGACATATATATTCCACAATTTAATTCATAAAATCATGGAATCCTACATAGATGACTTGTTGGCTAAGGCCAAGAAGCGTTGTGACCATCCAGAAGTACTCCACGTCATTCTTTCACGCCTAATAGAATATGGAGTCACACTAAATCCAGAGAAATGCGTCTTTGGTGTAACAGGAGGAAAGCTCCTAGGTTACATCATATCGTCACGAGGGATATATGTTGATCCAACCAAAATTTGGGTTGTCCTCGAAATGGTCCCACCTTCGAATGAATCTGGAATCAGGTCATTTCTCAGAAAACTAGGTGCAATCCGGAGATTCATCCCAGACTTAAGCTTCGCCATTCATCCAATCAACAATTTACTCAAGAAGGATTATAGCATTGATTGGACCGAAGACTGCAATGAAGCCTTTGATGCAGTTAAGCATTTCCTGTTATCACCACCTACGCTAATGCCACCCAAGCTAGACTGCCCTGTTAATTTTGTATTCACGAGCTACCGATGTCTCGCTGGCCTGTATGTTGGCCCAAGAAGACAATGACAAAAAGGAACGCACGATTTATTTCATTAGTCGAACATTACTTGACTATGAAACACGTTATACACAGGCAGAACGAGAATGCCTTGCCATAGTCTTTGCTACTAAACGCTTAAGACACTATATGCTGAATCAAGAAATGAGGGTCATGGTAAAAACGGACCATTTACGAACTTTCCTCACACAAGGATCCTTGTCTAAAAAAGCTGGATGTTTTATAACCTTAATGGGGGAATTCGAATTAACATTTGTAAATCAGAAGTTGGTTAAGGGACAAATCATTGCGGATTGGTTAGCTGATAACCCATTAGATGGAGGTGATTTAGTAGATTTAGATTTTCCAGATGAGTGCGTATACTACATCGAAACCCGACCCTCTATCTCTGAGTGTCCCTTGTACACTAATATCATTAATTATATCATGGACCATACGTACCCAGAAGGAGCTACACCACAACAAAGAAGGCGGTTACGTATTATTGCAGCCAAATATGTCATCATAGAGCAAGTACTCTACCGAAAAGCATTCGATGGAATGCTCTTGAGATGTGTCGACACAGAAGAATCCAAGAAGATTCTCCATGAATCTCACAGTGGAATGTGTGGAGGTCACTTCGGTGGCCATGCCACCACTCACAAAATACATCGAATGGGCTATTTCTGGCCCACCCTAGAACACGACGCAGTGGAGTTTGTATGCAGGTGTCATAAGTCCCAAGAATTCTCCCATGAAATTCATATGCCAGCACAAGCTCTATAACCAATTGCTACTCCATGGCCCTTTTCTACATGGGGTCTTGATCTGATAGGGAAATTCTCTCCCTCATCTATAGATGGCCATAATTTTATAATCACGGCCACCGAATATTTCACCAAGTGGGTAGAGGCTATGCCTCTTACTACTGTACCAGGTTCTGTAATCGCCAAGTTCATTTTGAACCAAATCATTTGCAGATACGGTATCCCACAAATCATTATCTCTGATAATGGAACTTCTTTTAAAAATGAAGAGGTTCGCAAGCTATGCAATAAATTTAAGATAAGCTATCATATGGCTTCCTTGTATTACCCTCAAGCCAACGGACAGGCTGAAGCGATGAACAAGACACTAAAAGCCATTCTCCTTAAAACTGTGAAAGAAAACAAATGAGATTGGCATTTGAAGTTATATCCGGCCTTGTGGGCCCACCGAACCTCAATAAGAACACCAACGGGAGCAACTCCTTTCTCACTAGTGTTCGGGGCAGAGGCAGTTCTCCCACTCGAGGTTGAAATACCCAGTCTCCGCATTTCATTACAAGGGATTATGGATGAAGACGCTTACAGAGAAGCACGTCTTTCCCAACTAGAAAGCCTAGATGAAACTAGGTTAGATGTCGAACAGCGACATAGAGTTTATGCTGACCAGATGTGCCGGCAGTACAATAAGAAGGTCTATGAACGCGACATATACGAAGGTGATCTAGTTCTAAGGCTAGACAGCCGGATCGACAAGAAGACCGGCGAAGGAAGGAAATTTCGGCCCAAATGGTTAGGCCCATACTGAGTCATGAAGGACTATGGAAATGGTGCATACCTCTTATGTACGCTAGAAGGTGAGGAATTTGGCGAAACAGTCAATTCCTTGCACCTCAAGTGGTTCTACGCATAAGCAGCTAACACTACTTATATAACTATCTACATTGCATTTTCATACAGATTAGGATCATGTTGTCCATTTGTTTTGTACACAAATTGTGATCAAGGAATCTATTCTCAAAGCAATTCATTACAAACTCGTGGTGTTGTTGGCATAAACTCTTTAATCGTACCTCTCCATTTTTATGATGTCATCAAATTATCTCGGAATCATTTTATCAAATAAAGCTAGATATGACAAAGTCTTAAACGGTAACCATACCAAGATCAGCAGGCTTGTTCTCACTTTTAGTTTCTTTTTAGGATAGGTGTTTTGCTTATGGTCTGTTCTAGAAGCTTCATGGTGTCACATCTATCCCATATATATGTCTCTTTAGAAATAAGCACATACTGACGTTTTACTCAAGAAAACAAGTCAAACGTTTGATCAAACAGAAAATTTTAATTTTAAACATTTCCTTGCCCCACCAACCTTTGGTGATGAGCTTGCGTCTCTTACTAGTGACGTAGGGTTGGGAAAGGATGGAAATGCCCTTACTTGCCTATGCTTTGCCCACGGTGTTAAACCCACGCTTCTTACTAGTAGCATGGGGCAAAGTGTAGGGGGTCCTCTTGACAAATAAATGTAAATGGTCATACACAAACAATTCAAACTTTGAAACTTTGAGTCAAAAATAAATGAATCAGATGTTCAAAATTCCAAGAGAGTTAAAATCCTAAAAACCCAGATTTTGTCTACTATGTGGCCATCTACGGATCTAAGTCTAGATAAACCGCAAAGTAAGTTGCATTCTAAACTATGAAGTCACTCGGGTAGAGTAAGCTTGTAGCTTCCAATTTGGTTCCACCAAAGCTTTGTCTGTCTTTCATCACTATCATTTTAGCACATTTCATAACTTGTGCCCTTCTTGACTCTTGGTGATAAGCCCTCGCATCTTACTAGTTGCGTGGAGTTAGGAGTGGGGCAAGTTTATCTGTTCATCGTACTGGTTTGTATTCATCACTTTGCAAAACAAACATGAGGTATCCAAAATTGCTTACAGAAGCTAAGATTCAAAATCACATTATATCTACATCACCATATATCAGCATCATGAAACACAAAAGGAAATAAAAAACATTTACATCATTTGTTCTCCATTGCATACATTCTAAAAAGCATATAAACATACATCGTAGTATACATAGGGAAACTGGAAATAGAAAGGAAAGCATGAGTGCCAAGATTTTGATCCAAAATAAATACGTCTATATAAATGATCAATGTTTATATACAATGTCATCATGCACTAAGCATGGTCAAAACGCTCAAAGAGCCCGAGATATACAAAGAATATATAGTACAAAATCTACGAGAGCCAAGTGGCCTCTCAATCCCTACGTGACCCCTCCGAAGGTGCATGCCCATGCCTAGGACTCTGGCTACGCCGGCACTCTGAATGTACGGAGGGCTCAGGGTCTCGAGGAGCAGCCGCAGTCTCACCATGAGAACGGCTCCTCATAAGACGCTCAACCGTCCTGTACCCCGCTAGCTCGGTGCAAAGGGTCGATACCATCCTGGCCACATGCCAGACTGGAGCAAAGACGTCGGTATGCCTACCGGCTGCTGAAGGCTCCCCAAGCGTCTACGGACAGCTCTGCATGGGTCCTATCCATGGGGATCATCAGGGAATCAGTACATACCCTATGGATCAAATCCCGCCACTCATCAACAGTCTCTGCAAACAAAGGAGAAAACAAGTTAGAAACCAAACAAGAAATTAGGAATACAAAATTGCAACTAAGGAGAGCCTACAAGCAAACATTAAAAGGGAGAAAGGGTAACTTACTTAGATCACCAGGCCTCCAGGATGGTTCGCTGGGGCCGGTACCTGCCGCGGATGCCGCTGCCGACTGAGGGGCTGCTCCTGTGGCGGGAGCAACGTATCACCCCGCAATGAACTCATCCTCTCTACCACGGCCCTGGGAGAGTGGCTCCTCTGAAACCAGAGTCACCCTCTCTACTCTATGCTCAGCCCTCTCTACCTGCGTAATATCATGAGTGTCATGCCACTCAGGATCGTTGTCATCGGTCTCCTCCTCTGTTCCTCCCTCTGTGAACTCCTCAGACTCAGAGTCAATATCAATAGGGTCATCGCTGCTATGAGCAGGACCCGCAGCAATCTGAAGCAAAGGTGCCCGAGGCGCACCGGCTCTCCCTCTAGCACGTACTATCCTCCTGGCTGCAATGGGAACGCAGGAGTAACCACTGTCCAACCTCGGCCTCTAGGCCCCCCTCTGGCCTCATGAACTGATCTGTAGACTGGCGCTGCTGGGGGAAGCATATCCGTGTATGGTAGGCCAAACTGCTGAGGAACTCGGCCAAAGGGGTGCATCTCCACACGTCCCACTCTGTCAATAAGCTGCCCTGTCGTGGAGTAGGAGATCAAGGTAAGAGTCTCCTCGCCCCATATGCCCGCCATAGTCTGGTATGGTGTGGCCTCCATGTCGGCAATAGTCAGGGAGGCAACTGCCTGATGAGGTGCTCTAAGCACCGACATGTCTATCCATCTGGCTTCCCTCACAGCCCCAGGATCTGCCACCTCCACACCCCTGCCATAGGGGATGAAATGCTCATAGACCTAACTCATGACTAGAGTCGGGTGGATCAATGACTACCCCTGTAAATGGACTACCCTGTATAAGTCATGGTAGGTAGTCCCAATAATGTCTGCCCCCCAGGCATATTTCCCACCATGCCCCTCTATCTGTGCAATAATGGGGGCCCAGCAGTATAATAATGTGTCCCCTCCCTTGTCCCCGATCAATCTCAAGGCAAGGATCCCCATGATGGCCTGGTGAAGTAAGGGGATGGGCAAAGAAGGAATAGATCAAACTCTCACCCCCTTCTTCGAATCCGTGGAGATGACTGCATCTCCCATATATGTGGCCGACTGTGTAATCTGTTCCCGTGAGCCTGCTGTCTCTAAGGTAAGTCGTCTCCCGATGATCAGGACCCCCAGAATACGATAGACATCCTCCAATGTAATGGTCCACTCACCACGGACCCCTGGCAATCGGAAGGTGTTCCGATCTGCATCCCAGTATGAGAATAGGTCACAAAGGATGTGACTAGATGGTGCAACATGAGGCACGCGCGATATGCGCAGTATGCCAGCCCCTTTGAAGTGTGTCCTCCTCATCCTGTGAGAGGGCATCTAGTACCCCTGGGAGCCAATCACACTCCCTCTCTCTACTCCATCGGATGTACTCCTCTCTCGCCTGCATACACCCAAAAACACACAAAACAGAGCAAGTTAGCATCCGAGTAATACTAGAAAAACCATGTAAGCATGTAGAAATGCTAGAAAAGCAAAAACATTTTCAAAAAAAGGATTCTTTTGCATTCTGTGCAAAACCGTCGCCCTGAGCAGAGGGGCGGTTTTGTAACCTCCGCCTTAAGGGTGGCGGTCATGTAACCGCCACCTTGAACAGGGCGGCGGTCGTGTAACTGCCGCCCTAGGCAGGGCGGCGGTCGTGGTCTGAAAACCCACGCGGGTTTTTAAACTAAAAAGGCCTAAAAAGTGCAAAAAACAGCCATTTAACCTAAAAACAAAGCCTGCCCAATAGGCACCCCCCCAGGTGGACCTTTTAACAATAGCATTTTCAAAAATGACCCCCCCATGACAAAGATTTTAACATTTCAAAATTAAGGGGGGAAAAAGGAAAAACTGAAGAAAACTAACATGTGATCTCGCGGGGCGGTGTTCTGCACGTGGAGGCATGATCGCTATCTCACTGCGGACGTTTCGACTCTACTCACGCAAGAAACCGTCACCGTGGGTCCCAGAGCTCAAAATCAATCAAATCGACTCACGCAAATGAATAGGAAAATGGGCCCACTTTCATATATATATCACTATGTTTCATTTTTAAAATGACTTTCTCATAGGTTTGGAGCGTTGATGGAGGTAAGTTCCTATCCTCACACAAATGGTACATTCTCATTCCCTGTTATCTTAGCGTTTATTTTCAAACTATTGTATCTATCTACACTTGAGTTCTCTTTTCGTTTTGCAGGTAGCGGGAATTTTAGACGACGTCATTTCAACACACGGACGTATCAGGTATAACATCTAACTTCCCATTTCAGGACTGCCATACTCGGACCCACCGTTTTACGCCTCTTCATGGCTAAAACGCTTCTCTGAGGGGGCAATATGTACGTACCCAAAATTGTAAGGTACTGTACTGTCGGAACAACGTAACAAGTGCCCCAATGATGATACAGGTCTCCCTGCAAGGTGTTCGGAATCCGGAAAAGATCTCCAAGTATGCGTTAACATCCTGCATGCCCCGCTTAGCCCCTGCGTGCTTTGTTTTTCCCTTTTCCCCTCTTTTCTTGGCCTTTTTCTCTTCAGTGACGAAACCCGCCCACCCTGTATGGGTGGCGGGTCTCGTGACTGCCGCCCTGATCAGGGCGGCGCGTCCCTGTAACTCTGCCGCCCTGCTCAGAGTGGCGGTCCCTTTACGCATTTTCCAGAAAGTGTTTTTTAAAACGCGACTCACGTAAAAATCAATGATTCACCCAGCTTTTTTTTGCCGACTTAGGCTTGCATTTATGTTTTTGGTCCCCTGGAATAGTGTTTGGCCATTGTTTATAGTTTTAGAGTTCTGTTTGGTTTTGATCTTTGGGTGAATGAAAAGCTATAAATAAAGGGCTTGTGCTAAAACAAATGGTCCGGCCCCCTCATTCACTTTCCATGCTCTCATTTTCAACAGTTCAGTCTATTATTTTGCTTAGAAGCCATAGTTTCAATTCTTTGCATGTTTAGTTAGCATTGTCTCAGCTGTTGGTAAGCCACATATCCATCTTGTGCAGGTAGTGTTGTTATTTCACCCCAATCCATTGGAGTAAAAATAGCTTAGGAAGCCATTAAAGTTGTAGGTTTTGCTCCTCAAATCAGGATAGTTTCAGGTTCTGGACGCTTTATGTTGCATGACTCGCAATAAATCCCACAAGGAATTTTGCATAAGCCAAGCTTTGTACTCTTGCGCTATCCCTCTCCTACTCACATTATATTCAGTCTGCATTCTGAGCTGCCTTTGTCCTAATATCTACTTCTATTGATGCTAGCATTACATGCTTTTCTGGATTCACGTGAACACAAAGGAACGAGGAGATCACACTGAGGGGACAAGATCACACACACCATTGGATTCGTCACTGTTCTGCAGAATCCAGGTTCTAGCTTTCAAAGTTCTAAAGTTAGAAATATATCAAATAGAGTAGATAATCACTTCTTTTCAGTTAAGTTTACTTTCGATATTGCCAGGGAGAAGCTATGGGGATTGATAGTTTCTGAGAAACTATGATTTATTCCTCACTTTTGAGGTAGGATCGAGAGTCTGGCAAATAGATTAAGCAAGTTATTTCATTATTTAGAATAGATCTACAAAATTACACAGATAAAATAACTACACTCGGTTATTTCTGTTTGTTTTAAGATTTTATCTTAGTTGTCAAATTCTAGATACATTTAAATAGTTGCTTTCTTAAATTCTTAAGGTCTCTCAGAAAATACAAAAATAGAAATTATATATATGTTCTAGATTTATTCCACGTAGTTAAAATTCGCTTTGTTGCAGTTAGATTTACATTATTGTTTTGTATGACAATCACGGGACCCAGGGAGCCCAGGGAATACATATTTGAGCCAATTGTGCCTCAACCCAATCTCGTCATGGCAATAGTTGACATAGACCAGAACCTTAGAATACAAATTTTCCAAACAACAACAGATTTACGCGCAGTTATTGATCCTAAATATAGAAGCTGAGAAAGCATATGATTATTGGATACTAGGGATTAGGACTTGATTTCGTACATGACCATAGCAGGACCGCAACAACCAAGAGTCTACGGTTGTGATCCACAAATCCCGCAACCTAATGAATCCATAAGTTAATCGGAAATAGACACTGGCCTACACATATTAGTATTTAGATCTACCCTATTTCCACCCACCATCGTCGAACAGTTATCCTTACTAGATATAGCGGCCAACAAAGCTAGAGAATTCTGGACTAGGCCAGAGAATTGTCCGTAGAGTCGATTGTATTCATCACCCACCATATGACCTTATCTGGAGACATACACGAAACTATCCCAAGTCATTTTCCACGTATTCCACAACCCATAGATCGAATCTTGCCAGAGCTCGATATTGATTGGGGGCCTGTCGAGCAGTCATCCTTGCCGATCGATCTATCACACCCAGTTCAGGTTAGAAGGGCCTTCTTTGCCTTAGATTTGCAAATTCCACTAGTGCGTATTGAAGACATTAGATTACCTAACTAGTTTGTCTGCATCCCACGCATATTCCATCCCCACTGGCTGTCTCGGCACGACCTCAGGAGGTCGGGTACGCGGAAGAGTTACCTGTAGATTCCCACGCTCGCTTGTCGCTTTTCCGGCGTACATTGCCCAAGTCAATATACCAAATAGAATTAGATGAGAATGATTCATGACTTGATTAAGCACTATATAAGACATCCCCATAAAAAATTTCACCCTCTTAATCAACAATATTCCCTTGGTGTTATTATTTCTTATTCCAATTCCCCATATTTTATCCATAATAATTTTGTTGGTTATTTGATGATTGTTTTCAGTTAGGATTCTTGCTAAAAGAGCCTTGGGTCAACCCATTATACCAATAATATTTGATTTCATGTCCCTTTCCATAAATAGGACATTTCTTGTTGGATGACACTTGATTTTTCTACAAATCATGTTGTTAGTTGTTGTCTTATTTCTTAGAGATTTTTTTTCTTTCCCTTGAAGTTGGAAGCAAGTGCATGGTCTCCATTGTCTATCTCATTGTGTATGGATTCTTCTTATTGTAGCATGTTGATCAATTTCTCAAATGTGGATTTATTTTCCAAGAGATTCAATGTATTGATAAACACTATACATGATTATGGTAATACTCTCAACAATGTGGATAATAGTGATTTATCAGCCATGGATTCTTCCAGTGCTAGGAGTGAAGCCTACAATGTTACAAAAAATTACAAGAAATATTCAATGATATCATTGGAATTGTGTTTGAGACTATTTAAAGTTTGAAGATGGAGGACTATATTCTAATTATGTGCCTCACAAACTATTTCCAGTTTGTCCCGAGCATATTTGGCATTTTTTGCATCCCTATGTGAGGTTGGACCACATCACTTATGTCACACATGATGATGAGATTTATTTTTTGGCTTGGTCTATAATACTTTCATGGTTGATCAACATTTTTTTGCATGATTGGTGAAATATCCATCAAACACATTCCAAATATCCACATATTCAAACCAAATCTTGAGCTTGGTTTTCCATGCAACATAGTTATCTCCATGTAGGAGTTGTGATTTTGGTAGAAATGATTTTAGACTATTGTGATCTTGTATTAACTATAACAAGGCGATGGATTGGTTTTTATCACTTCAAGTATAGGCACCCTTTCTATAAACCATCATTCCAATATATCAAACCTCTATATACACACCCTTCCGACATACCCGTACGTACTAGAAGATGCTCTTCCTTTTGATATAAATTACGATATGTGAAAGAGATGTTAACACATATGAAAACATAGTGGTACATGGTACATATCCAATATGTGAGAAGTAATTGTCTAATCAATGGAAATTTCTCAAAGGGACATATTTGTACGTGGGTGACAAGTCACAATGTACTAAGATTTTCTCAATTTCAATATTTACACCTAATTATGGTGGTGAATGGGTAACAAATTGATGGTAATGAGTGATGTGTACCTATTACTTCCCGATGATTTATAGGTATGATACCAAAAACATCTTTATTGCAACTATATTAGGCAATAGATGTAGTATAATACAGAACAATGAATTTACTCGTAAGTGTGGTCCATAAGCATCATAAATACTAAACAATGTTGAGATCCAAAGAGAAGTTGTGAACAAACATTAGATAAAATATCAATTTAATAAATTCTCGTATCATTATCCTCATCATTAGAAAAATCAAAATGGTGTTCACTATGTGTTTTAATGGTGTGTAAAGGTGCCTCATGGTCATTGTGATAGAGAATTGAAGGGATTCCTAATACATGAAGCAGTGATAAATCCATAGGGAATCAATGCTTTTGAGTAGAAGGAGAAATATTGATATGATCAATGGGTTAATGATTAATCTTATTGTTACACCTAAAGGGTATAGAAGGAAAGTATATGATAAGTTGAAAATAAAACCCTAGGGCAACTAGGGTTTGGACCAAAGTGATATATTCTATCAAGGTTTGGCTTCATCAAATGTTTACACCCCAAATAAATAATAAGAAGTGTAAGATATGATAATATTTAATTCCTTACTCGTTATTAGGTATGAGAATGTTATAGTGTAGCGATCGTCTGGTGGGTAACCAAAAAAACACACTAGATTTTTTAAAAACTAAAATTTCCTAACTACCCAAACACAACCAGGGACAAAAATTGACGCCTCTCAATTTCATGTTCCTACTCTTAATTATTCAGGCACATGCAAGTAGCAATATACAAGTGATACAACCAATCAGAGTCATCTAATATATTAAGTTCAGTTGTGTCATACATTTAGACTTGTATAAATTCCTTCAATAATAACATAACCGAATTAATTGTGTGTAAACCACTAAATACAAGTTCCTACATGATTTCACATATTAATTGTTCATCCAACTAATTTAGGCATTGTAGTTAATTCCTTCAGCTTGTGTATTAATTCCATTCCTAGTATTATAATGAGCAATATAAGTATTATTTCAATGATAAGTTCAATTATTACTTTATTCACAATATAACATAATGTTTACAACCTAAACATAAGATAAGTATGTGTGATTCATTTATTCCCTTGAACATTGTGACTACAATACATAGTCTCATTCATTCCCTTTATCTTAAATCATCCATCTAATGGATTTATGGTTTCTATCATGTTTTTTAATCAATAAAAAAACATGTTTAAGTATTAGATTCCATAATGTCTTAGTGATCAAACATTACATTAGTATAAGGTTCACATCGAAAGTATTATTCATAATGTATTTCATATAAAATAATGTTTCTAATAAGATGATTCTCAATAACAATTTAGATTCAAGAATTCATTATTCCATGCTTATATTTCCTTTGTCACAATGTACATAAGTATTCATCACTCACAATCAAATAGAATTAATTACATCACGATTGGTATTCAACTTTCAATAAGTTACAATTATACAATGTTTACATTTGTTTGTCTCAAATATAATAATACAATACATATAATGTATACAATACATCATAACTATAATCACAACATGATGTTTCCTATCCCAAAGATCCTTCTAATACTGAAGTAATGAAAATGAGAGAAAGATTATCATTAGATAACTTTACTTCCAACCACAAGCCTTACATATCCATGTACACCTCTCACGATTGAGAGTGGCCTTTCCCTTCAAGAGGGAAGATTTGAGTAACCAATAAGTAAGAGAGAATACTATGTTTAGTACATTCATTCAAAAAGCAACAGACGTATGAACAAGGTAGGATTAAAATACATCCTAGAAAATAATAATAGCAATGAATATGTTATTTCCCAAGAGTCTTATAATAACATTAGATCCTCCTTCTTAATGAGATCTAACAATGAACCAAGGCACGATAATTCTTACTTGTCTCTACATGAGGGAAGACTTTGAGTATATATATAGTCCACCCATACCCCCTACACTTGTTATATGTGATCCAATGTACTCAATTATCTAACCCTCTAATTTAGGTCACTCCCTAGTTTAATACACATCTCTTTAAGTACTTCCATTCATAACTTATATCAGTAGACCTCTAATTCATGCTCACATGTTAGTTGTACGAAAAAATAAAAACTAGAGAAATGAATTAAGTGATTAGAAACCCTTGTGAGTGTCCCATACCACCCACAAACATTACCATTACAAAGATCCTAGCCATGATTATCTAAATCATCACAGGGGAACTATACCATCTCATAAATAATCTTATAACACACATTGTAGTTTTACGAGTTTTAGTTTCCACTAAGGATAGGTCGTCATCTTAACAAAGTTTTAAAACATGATTCATTTCAGTTTCCAGATTTCAAGAATCTATCTTATACTAAATTTACCCCTGAATGAGGGTTTCCATGTTAATCAAGTATTGTCCTAGCATTATGATTGCTTAGTTTAATTAAACAATTTACAAACACAATACATGTTCAAAGTTTACCAAACTGAGAAAAACATACGAGAAATAATTCCACTCATAATTTTCCTATACCAATTATGAGTGCCACAATTATAAGGAATATGAATGGGATTTGTTCAATTTAGCATCATCCCAAACTAGGAGTAGCACTCTAGCAATAACAACTATTGTAGTTATCCTATACCAGTTACAAGAATCACAATTACCAAAATCCTAAACCCAATTTTCTATGGTCATCTCCATACAGTTCCAATGTTCAAGACATGTCCAAAAGATTCATCATTTTTAAAATCCAAAACATAAATTCATTCACATAGTAAAGTTACTAGATTTTCTCCATGGAGAATCTAGAAAATCATGCCATATACATGGTCGTATCAAAAGAAGGATCCAATTCAATTCAAGATCATAATCAAGACAAAAAGAATTACTTTCCCATAAATATGTATTCCACTAAAACATATTTAGAATATAATTCTTATCCTTGAGAGATAGGCTATGATCCCAGGACCTGTGGTTTGTCAATTCCACCAATTCATAATGGATTCTCATTGCCTAGTTTTCTAGTTTCCATCAAAATAAAATTAAGGTATGAGAAGTATTAATTTCTAATTACTCATATTTACACATCATATTTGTATGACTCGATCAATAGGTTTTCAACCTCATTTACGAGGCACAATTCAAAATACTAAATTATTTAATTTACCTTTGAGGCTTTACAAAAAAAATTATATCCACAATATTCAAATTTTGGTTATTTCCACTAAATAATCCTCAGTTAATCAATACCCTTTCCATTTTATCAACCCAACTCTACATAAGATCTACATTAAGAATTTTTTCTTAATCACTTCATGTTGTTTAACAATTATGCTTCATTTCCCATACATGTTCTAAGTGTAGAGCAGGTTATCTATAATAATCCAAAGTTATAATGTATTGATTCTATGTTTAACCATCATAACTAAAGTACATGATTATGATGTTATCTATATCATTACAAAAATTAACAACTATATGGTTCCACATTCCACATGAGTCTTGACATTTCATGGTGTCTCCTTTGATATTACTCTTTTAAATTAGGTGATACTTTTTGCTTTCCTAACATAAGTCCCTTAAAGTAAGGTATAGTAATTTTCATCATGTTATTATCTTTAATTAAACACTATAGTATTTCTTTTCTTAAAACTACATTTATAAGTTTTCTTGCCTTTATCATCAATCATACTCAATTTCAAATCTTGCTTCTCAGATCATTCATCGTAATAATCCCAATTTCAAATAATACATTTCCTTAGTTAATACAAACATATAATTTTTCATATATTTTCCATTCCTATAGGTTTACATTACCTTGTTTTGTTCTCATGATCTTCCATGATAAACTCAAGAGCATTGTTCCTCTAAGGTTTATCATACCCTTGAGATGCATAAGTAACATGTTCCTAGGTTTTAGGATAATCAAATTCCTTGTTGACCAAAGGCTATATAATTTCATTACCCGTGAGACTCCTATTATGATTTCTCATTACCATATCATGGTTTCACTTTATATTTATATCATGTCATATTAAAACTTTATGATTCACTTTGACATCAAACCCCTTTGTCATGGTGGTTACTTATTACCTTGTTATCTGTATGTCATGTCAATGTTCCTTGTTCCACTAAACATATGTTTTCACATAAATCTAAAATGCAACTATTGTTTTTTATATTATATTTTTATAATATTATAACTTATATCTTATGGTTAAATATGTATATAATTTTTTTTCAATATATATCTTTAGTATCCTTAAGCCAATAACAATTTGGAGGACCAATATAATCTTATGGTTTATTAAGTCAAAATCATGAAAGTTAAAATTTGGTTTACAATCAAACATACACCCATGTTTTACACTAAATTTGTGTATGAAATATGTATTATATTCTCAAGGTTCACATGATCAAGGATATTTATATTACTTCTTTAGTTCCCTATGGTTTGTCATTTAAAGGATCTACCTTACTTTGTATGATTGTCATAAAAATTACTTAGGTTTACTTCAAGTCCTTTTTCTAGTTTATGGTTTCACTAAGTATGAACTATTCTTATTTCCTATTTACGTTGAGACAAGGTTAAACATTTCTCTCTTATAATTCATTATGAAACCTTGCCAATAAGGTTCTCTATAACTTAAACATTCTAGTGGTCCTAAACCAAGCCTAATAATCTCTTGTGAGTCACTTAACTAAATAAAACCAAGAAAAATATTTATCCCAAAAGATATCTTAATATCATATCATTCAAAGAACATGTGACACCACTCTTTTAAATTTGTTATATTGACCCTTCAACCTAACTATTTTCTTGGTTTAACATTTAGACAATTGATCTCATACATTGTATTTTATGGGTTTGAAACTATAAATAGAATGTGGACAAAGTTTAGCTATTTATACTTTTCTTTCTGAATTTCAAACATAATTTGAACTTTAAAGCATTCATTTACAAACTAAAGACCTAACCATGATAGAACTCACATGAATATGAGATAATATAATCTTTATAAGATGAAACAACAATGGAGAAAACTTGGTTTATAGGCTTACAATTCCTCCTTTACTTTATTATGTTTCTCCTTCCTCTGCTAACTTTATGCAACTCATTTTATGTCTCCATACTGAGTTTCTTTTCAACAATCTCTTTCTCTATCTATGAACTTAGATATAGATAAGAATAACTAACTATGGTTTCCCTCAACGGATCTTTGTCTTGGATTCTTGTTAAAATCCTTTTTATTTATCTCCATTTTATGGCTTTTATTGAGATCCTAAAATTTGTGTTCCATTTGAAACCTTTGTTAGTTTCTTCTATCAACCTTCCTTAATCTCTCAAAAGTTCTAATGCTACTCTCCTATACTATATCTTTCTTGTGGGCTATTCCTATCTCTCTATGTCACAGAAAACCTTGTATATTTATCAAGTTTCTATTTATTCAGGAGCTATTAACTTTTGTTGGACTCTTCATATATATGTTATTGTTCTCTACATCTTTGTTAGTTTGTCATGTCATATTCTCTCAATATCATCTCACCTAGACTATTTAGGATTCTTTGTTAGATTATAATTTGCAGGAGACTCGTTAAATAGGTTATAGTTAGCCCTTGGATAAAGATATCCCTATCCACTCTTCTTTGATTCCTAAACCAATAAATTCTCAGTTGATAGCTTCATGGTGGGGATAAAGGTTATAACCATTTAGCTAATGGATATATTTATCCATGCAAATGATTCAACCATTTAGTTATAGTTAAGATTTTGGTTTAATCCCACATTTACCATGGTTTACACATTACACAAGTTTATATGTAACCATGGTAATTGAATTAGTTAAACATTCACACACTTCCATGTGTCCAAACTTGATTAGAGGAAGGCATATGGTGTGGGCAGATTAAGCTTCAGTGGTGGATCCGCTGATGGACGCCATGTGGGGGTCATCGATGACCCCACATCTTATGCACTTTTTGGATAATAGGAAACTCATAAGGCTACTACTTGGTGCCACATGTGGCCCATAAATCCCTCCTGTATATCTCTTCCCTAGAAATAACTTACAGATTAAGAGGCTCCCAACTAATGCTATTTTAGACTAATCAATGCTACCTCATCCCACATTCCTTTTACCTTTTTCTAACTAGTATAGTGTGAGGCCTTGCCAATGTGTGCCGCATCACACACATCCATGCCCCTTGGGTGAAACCTCCTTAATTTTGATCCCACATTCATGGGGTTTTAATTTATTAAAGTTTTATATATTTTTCAATACTCATTAAACTTGTCATTTAAATGCATTTTTCTCTTCGCATAAAATTTACTAACTTGGTGAGTTAGAGGATTAAATAACTTAGCTTGGCTAGGAGCTTATTCAATTAAGATAATGTAATGTAATGCATAGAAAATCCAAAGTAGATTGATTGGTAAAGTAATACAACTTGGTGAGTTATAATGCAACCCATAGACATTGCAAGGTAACTCAATTAAGATGCAACATTGAGTTGGCTCGGCTCAATAAACAAAGAAACGTAACTCAAGCTCAACATATAGCATGAAAAAGTTATAAAGTAACTCGGTGGACATTAGTGAGCTTAGTTAGCAAGGTAAACCATGTAAGATTGGGTTGGCTCATCGAGGAAATCAATAAACTGAAACCCCATTTAACAATAATGGGAATAGTCTCACATGCACCATAAAAAAACAAAGCTAGTCTATACATGCAAAACAACTTCTCCACTAAAATAAATTCATGGTTACAACCATGCCTACTTAAGGTTGGTCCAAGATGGGAGTTGTTAAGAACATAACGCACCTTGAAAACCATGCCCAGGTTGGAGAGGTAAACATGAGCATAGGGCTTGGAGGGGAAAATCTATACTTGGATGCATAAGGCCAAATATGACCCATAAGAAAATTCACCCCCTGTTTTTAACCCTTAATTAAATTTTAGGTCAATTTAATTAGGTGTAGAATATAATAGAGTTAATCTTATAAAGATGTCACAAAAAACACTAATTAAGATTTACAACTTAGATCATATAGAAATAATTAACATACACCGACCAACCTAGCATGCAAAGAAAATATCAAAATAGATGTATAAGAGCACTTAGTTGATTACTTATTATTTCTAAAGAGATGTAGGACTATGCAACAATGAAATAAGGAGATATGAAACTGAGTAACCTTCACAACATGGATTATAACTGTAACTGCACCTAGGTCAGGACTGTACCATATGGTCTAGACCCTTCTATGGAGTCTTGGACCTACTTTAAATATACCTTTCCAACTTTTTGGGTTGTTTTCCTTTCTAGATTTGTATGTTTCTATCAAACCCTAGTGTTCGCACATGCAACGAATCTCTTTGAATGGCCTTATCATCACTCCAAACCCTATATGTGGATGAAGAGTCTAAAAACCAAACATTAGAAGGGTTTTGGGAACCCTCATGCATTGCCAACATTGGCATTACTGATGCAAGAGCATCAAGAAACATCCACATGTCAAAATTTTGGTTTTAGTACAAGTTTTGATTTTATTGTAATTTTTGGTGTTTAGTAGCTTTAGGGAGTTATTTCTAGTAGTTTTGTATGGATTCCAACATTTTTCAATCCTCCTCTGTGTGTAGAGAGAAATTTAGAGTTTTCCCTCCAAAATGGAAAATTCCAAATATTTGAATTATTTAGCAGATAATGTGTTAATCATGATATTATGTAAAGTTGTAAAATATTGTAAAGGGGGATAACTTGATGTGCTCTAAGCCAAACCAATGGAGGTTATTTGTTGAGGTGGTCGGTTATTAACCTTAGTAGTTTTTTAGTTGTGACTCCTCATTTTTGAGAGAATATGAAGAGAGTTATACTCGAATAAAGAGGGAGGAGAGTCGATTTTAGGAAGGAGAGTTAGTTAGTAGGGAGAGAAGAAGGTGTGGAAGAGCCACGAAGGCTTGGTAAAACCTGTGAAGATTCATGAAAACTCACATATGATCAAGCTACTTAGAATAAGTTTTTTTATTTCTTGTAATCATGAATGAGAAATGAAGATGAAAGACATTTTTCTGTTCATTTTGAGTTTTTATCATTGTTTTGTGAGATTTGATCAGGAATAAACCTTTGCTTTGATAATGATGATATGGTATGTGTTATGAGAGGGATGAACCTGCAATAGGTTTGATAACTCATCTATATATCTAATCTAGTGTTATTGCTAGTGTGAATGGAATATGTAGGTTGTTGGAATTATATGGATGAGGGGTTATGAGAGAAGAACATCCTATGGGCTTTGGATCATACAAGGATAGAGATATTGGATCTATATAAGGTAAGTTTTTTGAAGACTGTTTTCTTATAACCTTGTATTTGAGTTCTAAAGAGGGTTATTGAGAAGAGAATAGTGATTATAATTATATGATGGTAAGTGAAAGAAATATTGGAAGAGAGAAATGAACCTATACAAGGAAAGGGGGACTCAAGAAAACCATGAATGTAGAGACACAGACTAAGAGAGCCCATCTTTTTCCTAATTTCGAGTACCTGAGATAATGGTAAATTTCTATTTCAAAGACTAGCACATTTTAAGATATTGTTTCTTATCTAGGAAGGATTAGGATATATTATATCGAATTTCCCTTAATAGAGAGAGGTGAATGTGTGAGATGTGTGGAGCTACAGTGCTCAAAACTTTGTACATATAATCATGAATAGGATTTAGTATTGAGCATATCTCCAAAAATTTTCAAGTCAAATAAATGACATATTTAGACTCTACAGAGATAGAAGATGCTTTATAAACTGTAATAAGTCCTTGAACCCTTCATTCAAAGTATAAAAAAGATTGTTTTTTTCTCTTGGGTCTGTCAACATTGTACAATCCATAATTAGGGAAAAAGTGGAAAAACTTGGTATTTTCTTTAAAATGAACTAATGAAAAATTCTTTACCTTAGAAGACCCCTCTGCCCAGGAATGATAGATGGTTTGAAGGTGAATGTATCCTATATGGAATCCTACAAACTCTAAAACATTGAATGCACGGACTAGTTGAATGGTAAGACAAATTTTCTACATGGTTAAGCATTTTATTTCCTTGTAGAAGCTATTGAGAATATTTCTATCATTAGAAATTGAAACTACATGGTGATAAGACAATGAAGAAGATATAGACTTTAAACCCTTATAAAACCTTGTTTTGGACTCTATTTAAAAATTGTCTCTGTAAACACCCTCCAAAAAGGATGTGATTACTATTTTAGAATGGTGAAGCATCTTAAAATAGTGTGGAGGATGGAATTTGGGTTATTTTTTGTGATTCTTATGTTTGAGGATATTAGGAGCATCAAGTAAGTGACAAAATCATTGGGTTGTCTTAGGTGAGAATTAATACCTTATAGATACAAGCTTGAGTTCTTGAGAACAAGAAATTTCTAAGAGGAGATATGTTAAGGTATATGGAGAAAATGGGTAATCAGTAAGGAGGAAAGGGTATGTTAGCACATCTAATACTATCTTAAAACAAAGTATAGCAATATTTTTGATAATTTGGTGATATTTGAGTTTGATGAACGAATAGGTGGAGGTAAGGAATCTAAGTGTAAGGTATATACATATCTCATTATTTAAAAGAATAGAGGATACCTAAATAAGCTTTGGTTTCATTAATTACATGGTTAATATATTCTTTACATCAACTACTTTGAAGAGGCCTCAAGCCACATGTCGTTGTCCACCTAGTTTGTTATATCTACATTGATCAATCATATTTGGTAATTGCTTTGACCATGTGTGCTTTGACTTAGATCTTGCTTAAACACTCGGAGAGAAGATGTTTGGATACTTGTAGATAAGAGATATGGCTACCTTAACTTGGTTTGTAGCTTCATACCTAATGTGGGCGTTTCACTAATGGTTGTAGATGTGTAATTATGAGATATATGGAGCTTTGGGTGCCTTTTGTAGTGTATGAAGTGAGTACTCTAGTGTATAGCTTTAGGATTTCTATGTTAACAAATGAGGTAGTTTTTACTTGCTTATATAGGGTTTCATAGATGATTTATCTAAGAAAGGTTGACTCGGATGAAATATAAGCCCCAACAAAACATTTCAATTTGAAAGTGCAATTGGAAAACATGATGGTCCAAGATCATACAAAGAGGTTAGGACCGGATGGTATGGTCCTGACCAGTCTATATGGCCTAATTGGGAGTAGATAATATTTTAGATGAAGTTTTGAGATGATGAGATATGTATCTCTATTAGTTTTATTCATTGTATTCTCAAAGTTTGTCGACATATAAGTATGCAAGGATAAACATACTAAACAATGGGCCCCGAAAGGTGCTAAACGGGAATGGATAATTTGTATTTATCATAGCAAGAGTGCATGGTAAAATCAAGGGTTTTCAAAGTGTAAATTACCATATTTGAGTGTTTACATTTTCCCCCCCTTTAAGTATAAAATTGAAAATTGCATGTTTAATGGAAATTGTACATGAGTGTGTAAACACACTTTGCCTTTGATCAAATGTTTGTTTTGTAGCTACGTTTTTGTATTTGGTGTTGACATGTTCGATGATGAAACCTAGAACATAAAGTTTATTCAATTTCCATGGTAGATAATTGACCATAACTCAAATAGAACTTGTAATAGAAAATATTTGCATTTTCATATATGTAAAATGAAAAGATGTAAATAAGGAAATAATACACATGTTTTCTCGTGCTTTTCTTTTTTTCTTAGAGATTTGTATTGTTTTAACTTTACTGAAGGATCAGGGGGATTAGTCCTTAATTAGTTCCCACGATAAACACAAGTGTTAGGTGTATGCAACCGAACATGAAAATGTGCAAGAGAAAGAAGAAGAAGAAAGAAGTACAAATGCACCTCTACAAAGGAAGAAGACAATGTATAAAATTTATTTAACAACTTTTATATCTTCCCCTTAAAGTGTAATAGGAGAGGATATATTTTCCATAAATACTTTAGTTGCTTCGTTACCTTCCATAACCCCACAAATCACATTGTTGATGATGTATTTAAACCCAATTTTGTAAATAAGGACATATAATACAAAAGAGAATACATGCCTCCAAAATTTACCCATATGCCGAAAAAATGAGTATAAAATGAAACAAAAGTTGAAATGTGCTAACTTCGTTGAACTAGGAAGGAAACCCATGCCCCCAAGATTCTTGAAACTACATCTAAAATTAAGTTTTGGTGCAAAGAAGGAATGAAAATTTTCATGCGCCCTGTACAAATCTGAATTGAGTAATTTGAATGTGAAAATTTGTAGAAAACCTGTATATATAGCTATAAATATAAACATACTGAAAAACCTGTTGAAATTTCCCCTGGTAAAAAACATGTGGGACCGGTCAAGACTGCACCGTATGGTCTTAACCAAAGTGTACGTTTTTTACCCTATGTTGATTTTTCCAAAAAAATGTGTATGATTGCATTTCTAGTTACCTATACCCTATTTATACCTACATTCGCCCCCAAAATTTTGTCAGAATCTGCTGAAAATGTAGAATAAACTAGATAAATGCCCCTCTTTTGAGGCATGTACAAAAACCATGTTTGAGAATGTGGCTCCAAATAAATACTACTGAAGGAGATGTTTGAAAAGCTATGTGGAGTGTTAAAGAGTGGCCACCTTAGAGAACTTGCACCTGTAAAAGGAAAGGTGTATGTGCATGGTGGAAACCATGGCATATAAAAAAATAAATGCTAGCAACAAACAAGAATAGTAGTAACTAAAGCAACCAGTAAGAACAACACATGTAAAAGAAAACACCAACAACAACAACATATCCAATTACAAACAATGAAATACAAGAGAATATATGAGGCTTTTAGGGCCTATAAACATGGGACACCCACAACATCATAAAATAATCAAGGCCCATAGGCCTACAAACAAGACCAAACAAGTACAAACAAGATAGTCATGACACCAAAAACGTGAGACACCCACAATTTCACAAAACAATCACAAGCAAGAAGAAACACGCACAAAAGCATGTATACATGAAACCAAAGTGTCAAAACATGGTAATATGACGTAATAACCAATATGGGTGAAATACATGAGCATTATTTGTTAACGCTACACAAGACACATGCTAGTCTTGTTAGTCAGAAAATTAATAAGTACACAATGTATATAATTGAGCATAAATGAGTAAGTGGAAAAGGTGTTGTAATAAACCAATAACACCTACAAATGTGGAGGCATTGCCCCCCATTATTGAGAATATAAGGAGTAATGAGTGCTCTTATAACCATGTGCCTATCTATGTATCATACATCCAACTCAATATACCAAGTGAACACAAGTGTGTAAAGAAATAAGGCATGTTATCTATCAAACCAAAGTGACAAACAACACATGTAACGTAAAGTGAGCAAACAACTCAAGTAAAATGCACAGGTCATGATTTTGTATTTTTGCAAATATTTGAATATTTTTGTATCATCTTAGTGTATAGCTATGTACAAAATAGGTGGGTAACAAAAAATATATCCAATGAGAACCTTATGAGGAGGTGAAGGAGTTACGACAAAATATGGAGATTCGCGCCTGAATAGTGATTGAAATAAGGGTTGAGAGAAGTAGTAGGTGATATGTACCATAAGAAGACTGTGCAGATAAAGCACTAGGTGAAATATCCATTAGAGAATAGTATGTGAAGTGGAAGGATCTTTGATTTGAGAGTTGTGATTATGGATAATGATGTCTAGAAGATGACACCGATAGATTGATATCGGTTTTGAGTGGTTTGCAAATACATATTGTGCTTGGAGGGATAACATAGATTGTTACTAATACCGGATAGTATTAACAACATCAGACATACATGTAGGAAAATGTGACCTTTACCAAAGTACATAGGGGCATGCAAGGAAACCTATTCTTGGAAAACAAGGAAGGGAGATCCACAAATTCCCTATGGTCATTAAAGATGGGATGAGATATAATAATGTGCCATGATGTATAAGTGAAGAAATAGAAGATGCATGACCACTATAGATTATGAAGATGCATTATTGCTTAATGACTTGATTGTATGCTTAGTGGAAATTTGGATGTAGAACTTGGTTGCATATAAGACATGGTATGGTGTGTAGCCCAATAAGTATTAAAAATTTGTTGAGAAATAGTTAATGCTTCCATTTAAATAGTATCCCCTTCATCATCATTAGACTTGACACTTTACCAATTCTCATCAGACATATCAGGGTGTATAGAGAGATTATAATAGTAATTAGGATCAAAGTCATCTCAATCATCAAAATTGAGTAATAGTGAGAAATCATTGTCATTCATGAGATTATTATGTATGTTTCCCCTAGAGAGCTTACTCGATATATCACCTAGGTCATCATCATTTCTATCATAACCAATATTGTTGACCCAACCATCAGGCATGCTAGGAATGTATTAGGTAAATTTAAGGTCTATGTTATTAAGTGTACAAAGTACAAAAAAATCAAAATAAGGCAGGTTTTATCGATACATGTGCCGATAGTCACAATGTCGGGATGGTTGAATGTAACAGTGGATAAGCACTCTCCTTTTTCCAAGAAAAGAGCCCTGCAAACAAAGATAACTAAATAAGAAATATTAGATAAAATGGGATGACGAGCTGCTCGGTAAACGTTGATTCTAGGAATCCAGAGGGAATTCCTTGAAGGATGTCAGCTTGTTATGAAACAATTAAGTTTGTTGATAATAATAATAGAATAAACAATGATAATGATAAGGATCAAGCTAAAACTCAAGGTGGAAAGGAAAATCCTATTCTTCTTCGTAGGTGGCCCAAGCTAAGGTGGCGGCTATATGGAAAACTTCAAAGTAATTGCACCAGTAGTGTGTGGTTTCTTGTTGTATTTCATGGAGGAACTCGAGCTGGTTCTTAATGTTCTCAATGTTAGGTGTGAATCTAATGATGTATAGTGTAAGCTCATGGAGGATATCAAATTTATTCCACACGAAGGGTTGTTGGACGATTGAGAGATCGTAGATTCTTGTGATAGGATGTAATTGACCACGAAAAATCATCTACAACAAATACATGCTTGCAAGAGATAAATTAAATCTAGAGATATACATAAAATTTGATAAAATGTTATGATTGATTAAAAGGAGCTGAGAGACAGAAATCATAGGCGATTCATGGGAATCGTTGACTATTGTTGTAAAAAAATTGATTTTCTCAAAAAACAACAAGTTGATGCAAATAGAGATCTATATGGATGATTTTGCAAATTTTTATGTGGTAAGAGAAATGAAAAAATAAAAAGGAGTACCTTGGAGTGTAAAAAAGCTATAGAACACTTCCAATTGATGATTAAAATTAATGTTGTTAACTGTTAATTTCCTGGGAACATTGTTGAAGACAAAGCTGTAGAAATTGATGTGTTGCAAATTCTTAAGGAGAATTGATGTTGTTGTTGGGCTTGAAGATTACCGGAGTGGTAGATTTTCACTACTTGGCTTGAAAATAGAGATGCATAGACATCTGAAATATTTTTGAAGATCCCTGAAATAGGAGTTGAAACTCTTATTTATAATCACATGCGATTTGTTGGAATTGCCAGCAATCCGGAAAATTCAAGGAAAACGTTTAGAAATGGTTTCAACCACTTCCCAAACGGGATTTTTTGGTATGAGGATGAGGTAAAATGGTTGGGAAGAGTTTAGGTGAGTTGGGGAGGTTAAGAGGTTAGGATAAAATGGGTTAGGGATGGTTTATATATGGTTAGGTGGTTTCAAGGCGGTTAGGGTAAATTTAGATGAGTGAAATGTGATTTACAAGGGAGTGACCGATTTTACGAGGTGAGGATAATGACTTAGGTAATGTTTATAATGTTGGGTTTAGATAAAGAAATTTACGTATGCGGGGAGTAGGCAGGTGATGAAAACCTAGTGTCTCCATTTTCCCCTTTCTGTCGAGTGGTTTGCGACGGACAAACTGTTGGACAAAAAATGTTTGAGATGGTTTGCTTTATGTTTGGATGAGTGATCCCCCTCAAACTGGGGGTTATTACAATAAGGTGCAATGATCACCAGTTTGATTGAGTTGGTTCAATATTTTTGACTTACGTGTTTTATTTTAAGTTTCCCAAAGACGAGGTATAGAAACAAGACTAGTGTTGTCATAGAACAAAATGATAGGGGAACCAAAGGGTTTATATCCTATAGACGTATGATTCATAGGAAGTAAATGTGGTCGCAAAGAGACCTGAGAGCCAAGTGATATGGGAGCCAAAGGGCTCATGTTCTATAGGCATATGGCTTATCAATGCTAATATTTGTAAAACAAATCCGTAATAGATTATTGGTAGAGATTGGATTTAGACTAGCTTGGGCTACGTACTCAAGGTAGTTTTTAATTCAATTGGTTGGTTTATTGATGTTGCAAGGGATTCGAGGTCCTCAAAAGGAGAATCATGTGTAAAAATGTGCTATTTGGATGAATTTGATAGAAACGATAGTTTGATGAGGTTAAGGGACCAAAAATTAATGTTGCCACAAAGGTGGGCTTACGAGGCCAGGAAGTCAAGTGATAGGGGAACCAATGGGTTTGTGTCTGATAAGGGGATAATTTTTGAAAATGTTCCCTAAACATCCCTAAATGGTGTTAGTACAGAAGATCATCTCGAGAGCTTTCCAACAACTGTGAGAACGCGACAAACGGACATCAGGAGCTCTAAATATGTTCGGTCAAAGTTCAGACATCGGGAAAGTCAAACTATGGTCAACGGGTAAATATTGGACGAATCGCACCGTGACACGTGGCTTGGCACCACTCGTCGAATTTTATCGAATTGCCTCTCGGGAGACGACAAGTGGAATATATATTATTGACCAAGTTAATTATTTCCATACCATATTACATGGGTCGAAATTATATTTACTTGGTAAGTCCACTTTCCATATTCCACGCATTTAATCCAAATCCATATTACATATTCCACACATTATATTTGGTTAACCTCCATAAGCATTATTATAGGCGCCTAAAAATACTATGGCTATGTCTATCCATGCGCCATCCTTATCCTTTCCACCAAAAACGGCTCAAAAACCAATTAAAAACTCAACAACTTTAGCATTTATATTTGGCTAACCTCCATAAGCATTATTATAGGCACCTAAAAATACTATGGCTATGTCTATCCATGCGCCATCCTTATCCTTTCCACCAAAAACGGCTCAAAAACCAATTAAAAACTCAACAACTTTAGCATTATTAAATGCTTTCCTTTCACTGCTTTAACAAAATATGTGGCAAGACAATAGGAGGTGGGATTTGATCCCCTGACCTCATGGATCTAAAGCTAATCCGCCAGCCAACCCGCCAAGGGAGCACAACAAGCTATAAAATGGGGCGCTTCAACTTATACAAGGGAGGTACAGGTCTGTGCAAGCAGCATAAGGAGGCAGTTTCAGAAAATGCCATTTTCGAAGGCCTTGCACTCAGATTGGGCATTTGGAGTAAAAATATGAAATGAAGGAAATTCTGAGACAAGTCCAACGATGTAAGATTTGATCTTTTTTGTTGAGTTTTATCCTATTTTTGGAAGCTTTGAATGCATATTTTAACAGGGATCTACAAGACAGCTAGTTGGAAAACACAAATTTCAATGCACTTCTGGTCCGAATTGTGACTTGGCGTAAACATGAAAAGTGTTCAAAATTCAGATCTGATCTCAGATATGTGATTTTTTTTCATAGAATTTTTTTAAATCTCCACTTGTAGGTGTTTTTCTAACACAGTTGCAGGGAGATCACATTGTGAAAACACTATAGGAGCCATGGATCGTTCTTGGGACAGTTTCTGCTATTTTTCAGAGTTCTTGGGACATTGATCAGCTCATTTGCAGGTTGTGATTCATTATTGGTTGTTTGTAAGATTTATTGTACTTGCATTTCAATATTATTAATGGATCGGTTCAATCTGAATCCGGGGACGTAGGAATTTCCAAACCCCGTAAACAATCTCTTTTGTTATCTGAATGTTTCATTTTTTTTATTATTTATTTTCTACACAAGTTTTCCGCACTTCTATGTATGCATAATAATCAGAATTTAATCAATTTGTGGAGTTTAGAATACTTAAAATTGGTTAAGAAAATCATGATCTTTGGAAACTTTTAAAAGTGATAAAAAATACAACTCACGTTTTCAGATCAGTGTCCTATAGACACGTGACTTAATGAAAACAAGGGAAGATGAAAAGGATTGTTTGATGGGGTCAAAGAACTAAAAATTGATGTTTCCACAAAGATGGGCTTACGAGGCCATGAAGTCGAGTGATAGGGAACTAATGGGTTTGTGTCTTATAGACATGTGACTTGATGACAACAAGATGATTTTTTTTTCAAGAAATAGAGTACCAAATAGTGGTCCTAGTGGTAATCAGGGGAGTAGCACCCGAGGATGAATCTGGATGACGAATGTCTAGTTTACCCAGTAGATATGATATTTTTATATGTATATGGCTCTTTGTGAAGCCTATTTTTGATGTATTTTTTTGATATACAGAGCTTTTGAGACTCCAGATGATGTATAGTGACACATTGATATGATATATGATTATGATTTTGAATTTGATCTATGTGTTGATTTTACTTTAATGTGATGTTTTGGATGTGGCAATGTAATATTTAGATGTGATCATGATTGTATGGATATTTATAGATGTTGATGTTATGTAACTGTTGATAGATGTTGTTATATTTTTTATTGATATTTGATTTTAAAGTGACTTTAATGTATATCAAAATGTGTCCTAATCATGGATGAGAATAAAACATGAAGTGATTGTTTTTATACTGGATTTGATACATATGTGATGGGAAATAACAGAGTGAAGGCTTTTGCACTTTTTGGCCTTATAACAGATGTTAACACATGACTAACAATGGGTAGTTACATGTAGGATCTTGGATATAGATGAAAGTGAAATGTATACCTTCTTAAAACATGGGAAGGGTTGACATATGTAGGTTGTGTGGGAGAGTAGGTTATCCTTTCAATGGTTTCATAGGGAGATGCCCCAATTATACATTTTATTTTAACGCAAACTGATCGATGCGGGAAGTTTTCTTTATTGGGAAAGTTGATCAATGTGGGATGCTTTTTGATATTTTGACTTTTTTGAAGGTTGATCAATGTGGGAAGCCTTTTTACATGGGTAGCCATCCTTCAAGGGAGTGGTCTACAATTTTTGACTTTTTGATTTTTTATTTTTTGATAGTCATCCTTCGAGGGATCGGTCTATGATTTTGACAGGTAGTTGTCCTTCAAGGGATCAATTTGCTTTCTTTTTGACAATATGATTTTGATATTTTATAGCTGTCCTTTGAGGGATCAATCTATTTATTTTGATAAGATGCATCCATAGATATTTTTGACCCTATTTTTACATTGAGGGCATACCTAATAGACCATTTCGAGGAGAGGAAGAGATGTGTACATAAGCTACACATGTGTGTCCCATGACATGCCTTCAGTTGGTAGATAAGGTGGATGGATGTAATGATTGTGGGGTTCCTACTAAGGAGAAAATTTTCCATTTGAAAGATGTGATGAATAGAGTTGTGGTGCTCATCTTTAAGGTTTTGAGGATAGTGAAAGGAAACCACATACTTTCAAATCATTACAATGATGAGATGAGGGGTTGGTGGTGGAATAAGATCTTTGATGTAACTATTGTCATGACAGTCGATGTGTTAATAATAGAAAGGACACAAGTGCAAGGCATTCAGAGGTTCCTTTTCAGGTGTACCATCAAGGGAGGCTAGATGATAAGCTCCTGACCCATACTTGTGAGTGATGACATATGGACCAATCCAGTTAGGGGAAAACTTTCCATGTTTACTCCTTTCCAAAGTAGTGACATTTTGCTTTTTCACTTTAGAAATGAGATTTGCACCTATGTTAAAGTCACGTTCTTTCTACATGTATTGTTATACATTGCACTTGATGCTCTCTTGATAGACATGATGATGTTAGTGAGTTGGTTTAGACTTCGTTCATTTAATCACGTTCTAACTGTGCTAGATGTTTGTTGACTGATAATCCTCATCAGGGATAAAATGTTTTTGAGGGATACATGCAAAGTGATGGGATTTAAACTTCAAAGGGTAAAATCACCTCAAGATCCATAAACTAAATAAAATTGTAGCACCTGTAGGAGTATGGATTGCTAGTGTAATAATCCTTTAGAGAAAACGGGATCTGATTGTTTATTCAATTCATTACCTGCTTGATCGATGGATTTTCATGAGAATCCATTTAAGTGTTTTATTTAGAAGCCTTAGCTTTTCCATTTGTTTATGGATAATACATGGTGATGAAATCTTAGTTTGATGTTGAATGTGTCACATAATTTCTTTAAACTTCTTTCGGGTTTTTCAAAATGGATTTTCCATTATTCTGACTAGCTTATGAGATGATACTTGGGAAGTCAACATATGATATGTTGGTAGATGAAATCAAATGATTTTCATTAGCTTTAGTAGAGAAAAGGGATAGACCTGTTACCCATTTAGTGAAGTATTCAGTAGTTGTGATGATAAAGTGATGTGGCATTGTGATGACATGAGGGTTGATGAGACCAAATAAGGTCTAACCCCCATTGTGAGAAAGGTCATTTTGAGAGGGTTGTAAATCTTGATTGAATTGGTGAGTGAGATTAGAATGTTGCTTGAATTTAACGCATTTCTTGAATATACACAACAATATTTATTGATACTAGGCTAGTAGTAGCCCATTCAAAGGATGCACTTAGTGACAATTGTCTCATTAAAGTGTCCACCACATATGTCATCGTGGACTTCTTGAATGGATTTAGTTGATTCATGAGAATTGAGACATCTTAACAAGATACCATCAAATACATTTATATAGAACACCACCGCGATGACATATTGGGTAGCATAGGTTGGAGAAATGATCACTTAGAATTTTTAGAAAGGCTAGAGGGAATTTTGGATTCCGAAATATACTCAAATGTTTGAGTATACTAGAGGTCAATTGGATTTTTTTCGACAAGGTTGATAAAAGGGAGTTCATTGTTATGAGCTGGTTGATTAATTTTGTGCACAACAATGAACAACTTACAGTCATCGGTTGATATAGGGATGAGAGATGTAAGGGAATCCATGATATCTATGAATTTGTTAGAGGATTTCGAAACTATTAAGATGGTATAACGGTCAAAGGCTTCTAAGAGGAATTCAACAATGGCTTTATATTTTTGTAGAATCTCATTTTTACATTGATAAATTCCTTTGATTTGGTTGATGACAAGTTGTGAGTCTCCATAGATGTCCAAGATTTGAAACCAAACATGATGGTCAGTTTGGAGACCCATGATCAGACTTCATATTATTCCATGTTGTTAGTACATTCAAAATTTAGTTTGAAAGTCTTATAAAGGGATAGGAGTCCCCTAGGGAGGTATCCAATAATCGAAACCAAAACCTCCCCCTTGCTAACACTTAAATCCGTCACAGAAAAATTTCATTTTGAGAGGAGTGTATTTAGTTTGATTCGATAATGTTGATAGATTCATCAGGGAACTATTCGTGAGGTGGTTGATTTTCTGGTAGAGGGGCTTCAAAAGAGTTGATCAGTGATAGCTTGATCCTTTGATAGAACGAAATGAACTCAAAATCAAACATACATGGTCATGAGCATAAACCATCGAGTGATGTGGTAACTGTGATATGGTTTGGAATGCATGGTTTTAAGAGGATTGAATCCTTAGTACATGATGTAAGTCTTTTGTGATTAAGTCCATAATGACAAAGTTTGGACCATACCCAAAGTGAACAAGGCACAACATGAAAATTTTCAACTTTAGTATAACGAGTCTATAGTCATGGAGAGTGTGACTTATATAGTAAATTCACTTCCTCACGACCTCACTCATCTCAATGAGTGAGCATGAGCACCCAAGACCATGATTAGTAGTGGATATGTAAAGGTATAAGGGCTCCCCCTCACGTGGAGGTGTGAGCAAAGGTGGTGATATGAGGTATTGTTTGAGGTCATCAAAGGCCTTTTGACAATTGTGATCCCATTTAAAGTGTACATCCTTATGAAGGAGATGATGAAAAGGTTGACATCGATCTTAAAGTTATGAGATAAAGCAACAGATCGATGAAAAGCTTTTGAAGGCTAAAAAACGAATTTGTTCCAAGTTTGATGGAGGAGGCATCTTGATAATGGCCCTTGATTTTGGCAATGGGGTCTACTTCAATCCTCTCCAAATAAACACGATTGAACCCTAAGATCTTTATATATGAGAACACCAATCACACACTTAATCCAGGGTTCAGATGAAGGAAGTATTGAATAATCCAGGTGCAAGATCCACATGAATTCAAGGATGTGAGATGATCCCTTGTTGGCTTTTCAATTTACCTAACAAGTCAAATCAACCATCAAGTCTTCTACGGTTTTGTGGATAAGACTCATGGAAGATGTATGTCATAGTCACCGTTGATAAGTGGCTTGGGCATGATTTTAAGTCCTGAAGGGCATTACAACCATAGTAACAAAACTTCCCCCAAGGAGTGATGAAGGATGTTTTTCTTGTTAGTCATCCAGTGGTGATGAGGATCTAGTTGTAACCAAAAAATCCATCCATAAAGGAGAGCATTTCATGTCTGGCGATTAGATCAAAAAGTTGATCGATGTTTGGAAGGGGAAATCGACCCATTAGGGATAACATGAGACCCAAGAGCTCCCGGAATTCAACAGATGCATAACTTTCCCAGGCTTTGGTCTAATGGCCAAAGATATTAGGAGACCCATTGTGGATATTCAATGGGTATGATAAAATTCTGATTTTGGGAGATCAAATGTTGTAACTCCTTTGATGACAAGATCTATGCAGGGCAAAAGGATCCTAGGCATCCTACTTTTGGGTTTAACAATTTGGTGTTAGGATAAGTGACGATATTGTGGATCGAACAATGGTTGGGGTCCTTACCATGACGACAATGTCACTATACCATCATCGGTGAAGCACTTTGGATCTATTGGTTGGAAGATTGCACAAGTGAATGATGCGAGATCTGAATTGTTCCAAGACATTAACAATGCAAGCATGCGGAAGACTGCAAAAATCGATGAAAATAAGTTGCAAGAGAGATAATTGCAATAACACAGAAATGGTCTTCCAACTCAATATGATCAAATAGAATAATGCAAGAGATGTTCGGTATAGGAGGTGAATGTGTAACCTCTTAGAATCATGGCATATAGGTCCTAGAATTCAATGCAGATGGTAACCACCTAGAATGGATGTGGTCAAGTGGTGACTGTCATTAGAATAGTGTAGTCAAGTGGTAACCAACACCTCGAATAAATGTAGTCAAGTGCACACCTAAGCAATCATATCCCATAAGTGTAGGGAAATTCTAAGTGACTTCTATGGTGGATATATCCTGACGTTAGGTTAATAAAATTGGAAGCAATGGAAAATAAATGTAATTTCATGTGGTATATGGGAGTAATCAAGGATTAGGTCATTGATTCCTATATTTGTAGATAGGAAGGCGGTAAATTCTTTTAACTCAATGATGGAATCTGAAGATTGTCATGAATTTAATGTCTATATGAAGACTCATGCGGAGTTCATATATTAACACCTAATAGTGGATTCATTGTAGACAAGTGTTGATGTATCTGGTGGTAGAGGATTTTTTGAAGGATAATAGTCCTCTGCTCCCATGTGCATGAGAGGATGGCTTGGTTTTCTTGGAATTGAATAATGTCAATGGTGGATGAATCCTCTTCTATCATTTCAACCTATACAAGAGGAATGGTTTTAGTTTCATGATTAGTTTGATAAGTGGGCAAGTCCTAAACTGATAGTATTGGTACTAAAAAATGTTGGATGGGATGGAAACAATGTCATTTGTATGCCATGAGTCATCGTGAGTAGAAGGGGAAGGTGGTTTTGGATCCGTGATGGATGTGGACATCTCCAATGTTTGGCTCAAAGACTTGAATGTTTGTTTTTTAAAACCTAACCTGTATTTTTCATATAGTTTACGAGGATGGTCAAGGATAAGTCATGGATGAATTTTTCATAACATCCATTTCTAAAGCCTTTTCAGAAGAACAAGTGATGGAGATACATTTGTGAAAAGACTTGGTTATACAAAAATGTAAAGTTTGATATGAGTGGTTTTCCATGATGAAGATTACTAGGACATGTGAAGAAGGAAGTGATTGATCCCTCTGTAGACAAGATTCATTTTGAGATGTGGTGGATTGTAGGAGATAACATCTCCAATGTTAGGTTCATACATGGGTTGTTTGTCAGGTCTTATGTATGTTTTTTGGCATAGGAAGTGAATTAAGTGTAAGGAGACGATACTCCCTTAGTGAAAGGTGTTGCATAATGTCATTGAAGGAAGTGTCATCTGGTGATTTTGATGATGGAATGGTGAACTGGTGGAGGATTTTTTAGATGAGCCCGAGTTTGATTTGGGAATAAGAACATGTATTCCAACAATATGTCATGTGACAAGCTTTGAAAGTGTTTGGATCCATGGGGACTATGAAAGTTTTGCCTTCATGTTCATATTTGAGACATCAATGGAGTGTAGATGGGATGTAGTGCATCATGCATATCCAGGGTCAACCTAATAGACATGTTATATTGAAATTCTTCTCCTTATACCAGATAGAAGAGTTCGTGGAGGGTTTTAATGCTGACTTTAACAAGTAAGATGATTGTTCCCAATGTGGGGGCGATAGTGTCATTGAAATATCACACTATGACTGGTGTCTGGGAAACAATGGTGTTGGGTAACTAATTTTATTAAATGCAAGTGATGATATGATATTGATGTTCACACCATTTTTGATCATGACCCTCTTAACAAGGGTTTCATTAATTTGGGTTGTGATAAAGAGTGGGAGGTCGTAGTCTTCTAGTTGTAATGATGGGATTGTTGAGTTGTCAAAAGAGATGAAAATGGATATTTTGAGTGTACCAACTAGATTTACAAAATGTTTTGGATCATCTAAGAGTATTGATATAGATCAAAGTGCTTTGATCATGGATTGTTTACGTTGAGATGAAGTTTACACAAGCTCATAAATGAACATTTTTACTAGAGCTTTAAGAAGTTGTTTGATAAAGATGTTTTGTACAGAGGTAGTGGTTTTCTAATGTGGAGCAGAAATGATGGATACTTTAGCCTTTGTTGGATTAGATGACTTGGGGGTGAGGGGGATAGAGACTTTGGACTTGTTCTAGTAGTCGGGTCTTGGCTACATGATAGTGGCATACGTATTTGTCAATTTGATGATGATTTCATAGAAGATTCTCCACTTTTTTTGGTCGTGAGTAGGTAGATGGTTATTTAGATGTAGTGTTCATATATGTCTGGTGGGATTTTTTTGATGGTTATAGATATAAGGGACAATAGGTTCTTTATTAGCAAGGCTTCTGATAGTAACATGAAGGGATTTTCAAGCCATCTGTATGATATCCTTGTGTGTGCGATGTTAATCAAAAAAAGGCTTAAAAATTATACCTAGGAGGGTTTTCCAAACTCAAGAGTGAGATGGCTTAAGAGGAGGTAATGTAATGATGAGATTGTTGAATATGCCTTTGAAGGATTAATTCATAATTTCCTTTCGAGGTGAATTTCAAGGGATGTGATGATTATTTTGATTGTATAGGTGTTATAAGGGTTGATATCAATGTGATATCCTTCGATGTCTATTGAGGGAATGATTTTAAGACCTGTAACTAATGATTGATAAATTTGATGAGGGTTTGTGTCCCTACGATAAAAAGTAAGGAGTTTGGGATTTTGTGTTGAGGAATTCGAGTGATTATGTGACATGATTAATGCATTTTTTAGATGGGGGATGTGTGGTTATGTGGTATATTTCAAAGGTTACGTATGTAATGTTGAGTGACATGGTCATCGTGAAATATTTTTACATATTACAAGATAGTTTTCTTTTGTGTAATTTGTGAAGAGCTTATAAATGGGTTTGAAGGGGATGAAATAAATGTAGATGAATTTGTAATATTTTAAATGGAAAGGTTAGGGGATGTAGCTAATTCAATGGTGTTTTTTGCTATGGAAACACAGGGGTTAATGGGTATCTCTTTTGTTGTTTTTGTGACAAAGCTATTGGTGGATAATTGAGATGTTGACTCCGTGAGGGGAGCCTTTAGATGTTAAGGATATATATGGTGTTTCTTTGATATGTGTTAATAATGTGATGGGAATGGATGAGATTCAGATTGTGGTTGAATAGTGGATGGGGCGTGATTCATGGAAAGGGTTATTACAAAAACATCTAGATTTTGATTTTAAGGTGCATTTGGGTTATACAGTTGCAACTCACCTTTGTCGATAAGATCTTGAAGGACATTTCGGAATGAACGAAACCTTTCGATGTTGTGGCCTTTGACCCATATGGTATTTATAGTAATCATTATCTCTATACCAATAGGGTTTTGAGATAGATGTATCGATAGGATGGATAGGAGGAAGGGGGATAATATTGACAATCACGAGCTTGTTAAAGACTATGATGTAAGATTCATCGATAGGCATGTAATTGTGTTGAGGATGGGTACATTTGGAGGTCAAATGTTCTTTGGAAGAAAATTTCACAACGACTACGTTTGCGGATGTCTTAGAATTTTACTAATTTGGATAATTAATATTACATGAATAAACAAAAAAGAAGTTTTAAGAGATTAACAAGTCATCAAAAAGATAAAATGATATGTCAATTGAACTTATAATGCGAGTGTAAGTCTTAATATAGGAACATAACCAACTTGTCATTGCCAAAGTATATATTTCCAAATTTGAGTGTCTACATCACCAATTAAATCCTCTGACGCTAACTTTGAATGTTTGACAAGATCTTTTAATTCTCAATCCCAACCTTTCATTTCTCTTTCTACTATAACAAATTCTAATTCTTCAAAAGGAATTTCACCACCTAGTGGTGGATGCCAACACATGGTTAATGTTAAGTATACAAAGGGTGTAAGACATGAGATGAGGGGAAAAAGGAAAAAGTTTTATAATGACCCATTCAAGGTTCAAGGTAATCCTAAGAGTTAGATTATGCCCACTAGGTTTGTTTCCCTTATAGAAATGCTTCTATGTTCACTTCAAACACTATCACTTTTGGACCTCTACCTCAAATTGTTGCACATAGTCTTCATGGAGTGAATACAAGACAATCGGTGTCCTCTAGTAGTAATGAGAGCCCTTCTTCACATGTTATTTCTTGCAGCTCTCAAATCTTACACATCACTCCCAAAGTTATGAAACCAAAGTATTAGATTTTATCATTTGATTATAACATGTAATTTTTTTTAATTAAGATGGAAGGCTTTAAAACTTTGTACAAGATCAATGTATCAAAAATAAATAATGATGTGATATATGTATCATTGATAAAGATGAATAAATCAAAAATAGGCTGACTAAAGAGGTTGAAAAGATGAAGACTTATATCATTTCATTGAAGGCATAAAGGAAAGTAGATGGGAGTAAGATAGTTGTGTTCGAGTTTTTTTAATCCCAAACCCCTAAATTGGTTGATTTGCGTGAGCTAAAGGAGAAGATGATTGAATTTCAATGGGATAGACAAAATTTGCTAGTGAAATGGCTTCAAATAATACCTATAAAGGAAGTTAGAGGAAGCAAAAGTGAGTTTGATATCCTTACATAAGGAGTTAGATGAAACAAAAGATATTGTAGATAAGTATATTGTTAAAGAGGTTATATTCAATATATATTAGGCCTTGTGGGGTGATATAATGAATTTAGTTGATGAACTCTAGGAAATTTTAGAGTGCGTTGATGGTTTACTAGTTCGTTGTGAGGAGGTAAAACATGTGGCCAAAATAGAGTTGGACTTGAGAGAGGACTTTAAACAATAAGGTACCTAAATTGTAAACTCAGTGAATAAGAATTTTGATATTGATTTTCAAGGAAAATGCAACATGAGCAGAAAGGATGCAATTGTTAAGGCATCATCAGTCACATGTAAATTTATAAAGTTGAGAGAGGCAAAAAATTGTTTGTGTTAGTGCAACTACTTATATTAGAGGACATGCATGGGAAGATTAACATTCTCATCGGTCTCAGTTTTCCATCTCTTTGAAATAATACAAAATGCCTCATGTTGAAGGAGGACTTCTTGAAAAAGTTCCAGGAGTAAAAAGATTAAAAAAAAGACCAATTCATTGTTTGGCATAAATAGGTAGATGAGATTGCAGGGAAGACCAATGATTTGTTGAAACCCATTTATACCTTGTAACTAATAATGCAATATTGTTCAAAGAAAAAATCCTCTCTAAGTCATGAATTAACTTCTACAGTGAATCTAAAACAATATTAGTTAATTGTAATTGAGTTTCATACAAATGAGGATTGGAACTAGGTGCTCAAACTATTATAAGTTCTTAACCACCAAGGCTAGAGACTCCAACTGTTGTTAGTGATTTTGAAGACCGATCTAACACATTTTGTCATATCCTGGTGAATCAACTATCAAATTGAATGATTAATGATGTTGTAATATTTGACTTGTATTAATGGATATTCCATAATCAAAACATTCAATTCTTGATTGTATTTTGTGTTTAGAAAATTTTATTTATATTCAAGGGATGCCAAATTTCCAATGTTATGCAAATGTTGTTATGTAATATTGAGTGTTTTTTGTTTGATTCATATGAAACCAAAGCTTTTAATTCTTATATGAACAAGGAAATTAACCCATTGTATATTGAGAAGATGTTGTATAGAAAATGCTCGTTGCTCATTGTTCAAATAAATAAATTTGTACATTGAGAAGAGTAGCATCCCATGTGACATCCTTTAAGGAGACATTCAACTTTTAATCCCCTAATTCAAATTTGGAAGTAATAGGGGCATATTTTCCTGTCTTCTTGAATTCCTTATCGATTGAATTCCATAGAAAATAATATGAATAGTACATGCTTTAACATTTCAAAAGAGGGAATTTTGGCCCCATAAACTTTGATACAAATATAATTTGGTGTAGTGTTGGTGATAGGTGATAGTAGAATTAACTACTCCACCAGAAATAAAAGAGATAATTATCCAACTCTATGAGACGATTCTGCATGGCATGATCTAGTTCCCTTAGGAAATTTCAGGTTTTCTCAAAATAATTAAAGTCTTAAAAGTTCTCGAAAAATTAGATTCTATGTTTTTTGACAAGTGTCATCATCTAGTGGACCCACGATGTTAATGGTCCTTTTGCAGTTTTAAGTTTAAATATTTTAGTCCCTTCATCTTGCAAAGATGTTCTGCTTGGATGACCCCACTGCCATCACTATACTAAATTAGTACATAGTCTAAAAATCTTCATTATATAAGGATGATGGTAGATTTTTTTTTAGATTTATTACATATGACTCGGGGAGTTAATGATTTTTCATTATAATTAGTGATTAATTAAGTTACACATTAAATAATTTTAAAATAACATTTATTTAATAATATTTTTACCAAAAAAATATTTAAATAGTCATGCCATTTTTTCCTAATTGAGAATTTAGTAACTTCTCAAATCGCGAGTCTTAAGTCCAACACCTTGGTTTTCTTTTAAAATTAGCTCGAGTTTGCTTTGTATCATATTTTGATTCTCATCATGATGATGGGTAGAGTTAAGTGTTCTGAAATAAATAGAAGAAAGAATTACCTAGATCTTCAATATGATTTTATGTGGCATGATCTAGCTCCTTAAAAAAATCACATATTCACACAAAATAATTGATCCTAAAAGTTCTCAGAAAGTCATAAACTACTAAATTTCGATAGGTGTCACCATCTAGTGGACCTACGAAGTTGATGACCCTTTTGCAACTTTAAGCTTAAAGCTTTTGACCCCTTGCAAAGATCTTATGCTTGGATGATATGTGACATGATCTAGTTGTTTCGTCAAACTAGTATGAGGAGTTAAATTTTTAAATGGACATATTCCCTATCAAATATTTACATAAATTTGGCCACGTGTCAATATCTCATCTTATCAAATAATTTTTCGATTGGAGAGATCTCATAAAAATTCTAAAAACATTAAAATCTTGCGGTGCCCAAGGCCTCATACTACAAACGAACAACACTTATATTCATTAACTTGCGAGAAACTCCATTAGAGCATATGGAAACAACATTGCATAGAGGATTATCAAGGCAACAAAAGCACTAAAACACAACACAGATGATCGATAAAACTCAATTTCAAAATTAAAAAAGTCTCACTCTTTTGATTTGGTTTTTGAAAGGAACGATAACCAGATCGTACCAAGCCAAGAACACAGATGATAATCAAACACCATGATCAATCAAATGAAAGCAATTCGCTAGAATAGCTTTACATAAAACCTTTGCAAACAAATGAGCAGCAATATCATATATTATAATGGAACTCAATGCAATACAATGAGAATGGGCCTTGCTTAAATAGGTAATTACTACCAATCTAAGAACCAGTCAAAGTCGTAGATCAAGCCATAAATCAAGGAAATAACTAGTCATCAAAGAACTAGTCAAGACCATAAGATTTATGAGAGAACTAGACATCAAGGATCTATTCAATACCACAGATCAAGGAAAGAACTAGTCAATACCATAGATCAAGGAAAGAACTATACCTAACAACTAGATAATATCTCCTAATATATAAATGAGATAAAAGAAATATCCACACACATAAGTGGGTGAGGATAAATACAATAAAGGTAAATAAATTACCTAGGTGAACATGAGCTAAGGTAAATAACTACTCTAACACCCACCCCTTAAGTGAAGCTAGGGGCCAAAAAAGAAGTGGCATGTCCACAATAAGAGTCTCGGTAACTAGGCTTGATGAGGTACTCATGTACAATAACTGGGAAAAAGGGACACCACAAGGCACCCAAAACCAGTAACAACACAGTAAAGAGAGTAAAAGCCCGCTCTAAGGCATCCCAAGAAGCTCAGTTCAAAAAAAATCATACAATGCTGAAGAATTTTGGTGTGCACTGTGGTCTGAATCCACTACTCAATCACAACACTAAAAAAAACTGACACTAGGGCTTCACCAGAATAGCTCCATACAAGGAGACTGTTAATCGAAGTGATGTCGAAAGTGCAAAAAAACACCAAACATAATGCGATCAAGTGCTACAAATAGGTGTGCCACGATCCAAGAATAATAACCAAAGCAACAAGGCAAGGAAACAAAATCCAGAGTGTCATGATCCAAGAAAAGCCAAGGTAACAAGGCAAGGACATAATACTTGAAGAAGTGGGATCAGCACCACACCCTCCCATACTGTTGCATGGGTGGAGTGACACTACAAATCTATATGAGTTGTCAAAACAACTACTTAAACGCTGACAAAATAACATTGGACTGAACCATAATAGATCCCCTATAAGAGATATTATCAACATGCCAAAAGTGTCGAAAATACAGATATAAAATCTCTCAACAAACAAGAGAGATACACTACACCTGCTAAAGAAAAATGCTTAAAACAAGAAGCATCACAATGCAGAAGGTATAGAAAGTAGAGCAAGAGGCCGAATGGTGGAGGAGGCATGCCTGTAGAGTCCTCTCAATGAATGCCTATGTTTCATCGCTACGAGTGATCATATATCCACCCCAAATCAACACGGATGGATGAAGAAGATGCATGCATATGACTTGGTACAAAATGCACAATGGGTGTATGTAAAAGAACATCAAAATGTGTGTCAAGTTGATCATGTCTGACAGCTGAAATGTCAAGTTTCTCAATCTTGATTGAAGATGCAGAACTCATGTATTGCTAACGATCCTTAAAAAGCAGTCAAGCGAACAAATAAAGGAGCTTTGTCAATGTGTGATCCCAATGAAGTATCTACACAAAAACCAATGTCATGGCGAGAATTCCACTTAACATGTGGAAGAGGGAAAACAATACCCTATGAGTGTTTGTCTATACCTCCACCAATGAAACCCATAAAATGGAGCATACGAGAACTAAAGGCAGTGGTACGCTTCTAAAAAAGGCCATGCAGTTGAGCAGAAATATGATACACAACATGTGGTACTGTGTAATAGGCACATATGTGGAAGAGCATGCAGTAACAAGTCTTCATAGGTTTATGAAGCATCAAGAGTAGGAACAAGCTCAAATACTAACAGATCAATGTCAGTGGGTACAAGAGCAATAGCTGCAAGTGAACTAGGAGCATGGATATGGCTGTCCACAATATCATGGTGATACTGTAGGCTAGCAAGTTTGTTGCTGCAATGAAGTGGATTATTGTATCCTTATCATGTATGAGTGATTTTATAAGATAATTTCGCTTCTTGAGTGATCTATTTTCTTCCAACAAATTCTACAATATCATCTTGAAGTCCACATACTTAAGAGAGAAAGCATATCATTCTCATAATCCATGATAGAGACAGAATGTAACTCCCAAAACGTTTAGGACGTCGGGCTCAGCCAAAATTGCATCCACAATTGATTACAACACTCCTCCATATTTAGAACTTTATAATTATAGTTTAAGTCTCAAAATAAATATTTTCAATGGAAAGAGCACGAAAAAACAAGCACTTTTTGTAAAAAATAGACACTCAAAGCCGAGTTACCAGAGCAAAGGATACAAGCTTTTCCAATATTTTACTCTGTTATTTATTTTAGCTACCACTAAAATAAAATAAAATGTTGTTAGCCTTCACTACACAAATAAAATTAAAGGGGGCTGAAGTTAAGCACATACTAGTAGGAATCACAAGCTTTAAGCCCTCATATGACCATACCATATGACCAAGGGCTAAGGATTTTAATGGATCGTGCCAAGCCAAGATACATATGTTAATCAAACACCATGATCAATAAGATGAAAGCAATTCACTAGAATAGCTTTACATAAAACCTTTGCAAACAAATGAGCAACAATATCATATATTTTAATGGAACTCAATGCAATATAATGAGAATGGGCTTTGCTTAAATAGGCAAGGAATAACAATCTAAGAACCAGTCAAGGTCGTAGATCAAGCCATAAATCAAGGAAATAACTAGTCATCAAAGAACTAGTGAAGACCATAGATTTAGGAGAGAACTAGACATCGAGGATCTAGTCAATACCATAGATCAAGGAAAGAACTAGTCAATACCATAGATCAAGGAAAGAAATATACCGAACAACTAAATAATATCTCCTAATATCTAAATAAGATAAAAGAAATATCCACACACATAAGTGGGTGAGGATAAATGCAATAAAGGTAAATAAAGTACCTAGGTGAACATGAGCTAAGGTAAATACCTACTCTAACAGTTTTCACTTCTCATTAATAAAATCGAGACACAATAACGCCGCCATGGGCCACATTAAATTTTACTACTCTAGGATCAACAAAAACTACAAATAATTAATTATAGGAGATTTTCTCACAACTAGTAGCCAATTTTTTTGAAATTTCAAGAGTATCTCACATTATCTCTATTGTCTTCCATTTGGATTTTCCATAGTAATTCCTTGAGCTCCACGAACTCTAAATTCTAACATTAACCATGATACATCAATCCTAAATCTATTTTGGTCATAATAATGGAACCACATAATTCATAGCTACCCTATTCTTAATAGAGGAACTATGAATTTCTTTGGATTGTGGCCCCAAATCTTGAGCATCTTGCTTAGTCATTAACCTATAAATAGAAATAAGTCATTTTTTAATTTTATTAAAAAATATTATAACACAAGTATAATTGAAGCATAATTACAAATCAACGACTCATGAGACAATAATTAGAAGTAGAAAAAGATTCTTAATTTCTTCGAAAGCAATAACGTACAAGTAACAAACATATGACAACACACTACATAACGAATTGCTCTACCATTGCATCACAAATTATTGTATAAATGCAGTCTTATATATGAATAAAGTACAGTGGCTATGGTGAATCTCACAATACAAATGATGCCACACGACATGATCAAAAACTATTTTTGGCATACTATAACCATTTGTCCAAGATTGTGGTATTGGGTCTTGGAATCAATAATGTTCAATATGATTTACAAATTCTAATTTTAAATATAATATATTAATGGATGATCCATGATTGTTATTTGATATTGGATTTTATGATTATTGCTAATAAAATTTCATTTCAATAATTATAAAATAAACAAAAACACATTTCCCACACCTTATAAGTTATATAAGCCTAAAAGTTGGTATTTGAAATCAAATCATTGAGAAAAATGTAATGTGTAATATTTGCAATCTAATTCTAGGAAATAGGAGAAAAGTATCACATTGTGTGGTGTGTAGATTCATATATAATAATATGTCGATATGAAATATGTATTATGGAGTTATATATTACAGGTGTTAAAGCTTTCGGTCACTCGATGTTTATTGTGTAAAACAATCATAATTAAATTTGCTATGTTTTATACCCAACTATTTGTGGTAGTTGCGTAAGTAGGTGGAACATTTTAGCGGTGATTCCTTGACAATTTTGTAATGGAGGATTTTTTTACTATTAATTCCTTGACAATTATGTAAGGAGAGTGAAAAAATAATGGCAATCCCTACAATTATGGAATGGGAAGAGAAATATTAGTGGTGCTTCTAGACAATAATGTAATAAGAGGGAAATATTAATGATGATTCTTGGCAATAATGTAACAAGATTATTACAAATATGGAAATTGTGACACGAAATAAAGGAGTGTGGTAGTTGTAACAGGTGAAAATGATCTACATAGAAATGTGTACATTAAAAGGAAACAATGTCAAATGCACAGTGAATTGGATCCAATCATCTCACATGCAATATTAAGATGGGGTAATAATAGAAAAAAATGTGGTTAGAAATTTAAGCAAAATTATTATGGTTAATATAAAAAATGTAGTTGTAAATGCGATTTAAAGCAAGGTAGGGTCAAGAAAAATAAATTCTCAATGAAATAGACCACCACAATCAATGACAAAATCACCAATTTTTGAGGCATCATTTTGAATTATTCACCAATTAGCAAAGATTCACCACTAAAAGTTTCCATGGTGATAAGTTGATCGAGATTAATGTAAGAGAGATTGTTATGGGTAATGCAAATCAATACTATAATGTTAAACAATGACAACATTCTTGAGGAGATTATTAACACTAATAAATGAAACAAGTTGCAAGACATGAGAAGCACAGTTGCATTATAACAAGGTGCATTGTGTCAGACTTGTAGTGATAAGAACTAGGAACTAAACTTTATTTCACTTTCAAAAAAGTATTATTTTCTAAGTGTTTGGAAGGTTGGACTATGTTATTGAATTCGCTAAATCAAATGTATACTAACAGTTGCACCAACTGTTGCAAAGACACCTCAATGGAGAATAAAGGTAGTTTTTTTCTTCTTCTTTCATGATATATGCATTTTCTATCATCTTTACATACTGATAAACCTTAAATCAATACTACTGTGTGGATTGAAGTTGTTTCTTTTCTTTTCTTTGTAGTTATTATTCTTTGTGATGTAGGCACTATCTATCATCTTCGGGTATTGATACACCTTAAATCAATTATTTCCATTTCATTAACATTTATACATATGTTTCTACATGTTACGAATAATAAAACAAATAAACAAAATTATTTGTCAAAAAAGTTACATTAAATATAATGATAACAACTCTTTATATATATCCACAATATGATGTTGTCACTAAAAATATAAATTTAACCTATGATCCAAACATTCCACATCCACAAAGAAGTTAATATGCTGAAAAACATCAATTGAAAATGTTGTACATACATACAAATCATCATCGACCTTTCATATTCATGGATTCATAAATGTATACAACTTGAAAACTTTAACTCAGTGCAGTGAAATTGAAAGAGCATCTAGAGAATGCATCTGATGGAGTTGTGTATCTGCCCTTCATGGTGGTGGCCATCTTGGAGAAGGAATTTGTATGGTGGACTCCATCCCATTTCACATAACCAGATGAGTTTGGATAGGGTGAAGTTGCATTCATAATAATGCCACCAATTGCCACACTTTCACCACATTGTACCATTTGATTGTAACTATGTAATCCACCATTTATTCCTTCTAGTCGACAAGAATCTCTCGTAACATTTGGAAATCCTATAAAATAAACAAAATCCCAAAATACATTGGTGTAGTCAACCACTACACAAGCATGATGTAGGAAAGTCTTTACAAACTTGGTAGAGTCTTTATTTTTAGGGAGCATCCTCCATGATACTATATATATCGTCATCATTCATTTGATCCGTAACCTTCTTCCAATTAGGTAACAGTAACTCCAAGGGTGTGGAAAAACTAATCTAAGGATCCAAAATGATTTTGGGAAAAAATCACCCTTGGAAACTACATGGTTGAAATGATTGGTGCCCTTTCCTACTAAATGTTATTGTAAGAATTTCATTAAATCAAATGTATAATAAGCATCTCTTAACTAAATCAATCAATTCCCCATAATCAAGATACAAAGGAAAAATATAAAACTAAAAAAATTATTTAAATAATGGTTGAGAAAAAAATCAAAGACATGTGTGACACTTCCTTCAATATAAATGTTATACATTGTGTTGCATTGTAAAATTAGAGACAATGGGATAGAATTAATACAAAAGAAACATTTCAGATATTGTTTAACTAATTGGTGTTATGGTTGAAAGCTTTGTAGTGGACACCCTTCCCATATTTTGCTATTAGCGTAACCATTACACCTATTTTTTGTGCAAGTGCTAATATATATACAAGCACAAACAACAATGTTGTAACAAGTTACAATGTTATGACATAAACTAGTTGCTTTGTGACCTTATTAAATAGTAAAGTGCACCAAGTTGATGTTGTGAAAAAAACGATTGATGGGAGTGAATTTATATCTCCACCAAAGCACTTGCATTTAAGAATCTTGGATGCACAAAGGTCCACCTGTAAAAGAATTATAACTTAAAAACATCTCTCTTAAATTGATTAAAAAACACTTTCCCAGTTTCATTAGTAACCCTTGCTTTTGGAGGCTGACGGACCATCAAATACCTATTCAATGATTAAAAAACAAATTTTTAGTAAAAGTTTCTACATAAGTGGCCTTCAATGTCCTACACATTTCAACGTTGAATTAATTGTTGCATAAGGCCCATGACATCTATATCTTTTATATTACTAGTTTTGAGGGAAAAAATAGGAGTTACTTTTATTTTTATTTCTTTTTTGTAGTTGTATATTCAAATTTTATGAAATTATGAAAGGAGGCTTTAAAATTACATGTTTTAACAAGGAGTAAACAATGTCGACAACATTTTTTTCATGTATTTAGTATGTATTTCAAATATAAATTTAGTATCCAATTAGTCTAGAATTTGTTTGAAGATTTCACAATAATTAAAAATATTTACAAGAAGTTTACAAAACTGATTTTGTAACTTGTTACAAAATTAGAGTGTTTGCATCATTTTAGTAGACTAATAGTTGAAATTGTGAGATGTGGGAATATATGTGGATAATTACTTATCTTTTATGGGATTATAATTTATGAGATCGATTTAATATGCTCAAAATCTAATTTAATTTCTTTTAGTGAGTAATATTTTCACATATTTAAAATTTAAATCTATATATTCTCAATGCTCTTGTTTATATAATTTAAATATATCTTTCAAAATTCTTGTTAAATTTTATAAAGTTAATATTTTAAAATATTTGCATGAATGGAGATCCCTCAACCCTGACATCTAAGTTAAAGGGGACTGAATAATTCTAGGGCTCCAACAAATTTTTTTATATTTAGTTTGTACAAAATGAACAAATTTATATTGAAAAACAATTAATATTTTTGTATTCTATTTGAAGGGAAAAATGTTGTTTAATTTGTCACTTAAGAAATGCCAAACTTAAATCAACCTTATTTATTATAAACATTTGTATGAATTTGTAATTAATATAATGATGCATTTCAGGGATGAAGATCCCAAAAGAAAAGTTGAAAGAGATAATATGTTTTTTTGCACATCAGGTAGGGTTGAGACAAAACGACACTATACCATGGAATGCTTTGGATATAATGACATCTGGAATAAATACTGGTACGATCTACAAGAGATGTCTTATTTCCAATATTTTTGAAACATAAAACACTGATAAAAACATAGAATCTCTCACCAAAATTCACATAAGAAGAATGACCTTTAGAAACAAAACAACAAACTTTAAAACTAAGATCCGATCCCTAAATTCTTCTCCTTGTTCATAAGATGGTTGGCTTCCTAGTCAAGATCCACATTAGAAAATCAGACATCCAAAAAAACTTGAAAATTTCTTGATGTTGCAACTCTAGATCCCTTAGACTGCTTGGTCTCGTGGTGAACGTCATTAAAATTCATTCCTTCATAACTTTTTTTCTTAATTCTTCAATTTTTTTTTTTTTTTTTTTAAGGTATCTTCCGGCCTTTACCTCTTCTGACCTTTGCCTCAGCAAGAAATGAATCCTGGTGGACTCTTTGTGAGCGAAACAACTCCATCCAATAGATCAACAATATTTCGATTAAAACATATAGAATCTATGAAATAAAAATCCCTACCTAAACATAAAACACTTTTACCAGTTTCCCACTTTCATTAGGTACCAAACCCTTTGCTTTAGGGGGCAGGCGGACCATCGATGACCTGTGCGAGGATAAAAAGACAACTTCTCAGTAAAAGTTTCTGCATAAGCGGTCCGGACTGCCCTACACATTTCAACGGTGAATTCAGTCCCGTATAAGGCCACATTCATTTACTCCCGCCGGACGGGATTCTCTTTTTCGAAATCGAACCCTTTTTTACCCTCTCGTACCATACACCACTGTATATTTGTCCATGTTCGATCAGGCGTAACGCCGATAATGCTACAACCACACAAGGTATGTCATGTTGTCTGAAATTTATTTCCTTTTATTATTCTCTCTTTTCTGTAACGCATTTCTCCTTTTCAGATTTAAGGGATTTCTGATCAGTAATTTGGATTAATTCTTCTTGAATTTTCGTCAATCGACCTTTTTTGAGCTTTCTTGAAAGTAAAATTCACAATTTCGGAAACACTTATCTTAAATATTAACAGTTTTTGTCGAAACTAGTTACTGTTTTTTCGACTTGCAATTTTCCCAGTGTTTGCTACATCCTTCAGGCGGAAGACACATATATACATTTTTAACAATTGTCGTCAAAATTAGCGACATTTTGTAATGCAATTTTTTTTCAGTTTTTGTCTGATTACATGAAAGAATTTGTTGTCAGTCACACGAAAAAATAGAAGGATATTCAATATTTTGAAAATTTCACCTCGCAACAATACTCTTAAAATCTTGTGCTGAAAAACTAGTTCAGATGATAATCCTTTGGTGAATTTTCTATCACTTTGAAGCTTTCATTGCTTTCTGCCAAATTAGGGTGTTTTTTCACTAGCAGTGTATTGTAGGAAAGAGTTTGCAATCTATCTTTTTTAGGTGAACATTCTTGCTAACTTCGGCCAGAATTTAGAAAGAAATTCACACAAACTATCCCAGAAGCAAACTCTCAGCACTGTATTGTAGGAAAGAGTTTGCAATCTATCTTTTTTAGGTGAACATTCTTGCTAACTTCGGCCAGAATTTAGAAAGAAATTCACACAAACTATCCCAGAAGCAAACTCTCAGCACTGTATTGTACGAAAGAGTTTGCAATATATCTTTTTTAGGTGAACATTGTTGCTAACTTCGGCCAGAATTTAGAAAGAAATTCACACAAACTATCCCAGAAGCAAACTCTAACAAATACGAGTGTTGTGAAAACCTAAAGCTTTTAAAGATTATCATTATTCTGAAACTTAATAAAAAATTTGTGCCTGGGTTGTGTCGGAAAAACACAATCATGATTTTATGTTTGGTTAGTGCAAATAATTATTTAAAATGAATAAATATCCTTAGGTGAATTGACCAGCTCTTTGAAGCTTTCATCATTTTCTGCCAAATGCTATGGCAATTTTTCAGCTGCATCGTATTGTGGGAAAGTGTTTGGATTCTTTCTTTGTAGGCAACCATTTTTGTTAATTTTCCAGAATTTAGAAGGAAATTCACACAAGCAGTCCGAGAAACAAACACTTATAAGTATGAGCATCTTGAAAACCTGAAGCTTTTAAATATTGTCATTATTATGAAACTTAATGAAAAATTTATGCCTTCGTTGCAAGGGACAACAAAATCATGAATTTTTGTTTGATTATTGGCAGGAATTATTTTGCGGTTGATAAGCAAATGCTCTTCTAGCCTTTATGAAATAAAAGCTCAAGAAATATGCTCTTTAAACACATTTCTGGAAAACTTAACAATATTTCAGTAATTTTCCTTTAGAGCTCAATGGAAGGTTTCTTTCTTTTCCGTGTTAGCCTAGATTATTTATTGGAATTTTTTTGGAAGTCTGCGTTACTTTTCCAAATTTACAACACCTGTAAAACTCTTGTCTGTCCACCAAGCAGTCCATTAGAGTATGCCACTTTTTTATCTTCCCGGTAGGTGCCATTCTACTGTTTATGTTTACTATGTTTTGTTTATAATATTGGAGACAAATGGGAATTGTTTTATGCCTATAAGTAACTATATACTTTAACTTCATAAACAGACTAAATGTAGTACTAAAAAGTTAATAATTCTAAGCCTCTTAAACCAAACTAAACAAAACAAAGAAACTATCAGATACCGAAGGCTATTAGATGTCTTCCATGTCATTTTGAAGATGCTATTGGAGAACCTTTGATGCAGTCACAGTTAGGGAGTCGAGTTAATAACAATCTCAGAACGTTCAACGTAGACTCATACACAAAATAAATCTTTAAGCAGTATCGGAGCACCACAAACCTTCTCTTTATTGATGTCAAAACAAATTTACAATGCTTGCAAACACAATTACTCTGAGTCTTATTACAAACTCCAAATTACACAGAGATTACAAATTCCATCATCAACAGGATGTGACACCCCTACAAACTTGTATGTAGATGCACACACTCTCCCAAAAAGTTACTTCTTTGAGCTACTCAATTATCCCTTAGGAAGAACAATAAAGAGCTGTGAGGTAACTCTTCACTCTCTCTGACTCTCTCGAGCTCAGGCTAGTGTCCCTGTTCTGGTTAGCTAACCTTTTTTAGAAGGAGTTCACTTCCCTTTTATAAATATGCCCACTCAAGAAGCATTTTCGTAGAGAAATGCCTTAGTTGAGACATGGCAGCTCCCCTTCATGAATCTTGGCCTACTCCTCATTTAGGCTCAGGTAGTTTAGGGGCATCATCATCCGACCTTGAAGTGACGTGTTGTTGTGGAATGATTGTTGTGCAGTCATGTAGGCTTTTATCGAACCTTCATAAGAGTTCTCTGAACCCAGTGGATGCGTACCTTTGAAGGCGACAATTGTGCTTAAGGATGCAAAAATTTGCAAAAATGAAAGTGGCAGATGCTTGGAGGTGCATCATAGAGGTTTGCAAACAAATGAAATGTAGCTTGACCTAAGGAACCCCTCAAACAACTATAGTCCTTTGCGATGTTTCAAAAGAGTTGAAATCGTAGGATTTTGCAAGATGTATGTTGTTTCAGACTCTTTGTAGGATACCACAGGCTGCAAAGGCTATGATCATTTATTCCTTCGCAATTTTTTATTACATCTCACCATAGCTCCATGAAGTCTCAGAACGGGGGGACAGGTCTCGGGGATGGGGGGACCAAGGGCCTAGGTTTGGGGACAGGGGGGACATTGGTGCAAATATAAATAGCACTTGAAAAATCAGCTATAAAAAATGTATAAGGAATAACAAATGAAACTTTGAAATACTAAACACATTTCATTGAACAATGAAAAGCTGAATATCAATATATTACTATTTAGATCATAATTCATATTCAAAATGATGATTACATCCAAATTTCAAATATAATTGGCCAATGGCCCAATGCCTCTAATCAGAAATCATCCCCAAAGTCTACGCCAAACTCCTCATCACTCGAACTAATGGCACTTGCTCTTCAAGCTCTTGTTGTTGCTCTTTCTTTTGTTAATGCTCTCAACCTCTCACTCTTGCAGCCTTGCTTGGTCTCACTTTGCACTTGCTCTCACTCTTGCACTTGTGGCCTTGCTCAATGTTTTCAAACTTTGATAATGATTTGGAGTAAGGGTGTGAGGTTCATTTATATTTTTTTGAGTGCTTAAAGTGTGGGTTGGGCCCCATAAACTATTAGGGTTAAGGTTGGGGACACAAACATCCAAAAAATGTATTTTTTTAATTCTAAAAACACCTTTTTGATGTTTTTGGTGCAGGGGACAACTTCAAGTCTTTGAGATGGCTAAGGAACTTGGGAAAATTTCCTTAAAGTCTCGGGGACGTCCCGGAGTCTCCCAAATGTCTCCTCTGAGAAGGAAACACCCCCACTTTAGGGGGATGTACCGAGGACATCCCCTGACTCCTAGTGGCAGTGGTGGGATGGCGGGGGGATGTTTCCCAAAATTCCCCAAGCCCCTAGGACATCCTCATCCCTGGGGACATCAAAACTTGGGGGGGATGTGTCCTCGTGGAACACTAAATTTCTAACCCTAATTGTTTTTGGTTGATGCATGATTGCTTGTGAACCCAAATGCTCTTGCATCATATAGGCAGGGTGAGAAAAATGAAGCACAGACTCTTGCTCACTAACACTTCGTGAGCTCTGACTCATGAACACTTCGCGAGCTCTTCAATGGCATTCTCATGTATGACAACATTAGATGTGCTTATCCATGTTGCGTCTTCACTTGTTCTATCCATGCACTTTATTAAGTACCCCCAATAATCACTTCCTCCTGTCTTCTCGATGATTATGGAATCAATCACCCCCTCGATTTCCTATCTTACCCTTTCAGGTAATTGTTGTACACAATCCACACTTGGAGAGTCCAAATCTACACCAAATTCTCACTACTTGTTTGCCCCTCATAGTAAGGGTACAAATTTGTGACATTGAAGATAGTCGAAATGTTAATTTCTTTTGGCAGCTCTATCTCATATGCATTCGTCATGAATTTCCCAAGAACTTTTCACAATATGATCTTCTTCCACTTCAACTTATCATATGTTCCTCTCGGAAACCGTTCCTTGAGTGAGCTAAAACCATGTCGCTAACCCAAAACTCCTACTCCCTTTTCTTGAGATCCATATGCTACTTGTACTTCAAATTACTCTCTTCCAAATGTTTCCCCATTTGCTGATGTATGTCACACATATAATCAACGGAGTCTTTTGCTTTTGCTCTTCTTTTACTTATATCTCCGATATCTCACAATTTTATTATCCCTCGTGGGCTACTTTTGTACACAATCTAGAGTGGTGTCCTTCTAGTGCTCCTATTTACTGAATTATTGTAAGCAGATTCAGCCTATGCCAAGATTGAATCCCATAGTCGTGGTTTCTTTCACACTAAACATCACAATAGATTACCCAGACTTCTGTTGACTACCTTTGTCTATACATTCATTTGAGGATGGTACGCTGAGCTGAACTGCAACTAGGTGTTCGGCTTCCTCGATAGTGTCCTCTGGAAATGCCCAATGAATTTCGTATCCTGATCAGATACAATGTTCCTAGGCAACCCATGCGATCTCACAACCTCCCTGAAAAACGAATTGGGTATGTGCGTTGCATCATTTGTTAGATTCATGTCCTTTTTATGTTCTAGGTAATCCTAAAACAAAGTTCATGCTGATATTCTCCCATGGTCTCTTCGGAATAGACAGCGGTGGAATAGACAGCGGTTGATACAACCATGCGTTTTGACTCTTCTCCTTTGCTAAGTGGGAAATTCTACATCTTTTCACAAATTTCTTCACATCAACACGCATTTTGGCCAAAAATATCCCTCACTAAGTCTTTTCAACATCTTATCAAGACTGAAATGACCAACTAGTCCCTCACTATTCTTTTCCTCGATCAAATTCTTTGTCATGGATCCTCGGGGCACACACACTGTTTCCCTTGGAACAAAATCCCTCTTGCAGGAAATACTATAACCATGGGGTCCAGCACACACTCACAAGATTTTTGAATGCTATTCATGCATCTCCAAAATCCTCATATTCCTCATCTTCTCGGACCCTTTCCAAAATCCGCATATTCCTCATATAATTTCCTCATGGATTCAAATCCAACTACTTCCACATACATCTCATTTAACAGAGACATCTCCTACTTAAGGCAGTTGCAACCCACTTTGATTTGCCACTTCTTCATTTCAACACAAATGCATAACTCTGTAGAAATTCAACTCACTTCACATGTCTCTGGTTTAACTTACCGTGACTATTGATGAATTCCAGTGCTTGATGATCCGTGTACACCACAAGCTCCTCGGGCAACAAACAATGCCTCCACGTCTTGATAGTTTGCATTATGACAAATATCTTTATCATAAACTGAATATCTCTGCATGGCTTCATTTAGTTTCTCACTAAAGCAAGCAACAAACTTACCTTCTTGTCATAAAACAGCTCTTATCACAAGTCCACAAGCATCACAGTCAACCTGAAATGCTTTGCTGAAATCAGGAAATGCCAACTCTGGCTGTCCTGCTACTTTCTTCTTTAGACTCTGGAAAATATGCTCTGCTTTTGCTGTCCACATAAACTATTTTCTATCACCTCTCATTGTTTTGTGATAGGTGCACATATCCTGCTGAAATCTCTGATGAATTTCCTATAGAAACTTGCCAATCCATGGAAGCTTCTGGGTTCAATCATACTCATCGGTGTTGACCACTCTAAGATAGCTCTCACCTTCTCTGGATCCATTGACAAACCTCCTTGGGAAATCACAAAGCCAAGTATATTAACTCCTTCATAAAGTTGCATTATTTCAAGTTGACCAACAATGTCTCTTCTTGTAGTCTCTGCACTTGCCTCATATGCATCGAGTGCTCTTCCTTTGTACTACTGAAAATCAGAATTCCATCTAAATATACAGTGACAAATTCACCAAGAAATGGTTTGAACTCTTCATTCATAAATCTCACAAATGTGCTTGGTGCATTGGTCAAACCAAATGGCACGACTAGCCACTCATACATACCATCACTTGTCTTGAACACAACCTTCCGTTCATCACCTTCCCTGATCCCGATCTCATGGTAGCCGCCCTTTAGATCAATTTTCGTAAAGTATCTTCCTTCGTATTACTAAAATCAGAATGCCATCCAAATATACAGTGACAAATTTACCAATAAATGGTTTCAACTCTTCATTCATAAATATTATGAATGTGCTTGGTGCATTGGTCAAACCAAATGGCCCAACTAGCCACTCATACAAACCATCATTTGGCTTGACACAACCTTCCATTCATCACCTTCTTAATCCTTATCTGGTGGTAACTGCTCTTTATATCAATTTTTGTAAAGGATTTTTCTCCATTCAAACAGTTCATCAAGTCATCCATCCTAAGGAATGGAAATATGTACTTGATCGCTATCTTATTATGGGTATGGAATTAGTGCACATCCTTCACTCTCCACCTTTCTTTAGTGCAAAAACCACAGCCCAAGCACAAGGGCTCAAACTTTCTTTAATCAACCCTTTCTTCAACAAAACCTATACTTGTCTCTTTACTTCCTCATTCTCCATAGGCCTCATCCTATATGCTGCCTTGTTTGACAAACTAGCTCCGGGGATCAAATTCATATGATGATTGTGTAATGCCCATAATGTACAAACCAAAAATCACAAGCCAAAACCAGGGTAATTTTTTTTTTGAACACTTGCATACATGACACTTAGGGATCACTTGGTACAACACACCAATGCACGATACGCTTACACAAACATGAACCCACTCATGTGATGAGATAAGAGAAAGACATTACACCAAACATAGAGTTGACACACACCGCCAAGCCTACCCATGAGGCTTGCAAAGTTGAGAGACCATTATATATACTACCCCTTTTACCTCCACAAAGGCTACCCCTTTTACCTCCACAAAGGAATTTTGGCTAGCCTTGGATTCCTCCAAGATAAAACACACCACATCAACAACAACATACCCCTTATACCTCCATTTAAACCACCCCCTTATACCTCCACTAAGACTAGCCACAAATTCCCTTGGTTCCTCCAGTGCAACAAGACACACAAATCCTTATTCCTCCCTTCACTAACAACCCCTTATCCCTCCAATAAACAATGATGTAATCTCACCCTCACACATAAATTTACACTTATATACAAGCATGAAGACAATAATTTAATTCCGCATTTGCTCAAAAGAGCGAATCACAACACAATAGCTAAACCACTAAGAGAGAGAATAAGGGATTACATCCACAATTTACGTAGGTTGCAATTAGCTTACAATTATATTGTAATTAAATTCCTTGTTTAATCTTTTTGTTTTGCAACACTTTTAAAGTACAAAGGAGTCACATACCACTTGTTTTTAAATAATGAATTTCCATTTCCAACTAGACGTGTTTCCCTCAAGAACTCCCCACTTTACTTTTATTAAGCAATCCAAAGGTTTAACCACATTTTAAGAGGGAGTAACTCAAGTTCCAAATTACACATTCAATAAAATCTTATTAAGCACAATTTAATTGTTATAAGTTATGAGGATCCGACCACAAATGTACTCCTAAAGAGGTCCTATGATTAAATTCATTCCCGCTTTGCAATGATTAAAACCCACAACGAGATCAACACCAAAATTATCACAATACATTTATTTCATAAAGCATAAACAATTTAATTGATTGTTCATCTGTTACTTGCAAGAGCAATGAACACACGAGGATTCATGTTTTAGCTCAACTAGAGCGAAGACACGAGGGAAGGAGAATCTAGGTAGCAAGATCATATTCCCCTTGAGGGTGAAACTCACTAGGTCTAATATGATTTTAGGGTCAACAAGCAAGGTTTGAAAGACAAACACCCATTCTTGCAGAGGATGGAAATAGACACACTATGGGGTAAGGGTCACACGTGGCTCTATCCCTTCAAGTTAATAAACAACAAGACAAGCATTCTAGCATGACAAATGGAAAGGAACTCAATGACACAAGGTGCCCACCAAGGAACAATACAACCAAGGTTTTTTTTATTAGATTGAAGGGATTGGTCTTACTAAAGTTCCGTTTTATACGTTTAAGCAAATATTTTATTCGTGAAATTGCAAAGGTTCTTTCCTATGGGTTTAAGGGTTTTGCTTGCTAGCTTCAATCCCACCAAGCGAGAAATAGTACAAGGGTAAGTTTAAAGAACAATTCGGTCACAATCTATTTGTTTGCTTCATTCCATTTCTAGTTTTATTTGTTTCCTCATAAGGCTACAACCACATGAAGAAAGTTAATTCCTGAGATACATTATATCCATTTAGATAAAACACACTTTTCATAAACACATGATGATTTACAATTGTCCCATAAATGATATTATCAATTTCAATCCTTTTCAACTTGATACACTAAATATAACTAACCAAATACAACAATTCCAAATAGCAACCTAATTTTCTTTTCAATAAATTCTACAATTTAAAGGGAACTATTTGCAATTCAATTTGTTGCATTTTCGCTACGTCTCCAGCCACTTGCATCAAAAAGGTGTCAACCCAAAGCTAACATGGATTCCACTTCTCCAATCTAACAATGCTATCATACAATCGCATTCACAATCTAGAGAGAGAAGAAATCACCATGTTCCACATCATTTCATATAAAAATCACGTTTCTAGGTTTAAGAGAAAGAGAGAGCAATGTTTATTTTCTTCACACAAACAACCAATTTATTTGCATAACCGAGTACGAGTTAAGAGAGAGAACAATCAAGCTGTTTCTCGCTACTTCATAGTCTATTCACATTTCAGAGTTTGAGAGAGAGTTTTCACTTTCTGCACACAACTATTATTTTCATTGTTACTAAGAGGGTTCAAGGGGGAAACACGACATTTTTCACGCAACATAATTTCCATTCACGATTTGGTTAGAGGTGTTTAGAGAGGTTATTTATAGCTACTACACATGTCCCCAAACATCAGTTTAATCATACCCTCCAAGGGCGCCTCGAAAAGTCATCACGAAACTAAATATGGTACACAACTGTCACTGTGGGAATAAAGAGGCTTGAGGCGGTAGAACTCGTTTTATTGATTTGCAAGCATTAAAAATAGGTGATTCCAAGTAGTTTTGCGACGTTCAGCGGTTGCCTCCTACAAACAGGTCTTCAAAGTGTCTCCAAAATCCACTTTGAAAATGCATCAAACAATTGATTAGGTGAAGTTTCTTGACCGTGCAAATATCTCTATGTATTAGGGAATACGTTTGAGAGATAAAGTTATAGGGGGAGGGTTGCATATGCTTTTCATGTGTCAATTTCGGTGAGGATTCACAACTTTTCCAAGGGCAGTTTTCTTTTTGATAAAACTTAGTTGCACGAGTACTTCACTCTCACATCTATGAGAACTGATCCGAAACTGCGTGGGATGTTTCTATTTGAAATCCGTTTTAGAGGTTGTTTTCGCGGTTAGCTAAACTCGGTACAAAATTTGTTTTAGAAAGGTTTGTGTCATGGTTTAATGATATTAGGTGGGTTGCATGCTTGCTCTAAAGTTGAAATTCTACTCTACTCAAAAATAAGAGTGCAAGTATGGAAGCAAAATAAGAGGAGAGAATCATGTTTGGAAGGGTGAAGAGGCGACGGTCGAAGGCTGGCTTTAGGCTTCATGGATAGTCCACACGGGTATTTTCTCAACCAGCTCACCTGCATTATGTATGCTTCCACACTCGGTAAACGTGCCTATTGAATGCTTCCTTATTTTGCATACATGCCTAATTAGGCACCTGTAACAACTCACAAAAATCTGCTTTTATTATAGTTGTTGAGTCTCCTTACCTTGTTTCAAGCTTTCCATTGTTTCTTGATGGGTGTCCACATTGAGATCCTTTAAACATAGTTTGAGTATGTTTTAGATTTCTTCATTACGTCAAGGGTTGGAGAGCATTATTTACAAATTTCATTTGCGCATGTCCCACAGTCATGGCATTTTATGTGGTCACATCTCTTCAAGCATTTTTTCAAACAATTCGCATGCCAACTCATACTCCCACAGTTATACATACATATATGCCAGAGCATCCATGCCGACAATAGAAAACAATCCGCTTTCTTTCATGCTTTGAAGGCTGAACACCCCCCCACCTCCCCCCCCCTCTCCCCAAATCTCACGTAGGCTAGGAGGATGCTTGCAAGGTTGTGGAGAACAATGCACATTTCCAACGCCTTCACGATAATCATATAATGCCAATGCTTTATGAGAATTTTGATGTCGTCCGAACCAAACTCAATCTCAATCTCAAACGCAAACTCACACATTTTGTAAAGAGGGTCGATTGGAGGACGCATTCACATTCTTCTTGCTACACACCACACCCTTTCTACGTATTTCAACCATTGCAGACTTGTATTACCAAGGAACTCCCCAAAGGTGTGGGCTAGGAGGATGCGGCCAAATATTTGGAGAGTTTGGCTTTATACGTGCCATTTTCATTGCTTAAAGTTCCAACGCCTTATCAAAACCCATTTTGCGCATATACTGCAATTATTGTAGTCTAGGAGGCCACGTTTCTTTCAGACATTTTTGTCAAACCGTTCACATGCCTCGTGCCTACTTGCACATTCCACAAACATTTCTACCAACACACTTGCAATTACAAAATTTGACGAAAGTCCCGCCCCTTCTCCATTAGCTCCATGCCAAGTTTCACAACTCCTATTTTTGCAGGCTGGCAGTACGTTGGCAATGTGAATTGATTGGATTGGGCGCCAATTGGTTGCATTTGGTAAAACTGTGTCAATGCCTTGTGAGGATACCCATGCCCGTTGTATTTTGCCACCTTGCACCCCGTACCTACCAGGCCACTTGCAACTTTAAATCTGACAGAAGACAGATATAAGAATTTGACGGGCCTCCAATCCTGCCCATGTTGTCTTTCCACCCGCACACTAGCTCGCAATCGCTCCAAACTTCCCTCTTCACGCCACTGCCACTCTCCTTTTTGACTTTATTCTCAACAGTGCCTTAATATTTCTTATTAAATTTCAGTTTTTTGTTTACTCTATTTTATTTTACTTTAGTTATTTGATGGTGATATTATTATTATCAATAATTTTTCAGAGCTATTATTATTTTTATAACGTATTTCATGTTCCAGGATTAAATGCGGCCATGGGTCTAACCAATACACGCACGCCGACACCCAAACCCAAATTTGGGTTCTCGACAAGGCACTCCCAAATTACTATTATTATTATACTACAACAATTAAATTCAACAACTTATATTTGGTCCTTCCTGCACCGAACACTACAGTGTGGTGCTAGGCGAGGACTCACAAATTTCTCGCAAAGGCCTCCCTCGAACAGAGGTTAGCTTGCTTGACATAGTCATGACACCTAATGCTGGAAGGAACTCAGGTCAACTGCCTGAGACAATGCATGTCTACGCCGAGGCACATGAATAGAGTGCTTGCAAGCGAGATCGACGAGGCGACAATAGGAGGGGCACTACTGATTGATGCTCCTCACAATTGGTAAACCTTTAGGTTGATTATTGGAAACAATCTCCTCAAATTGTCCCAACAAATCCTTTACTTCTCTAGGAAAATCACTTGCCTCTTTTGCAATGCCAAGTTATAATTGCTTGTGTATGAAAGCAGAACATTCTTTCCTTCTTCACTTCTTTTAGGAACCACTTTTTTGAAACCAACAAAATATTAGGACTATTGTCTACTTCTTCTCCTTTGTCCTTTAAAGGACTCAATGTATAGTTCCTACCACCCTTAACAAGGGTGTAGGCATTCGCTCTTCCATCATGTAGAGCATTCCTATCAAATTTACAAGGCCTTCCTAACAACATAACTTACATCTATGGGCATTATATTACACAAGACATCATCTTTATATGATCCAATTTGAAAATTGACCAAACATTGTTCATTCACCATAGTATGATGTTTCCTTCAACAACCAAGACTGTAATGTCCCTAAACAGACATTTCCAAATAATTTCAGATTTACTTGCAATCTTTTTCAGATTTACTGGAAACCCTAATTTTTCCCCTCAGGGCAGAAATACTAACATTAAGAAATCACCCTTTAATTCTGAAAATTTGATCAATAAAATGTATGGAAACAAACCCAGATTTTATTGAATTAATTTTGCAGGAAAAAAATAGAAGCCCTAGGCTGAATCCCTAGGTACAAAATATGGAAATTATCCAGCTGGACCCCTAGCTGGGGTTCACAAATAAATTGCAAAAATCAAACCCTATCTATTCACCTTAAACCCAATACAAATACCAACCGGAAACGCTACCCTAAGAGCTGTATGGCTGCGTTTATGGTAGGTTGTACGGCTGATATTTGGCTGGAAATAGCAACAAAACAGTCTCAAAACCCTGCAAATAAAAATCAGATCTTTGATGAGATAGCCTCCAAAAGGTGGCAATAGGTGCTCCAAAGTGCTGATTTGATAACCAAACATTGTAGTGACATTGTAGCGGCACTGTAGCAGCAACATATAACTCTCAAAACACTGAAATCTTCATCAAATCATTGTAGCGAAACTATAGCAGCAACATACCAACTTGAAACTTGACCAAATATGCTGATTCAATGATGTGGTATGAAGGATCGGCACAAGGATCATTGTAATATGCTCCAAATGATGAATAAACCTGTCAATAAGCTCACTTGCAATCTCTGAATGGAATTGCCAAGAGGGAATGAGGGTTTCCGACCGCAAGTCCTAGCAACCAAGGGTTTTTGTCTTCAACTGCAGATGGAAGTTGGATAGTAGTCCAAAATCTCATTCACAAAATATAATGTATGCCAAAGATGTCTTTGCAAGTGACCCCCAACGCTCTTTTATTACTTTACTTGGCACCTTTTCCAAGGAAGACACCCCAAAAGCAATATCCTCCTTTCTATTTCCTCATTGACATTGCTTTATCAAAAGTAACTTTTTATAATAATAAAACTTCATCAAAAGGTCACTTTTTTATAATAATAAAACATAAGTGTCTTTTATGATTATTTCATGAAGTTACTTTTTCGACACTAAAGTTATATTATTAATTTATTAAATTTATACGTTATTTGAAAAAGGAGACATTACAAAGACACCTTATACAGATTTGGGTTTGCGATTCTCTTTAAGCCCAATTTCTTAACCATCTCATTTGACACAAGATTATCCATGTTATCACTCTAAATGATAACCGTACAACACGTACCTCCAAACTTGCATATGGTTTTGAAAAGATTCTCTCTTTATGTTGGCTCGTTCTCTCCTTTTGCAAGCTTCAACATTCCCCTCTTGATTATGATAGCTTATCCATCCTCTGGTTCCTCAGTGCGATTAGGTGATGCAATACTTCTCATCAGCTTGCACGGTATGATGGATAGCCTCATTTCTTCTACCGCTGCCTTGCTGTGTTTGCGGGCACTCAAAGGCTCCATGCTCTATATCTCCACATCTAAAGAACTACCCATGAATCCTCTACCTCGTCCTTGTCCAAGTATCCTCTTCCTCTGGAAGGATATCCTTTGTCTCTCAGTGAAGTATTCTGCAACTGTGAAGTACTTGCTTCTTTGCCATGAGTATGCCACCCTCTACCACTATGGGTTTGTCCTTTTCCTTTGGCAAACTTCCCCTTCCTCAGATCTTGTTTTCTTGCTTTCTAGAAAAATTATCTTTTGCCTTCAAAGCAGACTCATAGGCTTCTTCTACTAGATGTACTCTAATCCTTCCAAGCTCATAGCGAATGGAAATACATAGTCCATTCACATACCTTGAGATCTTGTCCTTGCCATCTTCAACATGGCCAGCTCTAACTATAAGCTTGTAGAACTCCTTCATGTAACCTTTCACACTCATTTCCTTCTGTTGCAAGTTTTGTTGTTTCTTGAACAAACTCATTTGATAATTCGCAATTAAAAACTTACCTTTCGACTTCAGAATCATTTTTCCAAAAAGTTGATCTTGTCTTTGTTTCTTCTCATCCTCTCATCTTGTACATGATCCCACCACAAGGATGCACATCCCTTTAGCTTTGTGGGCAAAAAATTTACTCTTTTGGGATCCTCCATCTGCCCACGATCAACGTATTTCTCCAATAAATGATCTAGTCAATGAGTTCTTCCAAACTCAAACTCCCTGAATAATTGGGAGTGTTCAACCCCAGTTTGTTGTCCATTCTAGGTATGGCTCTCATAAATTTATCTCCCAATTTGTCCATTAGGTCTTCCACCTGGAGCTCAGGTGCTCCTTTTTCATCTTCACTTATATCTGCAGAAACTCCTCTTTGTTCGGTAGCTTCCATAACCTCAACCAGGCTTGGATTCCTCTCACCATCTTCACTAGATTGCGAATCTTGGTGCTCTCCACGCTCTTCCAACAGGTATGGCTTTGTTTACCATTTTTACTCTTCTCAACAACATTGATAACAACAACACCTTTTACCCAACACTCTCCATGTTGGAAGATGTCTTCTCTATTTTCTATCCACACCTGCAAATGTGGAAAACAAAATCCTTCAAATCACTTGTAGGCAATAGCCCACTATGATACTAAATGATTCAGCCATGGTTAGGAAGTCCAGTTAACAATATCCTTAGACTGTACAACCTAGGCTCACACACACATAATGGATCTTTAGGCAACAATGGAACACCTCATAACTTCTCTTTCTTGATATCAAAACAAAATTACAAAGCTTGTGGACACAATTACTCCCAGTCTTATTACAAACTCCAAATTACATAGAGATTACAACATACATCCTCAATGAGATGTGACTCACCCCTACAAACATGTATGCAGATGTGCTCATGCTCCCACCAAGTTATTCCTTGTGAGTGACTCAATTATCCCCTAGGAAGATCAATACGGACTTCTTGCTGTGAGCTAAATTTCTACTCTTTCTCTTGCTCTCTGTCGCTCTCTCTAGCTCAGGATAGTGTCCTTGATCTTGTTAGCTGACCTCCTTAAAAAGTAAATCACTTCCCTTTTATCAGTACACGCAATAAGGAAGCGTTTTCGCAATGAAATGTCTCAGTTGAGATGTGGCTGCTCCCCTTCATGAATCTTCACCTATTCCTTAGGCTAAGGTAGTCAGGAAGGATATCATCCGGCCTTAAAGCTTCGTGTTGCTTTCCGTTGTGCTCTTCTTAGCTGTGTGGAATGATTGCTGTGCAATCACATAGGATTCTGCCGAACCTTCATAGAAGTTTGCAGGACCTGGTGTGCGTGTAGCTCCAAAGATGACAGTTGGCTTAAGGACACAGATCTTTGTAGGAATGAAAATCATATATGCTTGGAGGTGCGTTATAGAGGTTCATAAACAAATGGAATGTCGTGCGACCTAAAGGAACACCACAAACAACCGTAGCCCTTTGCAATGTTGTGAAAGAGTCGAAATTGCAAGATTTTGGAAGATGTTTGTTGCTGCACTCACTTTGTAGGATTCACGGGATATTGCAGGCGGCAAGGTTGTGGTCATTTATTACCTGTAATCCTAATTGATTTTGGTTGATGTGGGATTGTTTGTGGACCGAGATGCTCCCGCACCAGCCTTCTATCCACTCCTTGAATTCAACATTAAGATCTTCATGTTCAAGTTTGGCAAGGTTGAGTCATTGCATGTTTCAACCATAATATATATGACGTGCATGGAGTAAATTGGATTTAGATCTCTTTTCCACCTCCTGGAGATTATGCATGCCTTGGATTAGTCTTACTATAGTTAACGAGTCACCAAATATTGTTTCATGTTTTGTTTTTCCATTTTTCCAATCTCATAGTTGGGTGGATAGAGTCTGTGACTCAGCCCCAACTTGGAGAGGATAGAGGCTTTTAGTATTGAGTGAGCTACAACCTTATTGAAAGTTGTTCTACAAGACTATTTTAAATTGTCAATAACTTGTCTCCAAACTTGACAAAATATCTTTGAGAATTATTTTGTTTCTTTCTAGCCACACTTGCCACCAAATTATTATAGGGCTGATAGCCCGATCAAGTTGTAGGGCCTGTGAGCTGTATTGGAATAAGTGTGCTAATAATATAAAGCATATATTACCTATTGTTATAGGTTGGTTTGTTTAACCATTACCTATTCCTGTAGATACTCTTGTTTTACCTATATGCTTAATTAAGTTTACAGGTTGTTAAGTAGTTTACTATGCTAAACTACTCCTTATTCTTAGCTTGTTCTAAGCTATTTATATAGCTTCTCCTATGTAATAAAATACGGTTTGTGGCTTCTCTAAAAAATCTTATATGGTATTCAAAGCTCATAGTTGGTAAAGCCTGAGGGAGAGAAGAAGCCGAGGTCTTGCTGTTTATATTCATTTTTGATAAATCCGGGAGGGAAAAGAATGAATGAAAGCAAAGAGGCGTTCTTGCAGAGCATTCCGTAGTGAAAGGATGACATGATGAAGCGTTGAAAAGTTTTTTTTTGCTATTCTTAAAAGCGTTTGGAAGGGCGTGTGGAGTTGAGGAAGAGCATGTCATATATGTGCTGTTTCTCTTCAGCTAGTTGCAACTCTTATCTTTCTTTGCTGATCCGGTGAGAGTGCAGCCAGGGGTACATGAGCTGAGTGTTGAAGGACGTTGAGCTGATGAAAGGACATTTTCAGTCTTGAGGAGGGCGTGCCACGAGAGGAGTGACAAGGAAGCCATTCTCTGTTCAAATCTGCTCCAAATCAGCTCCTATCAAAGACAAAATGACAGAAATCTTGCAAAGAGTGGCGCCATGGTGAGAGTTGGAACGCCATAATGTGCAGCTGAACATGTGGAGTTAGATTGGTTGAGTAAATTTTTTTCATTTTAATCCAAAGTTTATTCAAATCCATGAAAATTAGGGCAATAGTAACTTATCTAGAAAAAAAGTTTATTGAATATAAACTCTAGAAAAATTTAAATGTTTGCCTTTAAAATTTGCCTGAAAACGACTAATTCCATAGCTGAAAAATCGTAAGGATAAAATAGCTGAAAATCTACTACATTGTTTGTTTTGATGTGCTTGTCCACAAGCAAAAGGTTTTTTTAGCAAAAGAATGTAAATCTTGAGATTTTATTTTTTTTGTGTTTTCCGGCAATTTTGCCAAAAACGGTTAATTTAATTTCTCCTAAATTGTAAAGAGTTTGAAGCTAAAAATTGATAGTAATGTCTAGTGTAGTTGTATCTGCATGCAAAAGCAATTTTTGTGATAGTCTTTCTATTTTCCTAAATTTAATTATTTTAGTGAAAACTAGGAAAAATGGCTAGCATTCAACATTTGTTACTGCATGACAACCAGAAGTTGACTGGTAAAAATTTCAGTCTCTAGAGTCATAATATACTTACATTTAGCGAGTTCAAAAAATATTGATCAAATAATGCTTGGTAAAGAGTTACGACTTGATGATAAAAAGGAAACTAATGACTATGACATACGTCATCGTGAAGTTTTAACGTTGCTTAAACTCTCTGTTGCTGACCATTTAATTCCAGAAATTAGAATTGCAACAGTAGCTTTAGATTTGTGGAAAAGTTTAACTTCAAAGTACCAGGCTTTAGAAGCTGGCAGGGTATTGTATTTGAAGAATATGTTATTTTCCACTAAAATGTAGGAAGGTGGGTGGCTTTCTGACTTTTTGTTGCAGCTGAAGGATATCTATGATCAATTGAAAGCAGTTGAAAAACATGTAGACGAGCAGGATTTGATTGCTTTGGTACTGCAGAACTTGCCACCATTTTTTGACTCATTTGTTGAGTCATTGCACATGATCACGGAGACACAGGAAATCAATTATGAAAAGTTGTCTACACTTCTTATGTAGAAAAAAAGGAGGCTAGATCAATCGGTTGCCTCTACATTAGTTGCTACAGAGAATGCATTCTTCACAAGGTCTAAGGGCAATGGTAAATAGTGGAATGCTAGTAGTTTTTCAAACAAATCTTCTAACAACAATGTAACTTCACAACAATCCAAATGGAAGCGTTTTTATCGCAAGGAACTTGGGTCATTTGAAGACAGATTGCTGTAAGCGACAATATGATTTGGAAAATAAGAGAAGGATATCACAATATGCAAATATGGCGGAAGAGGATGAACAAAGTTCAATGGGTGAGTTTGCATCTGTGGTGACATAGAACCAATCAACGGAGTCAAGAATATGGTCTTTTGACTCAGGAGCATCAAGACACTACACGCGTCACAAAGATTGGCATGTGAAATTTGTAGAAGATGATAGTTGCAATGAATCTGTTTTTTTTGGTGATGGTTGGGTTCACTATGTTCAAGGATATGGAAATATGTTCGTATATCAATGAATTATGTTACGTACACCTTTCAGAATGTACGGTTTGTTCCTGACATGAACAAAAATCTTCTTCCCATAAGTGAAATAACTGCAAATCCTAATCTTTGTGTGGAGTCTAAAGGAAACAAATGCATGGTTTGTGATAGTCACGAGAAAAGAGTCCTAGCTGTTGGTCTTAGTAACAAAGTACTGTATGAGTTGGTTGATCCTAGTCTGCCAAAGGTCAGTCACAATAGACAGGTTCACAAAGTTTTGCCCAAATAAAAATTTCCAACAGATCAAGTGCATAGAAGCAAAAGGGCTTGGAACTAACAGGCAATGCTTTCTTTTCTCAGCATTTGGGATGCCCAAAAACTTTTCTTCTGTCATTTTCTGATTTGGAAATTCTGCCAGAAATGTTTCCGGTTGTTTTTGGCAAATTCTTGCTGAGTTTCTGCCCTTTTCAGCCCCTTTCCAGAAACAAATCCCGTGTTTTTGGGGGGCATTCCAGTTTCACATGACCGCTATGTGATCCCCCAGTAGAACTTTGATTTGTTTAAAAAAAGCACTGAAACATGAAAAAATTGAGATAACACTAAATTGAATAACATGTGTAGCCTTCATGACTATGATTAGAAATGTACATAAGCTACCACCAAAATGCAATTGTCCAGGCAAACTTGTCCATAGAACTACCTTTCGACTATGTTTGAAAGGTTCTCCTACATCTTAGAAAACAAGGCTACAAAACTATTTGCATGACGGATGTGATTTCAAGGAGCTGAAATAAGTAAATGTCATTGACAAAATAATCACAACTGAGCAAGTATTTGTCAAGTTCAAAGACCTACACATGGCAAGTTTGAAAATTTTCACTGGTTTGCTAGATAACCAAATTGAATTAAAAAATCATTAAAAACAGCAGTTATTTCTCCACTGTAACTACAGAAAGCTCATAATGATATGTAAATACTAAAAATGAAAGATTCATCTTCGGGCACTTGAATCTTCAGTTTCAGAAAGCCTCCACAAGTGCATTCCCACTGAAACATGCATATGAGAAACTGCTTTTTAGTATTTTGACTGTGGTATGATAATCTTGAAAGGGCATTTTCTGCTTAAAGTTCTAAACATAAATGTGTTTTTCATGTTGTTTGCTTATTTCTGTATATAGTTTTAAACATTTCTATCTCTTTTATATGTTTTTGCATTAGCTGTTTTTTTATCAGTCTCTGGTTTCCTGCAGGTCAGGGGGCTCCAGTTTCTAAAGGCATCTCCACTTCGGGAACCATACCCATTTCTATGTCTGTCATTGAGCATGTCCTTGAGTGTGCATGAGTAGGTATGGGCACACATACAATTCCATATGTATGTATGTGCATCTAGCAAAAGGAAATAAGTACCATTATGAATGTGGACCTTGCATAATCCAAATGGTCTTCTGCACCGGCATCCATAGTTCAAGCATTACAAATAAATGTATGGTTTGAGTTTAATATTTTATTCATTACATTTTACTTTTGTCAATGGATGGAGATTTAGATGTATTTAGAGATGAGGGATTTTAAAGGTATGTTTTTACTATCGCTTGTTTCAATTTCATTCTTACACTTGAATTTTGCATGAGAAGGCGTTGAATTCAAACATTTATCAACTAGTGAGAATTCAAAGTGATAAATTTGGAATCATGGACTTGGAGTTGGTGGGATTATGATGATTGTACTATTTTTCTAGTTGTTTAGACTCTCGAGTGTTTCAACTTTTTTTCCTCCCAATTTACAAGTGCATAGTAGAAAGCAAGCAAGAAAGAAAGAAATTATATTAATGTGCACGGACGACCAAAATTAGTTCAATGGGACTCAATAGTACACACATCAACTTACAATAGAAAGTTCTAGGTAGAGAAACCTAGAGAGTCCCCACGAAGGGGATGAACAAAAACAAAAATACAAAACTGGGGACCCCCAATGCATGTGGTCAAGAAACCAATACAAATCGCCAAGTGGGGGGAACAAGAACCCCAAAGAGCGGAAGTTGCGGTGTATTGGAGAGATAGGAAAATCTCATCGAGTATCACTGGTGTCATCATCGATCATTGTGAAAGGACCGATACAAAATCTGATAGTGCTCGTCAGGGAGTGCCTTGGGTTGGGAAGGTTGAACAAGGTATTCCCTCTAGAATCACACCTAACATCCAAGGTTGAAGCAACTCCTCCAGTAGTGAAGAAGCTCGTAATATGTGTCTGCCCTGGTGGCTGGGGGGTGATTGGAGAGGAGTAGATTTATGCTATCGAGGAATCGAATTGCGTCAATGTGAAGTAGTTCTACGTTGTTGACGGGGAGTGCTGGGGCAGAAGTTGTGAGAGACGTCGTCTTGCAGGTCTATTTGCATCTATGTGTGAAGTAGCAATATCCAAAAGCCGATTAGAGCTATTGGTCTCTTGGATGTGCTAGGAGGTGATCAACCTTGGGGCTCTTGGATCCTAGAGATCCCATGCAAGGATTTGCAATGAAGGGTGTGAGTCTCTCGTATATAAAGGGCCAAGAACTGCAGATCTGTAAATCTAAAGAAAGTAGAGAGATTATTGGTTGAGTCCCTATAGAGGCAGTAATATCTCCCCTGGATCTCAAAGTAAATGGGGCATCTGAAGATGAAGTGCTCCTCGGTTTCCACCTTGTGGAGGGAGCAAAGACGACAGATCTAGTCTTGGCGAAGAATATGATGATTTATCTCTTCTCGTAGTTGGTGGGAACACACCCTTAGTTGGCCAAGGGGAAACTGCAAGCCGTGTGATCAATTACGTTGGAGATAGTGAGGACTGCATAAGTTACCATCTTTCACCTATAAGAAATGCTCTGCATAAAAAACAAGCTTTAGGCTAAGTGGCATAGGAGGGGAGGTCCATGTGAGTTGGATGTAGTATTTGTAGATATCCCTTCTAGCAGCTCTAGTGATGGTCTCCTTCGAAGAAAGTAGCCAAGTAAGAGCATCCAAGGAATACATGAAAGGAGATAATCTATCAATAAAGATGCCGATAGAAAGGAGCAAGCTAATCTCAGAGTACCAACAATGATGGTGCCTTATGGAGCCCAATGAAGTTATCTGCTTAGAGGAACAAAGAGCCAAGTAGGTATATTTGTTATGACCAAAAGATGAATCCCCCATGGATCTAAGTTTGTGGATGTAGAAAGTAAGCCAAAAGATAGTCTTGAGACACAATGGCTAGGCAACAAACTCATCCTGGACAGTGCTCTGAGGAACAATTCACTTGTAACGGATTAGGCATTGCAACATGAAAGTTTGAACCCTCTCAATGCAGGCCCAATCGACAGATCCCAAGCTAGGCCCCAAAACCTCAGATCTATATAAGATTGTTGGCTTGATGATTGTATAAAAAGGACTTACCTTTGAAGGGATATCTTGGAAGTGGAATCAGAAACATTAACGCTCCAAGATGGAAAGGAGAGGAATAACCCTTGAAAAGACACGAATGAGAGGTAGGTTCATGTTGAAGGAGGGACCAAAAAGTTGGACCCCTAAGCATGTGTAAGTTGACCAAATCTCCAAAGCTGCCCCCTTGTAGGAGAACTGTGTTGGTGCCCAAAAATGTTCACCTCATTTTGGGGCCTTAGTTGAAATTTGGCAATTGATTGTGATCATTCATGCATTTTGGGCGCTTTTCCATCTTAGAACTCATCAAAATTGCTTGCACAGATCAAATTTAGATTTCCACAATTCAAAATAGGCAAAAATTTGATCAAATTCACTTGTTCTGGGCTCAAGATGGGCGAATGACTTTCAAACCATTCGTTTCCTTAAGTATCTTGGCCATCAAATTCAATCGGGTCGCAAAGGGACACTTGGTGGTCCTTGGTCGCTTGTTGACCATTGGGAGAATAGTCCCATATGCATCTGTGGAAAGATCGTGTTCGACTTATATACTTGGTGGCCGCATTGGTGTTTCTAATATCCAAGTTTTGCGTTTGGGGTCACTTTTGGACCGTGGCGACTTAAAAGGGAAAAAGTAACTGTAGTTGCTTTTATTTTATTGGCCCCTCCATGGAATGAAATGCGTCAAGGGTTATTAGGGCTCTTTTGCCGTGGAAAAGTATATAAGGAGCTGGGAGAGGAAGGAAGAGGACTTCTGCATACATTTTATTTACCTTCACGTGCAACTACTGTTTGCGCATCTACAGCTTGTGGAGTGAAATCCCACAGGGACCCTAGCTTCGGTGGTGAGAGACCCGTCCCTAGCTAGCAGGGCATTCTTCGGTAGTGAGAGATCTACCCTAGTCTGTCATTTTGGAGTTGCTTTCAGGGCTATGTTACAGAGATATTATCAGAGGGTTAAGAGGAAGGGTTTAAGGATTTTTGGGGGCATTTGGGGAAGATAATCAGAGGGGTTTCAGATCAGACTTACGGCAGCCATTTGGGCTGGGCTTAGCATCACTTTGAAGGCGCCTCCATCAGTTTCCAACCCCTTTCCAAGCGAGGCGACTTGCAGCCTTTATTTGGAGGGTTTTCCAGTTGGTCCCTTTCAGATCTAAAGGTTGAAATGTTCTTTCCTATACCTGTTAATGTTATTTCCAAAGACCCTTAATTTTTGCTCTTGTATTTGGAGAGTTACAAACCTCTGAAGTTTTCCAACTGTCTAGGGCACGCTGTGCTTTTTCTGGCAGCATTTTAATCTCTATAAAATTCCAAAAGCAGTTTTATTATGTCCTTTATAATATTAGCAAGTCCTCTTTAAATTTTCAAGTAATTCGAGTGGATATTTTGAGAGATATTAATTTTCTTAGTTCGCTGTCCTTACTGTAAAAATCTGCAAAAATCAGTGTTTTATTTGGCTACAAATTTTCATTATTTTGTGCATTTTAAAGTGGTATCCCACAAGGGATATTTCATCTTATTGAAAGATTCCTTGCTGAGTCAAGAAAAATATTTACATTTTGACATTTAGGTTTGGTCCATCTCTTCTGCTAGTTTTGCATGCTGAATTTTAGATTTGCCATCTCTTAATTTTGTTTTGGTTGCTGCTTAAAGGACATTTTTCTTCTTTCACCACAGAGGATGCCTTAAATGGCAACATCATTCAATAAATACCCATTCCTCTACATTTTGGACCATAAATCCAGGTTTCGTTCGGTATCATATTTGGGATTGACCTATATATCATGTGTTTCATTAGTTTATTGTTTAACCACCCTGTTATGTTCATATATGAGAAACTTTCATCCAACTCTCCCCTTGCACTGTAATCAAAGGGATCTATCTCGGGAGAGTTATCTTTGGAAGCTGATGCAACCGTGGCATGCTCGTGCTAATAATACAAAGGTCTACTTTGAATGTCTCATCATTTGTGTCATCCAAAGAATCTTCTTTCTTCTCCATAACTGATACCAAGTACTAAATGTCAACATAGAAGTCCTAAACTCTGGTTGGGATTGATAATGCCTTAGCCATGCTTTCCAAGTCCTCCTCCTATACACCCCATCCATTGAAGTATCCTCCAACCAATGCATGTTTCATATTTCCTGGAATCATGACCTTCCTTGGCTAGGGAATGACCATCACGACAGGACTCATCATTAGAAGATGAACCATGATTTTAAGTTGAGCAATCATATGACGAGGCATTATCAGTAGAACTAGATATATATGAAGAACACTGTAAAGACCTATCATCTGAATCATACGAACAATCATCACTTTTTGTGTAAATATAAACCTGGGTGGAATCTTCTTCATCCTCTAAGGTGCCCCTACAATAGGTGTGAGAATTTAACTGTAAAGACCCATCATCTGAATCATATGAACAATCGACACTCTTTGTGTAAGTATCAACTGGGGTGGAATCTTCTTCATCCTCCAAGGTGCCCTACACCAGCTGTCAGAATTCAACTGCAGGTGTGCTGCAACCTCAAGCTTGTAGAATTTTTGTTTTGTTTTTTTTTAATTTCCTTAAAAAGAAAATTATAGTTTGGTCCATCATCTTCATCATCAGAGGCAGAGGATTTTTGATATGTATCATGGAACTTGGTGAACTTATACAACTTTTCATTACTATCTAGAGGGGTGGAAGCAACAACTTTGAAGTTGTCAAAAGTACAGAAAAATTTGATATTTACTGTGTTGGTCTTATTCCCTGTGATGATCTATTTGCTGATGTAAAACAATGAGAATAACTTCATCAATTTCATTATTATCTAGAGGGCTGGAAGCAACAACTTTGAAGTTGTCAAAAGTACAGAAAAATTTGATATTGACTGTGCTGGTCTTATTCCCTGTGATGATCTATTTGCTGACGTAAAACAATGAGAATAACTTTATCATCACCCGAAACCTTGAGATATAGATTTGGATCACAAGAGCTTCTTCTCTATTCAGATCCAGTAATATTGAGATCGATTTTGATATTCTTGGTTCATGCAGCCTGTTCCAAATAGTAAAGAGCTATGTCCATCTTACACTTAAGATATTCTCTCCCTGCAGCTTCTAACTCTTATGGCCAAGTCATATGCACTTCCTCCTCCAAATCTCCATTGAGGAATGCACTCTTAAGTCCATCTGATAGGGCTTGCAATCAATTTTGAATCCATTGGATATAACACCCTAATTGTCACCATCTTTATTGTTGGAGCAAAGGTATCCTCTTTTTGGGCAAACCCCTTTCCCACCGACCTCCTTTTGTAGTTGTCCAAGGATCGCTTAGGATTCATTCCTGTTGGTAATTCAGCAAGAACCCAATCATTTCTCATCAGGGCGTCATACTCCACTTGCACAGCCCTTTCCCATCCTCGTTTCCCCTTTGCTTCATCATTAGAATTAGGCTCACATGCAATGTTAGCCATCAAAGCAAAGGTATAAAATGCTGAATTATCATCAAAATTTATTGAATGATATACTTTCTTGCTCTCTCTCTGAGCCCCTCCACCAGAAGTTCCTTGAGAGAACTCACCTTCTTTTACTCTTTCTATGGTAGAATAGTAGCACTTGGGTGTATGCTTGACAGGAATACTTACTCGCCAGGCATGCCAACAACTTCAATTGGACACTATTCATCCTCAACAACCTGAATGTGAGGCATTTCTGCCCTATCACCATCACATGGCACAGGTGCTCCATACACATTACTCTAAACCTCCTTGCCTACTGCTATGTCTGTGTCAATTGGGTATGGAGAATCTGAACTAGGTTGAAAATCTGAAGTCGCTTGAAAAATATTTCTATCGACAACCTTAGTCACTGCAATTGCTGAACTGAAACCATGAAAATTGAATATCACCAAATTTCAAAGGGATGCAAAAAATTCATTCAAATTTTTTAATGGAGTTGTATGTCTGATTTGCATTAGTTAAGTGATATTCTTTGCTTGCCAAAGCGTCTCCTTCTGTGAATATTACGTGCTTGCCATTTTTAAAAAACCGTAAAGCTCGCCATTTGCATAAAAAACCCTAAACACCGACATTGCAGAAATATAACGGTATACAGTATACATAGCAGCCATTGTTGCTTCAGTCTGCAAACTCGTGACTCGTTATTCCTGGAAGAAAAGCATCTAGAAGCAGTCGGGAAGAGTTGAAGTGCCATCCCCGTGAGGATTCAGGAATATGTTCAAACTTCTGAATATTGACCTTTATCACAAATTTTATGGCTGATTTCTTTTATCAATGATTTTTTTACGGATTGTATCCTTCATGAATACAAACATGAATTTGAATGCAGTGACTAAGTCGACAACATCCCTTCTAATTGTCACCTTATTGGTAGAGACATTGGTCTGCATACATGCCTTAAAAATGATCACTATAACTAGAAAACATGATTTTTTTACTTTGAGAATCCTACTTCTCTGTTCATGCAGAATAAAGACTCAAGCATGTTAAAATGTAGAGCATTATATAGCATAAAATGCGGTTATGCAGTTGTCATTCAGTTGGTAACTGTTCAACTAATCTGTAACCACCTCTTTCTATATAATAAATGCTGTCACACTTGTTTGAGTGTGCATTCAGCCTTCTCTGAGTTGTTTCTTCTCTTTGCATATGCTAACATTGGTACCAAAGCAGTTTTCCCAAGAAAGCCCTTGAAGGGTACGGGAGATTGACACAGTGTCTGAGGAAGCCCTGACAGGGGACAAACTGAGGTGGCCATTTTCGTCATATTCCAAGTGTTTCACATTGAAAGCTAAGGAGGAGGTCGTGAAGACATCTGGTGGAATTTTTTTTAAGGAAGAACTCTCACTTAGAACTCGACTGTTGCAGAGACGACTGGTGGATTTCTCACCTGTCTGCCTCCTAGAGATTAGAAGACACACAAATTTCAAAGGGCATGAAGTCACGTTTTTTCGACGGATGTGCAGTTGCAAGGAAAGAAAAACGAGGGCAATGTTCGTGGGTAAAGTGAAAGACTCGAGAATACAGTCGTAAGGGCATTCGTGGGAAACGTCGAACCAATCGGGGCTGTTTTACGAGGGCAAAACACAGTCGCATTTGGGAAAAATCGCGAGGAGCTTCTGAGCCTTCGTGGGGAGAAAGAGAAACGACAACAGAGTCGTGGAGAAAGAAAAATGAGAGCATAGAGTCGTGGTTTGAGGAAGTTGCGAATAACCAGTGAAAACCCTCATCCAATAACCAGTCGCGAATACAGTGTTCATTGTTGCTGCAATAAACTTGTTACCGTTTCCGGTGACATGAGTTATTGTGGGTTCCTGTTCACGAGGGCAGAAAAATGTTAGTTGAATATTCTCCTAGGGTTCGAGGGTAGAATAATATTGTTTTTCATAAACAAAGGTATTCACCTTGTGCTTTACATCTGAATAATTAAATTCATACTATTTGCTGGAGTAAGTAATATATTATTTTATTATTTCCGTTACTTTGGAATAATAAAATGGCAAATATTTCAAACTTGACTCTGCTGGAGACGCAAAAATTAACGGGCACTAATTTCAATGTATGGAGCCACAAGATTTTGACCCTTGCAGAATTTTGTGATTGTGATAAAATAATTACGGGTAGTGAAGGTCGACCAACGACAAACTTTGCGGATTATGACAAACGCCATAAGGAAGTTCTATTGCTTCTCAAGTTTCGGTGTCGGATGATATGATACTTGGAAGTGCAGAATGCTACTGTGGCAATCACGTTGTGGGCTAGTCTGAGGGATAAATATCAGACGTCAGAAAAGAGTCGGGTTTTATACCTAAAGAATGTGCTTTTTTCCGTAAAGTTAGAAGGTGGATCGTTGTCTGAGCACTTACTTCGGATGAAAGACCTCTGAGACCAATTATCTTCCATCAACAAAAAGGTGGACGACGATGACATGGTGGCTGTGGTTTTGAACAACTTACCTTCTTTGTATGAGTCATTTGTGGAGGCACTCCATTTAATGGCTGAAAGTCAAACTCTCACGTTTGACAAGGTGAGTTCCTACCTGTTGCGAAAGGAGCGGAGACAAATTCAGGCAGAATCTAGTTGTGACCAATCAGAGAGTGCTCTTGTCAGAGTCAAAAGGAAATTGGAGATGTCATTCTGGTGAGTCCTCCACTCGGTATCAGGTCACATGCTATTACTGTCACAAGGTTGGGCACCTTAAGAAGGATTGTCGGAAATAAAAGTATGATCTTTCGCAACAGAACAAAAATCCATGTGATGAGGAACATGTGGCAACAGTTGCAGAAGAATGGGATTCGGATGACGGGCATGCTCTTTATTGTCTTACGACATCATGCTCACATGACAGTGATCCAACTTTGGTGCATCTGCATACTTTTCATGTCGCAGGGACTGGTATGTTTCATTTACTGCAAATATTTGTTTTGACTTAGTAGTACTAGCTAATGGAGAATCATTCTCAGTAGAAGGGATAGGAGATATATGCATTGTATTGAAGAATGCTCATAAATTGTTGGTACAGAATGTTAGATATGTACCTTCTTTACAAAAGAATCTTCTATTTATTCGTCAATTAACTAAAAATTCCAATATTTATGTGGATTTCTATGGGAAGAAGTGTGTTGTTTCTGATGTGAAACAAAGACGTATGATTGCCCTTGGTATTGGGCAAGGTGGCCAAGATCGGCTTGTTGATCGTGCTACGATGTGTGGAGGACAACTCCACCATACAGGATGTGCAAGAGGCTGCAATACCTTGGGAGGAGGCCATTCCCATATGCCCCCCCCCCCAGATCTGTTGAGTTGGATGCCTGAATCAACCTACATGCACTCTATTATGGAGGGAGTATCCACTATACCAAATGTACGGGAGGCGGACATGCCTAGGGAGGATGGATTTCCTCCTAAAGAACAATTTGTTGTGGATGGAGGCTCCACTATTCCAGATGCACTGACGGTGCATGGTGAGATGGCATGCCAAGCCACTCACTCAGAGGTACTTGCTCAAAGGACAGGTAGAGCATGAACAGTTTGCTCATTGTGTTGTGAAAGATCTTTCCCAAATGAGGGGGATAAATGAGCAAATAGATGAGACGGAGATGGTTATTTCTCCCACTGCCGAGACAGAGATGGTTATTTCTCCTACTATTATGGAGTTGGTTCTAACTCCTATTGCACAGATGGTCACATTTCTCTTCTTGAAAAGGTTGGATGAGCACTACATGGTGTTGCAAGGACATGATCGAGGTGACTTCAATTGCAGGATAATTGAATCCCTGTATAGAGTCTAGTAGGCTACACAAGCCTGGAACAAATTTTTCAATCCACCTCTCCGAGTTTCTGATTCCAATGCTCTGAAGATGGGGTTGACACTCTCAGCCATTGATGATTCATCACGTAACAAAGAATCAGTCGATCACTTGTTCACACGATCAGATTTTTGTTTTTGGTTCTTCTCCATTCGACAACCGCAACACAACAATGGACTGCTGATTTCAAAGTACAACCTACAGCACAGTTTGTAGATCTAATGACTAAACATATGGGCCTTAGGACATTTGTAAAATTTCGGGACAAACTTGGTATTGTTTCCGGTTTAGTCATTAAGAGGGGGTGTTAAAATATATAGCATTATATAGCATATAATGTGGTTATGCAGTTGTCATTCAGTTGGTAACTGTTCAACTATTCTGTAACCACCCCTTTCTATATAATAAACGCTGTTGCTTGTTTGAGTGTGCATTCAGCCTTCTCTGAATTCTTTCTTCTCTTTGCATATGCTAACAACGATAGTTGAAATTCTTGATAAATGCCTAGTATGTACCAACATGACATAGGTAAAAGACTTGATACACTGACGTGCCTTACAATGCTTCTGTTTACATCGCTACTTAGATCTTTCCCGATACATCATTTCCAACTTAAAAATCTTTTGGTGAGAAATGAAAGATCTGCCCACTTCCTAGGTGTTGCTATTGGAACCGAAAACTATGTACTTCCTTTGCACAACCACATGAACTCATTTTTAGGCAATCTCAAATGCACTATCTTGCAATACCACCAAATGAATCTTTGCTCATGTCTGAAAGACCATTTGAAGTCCATGTCAAAGACTTATTCGACTTTCTTTCTAGTGCAATATCCAGTATAAGGTTAGATTTGGTCCACTACACAATTCAAAAGCATTTCTTTGTATTGTATCAGATTACTCGTTCTCAATCACCATCAAGTTGGCCTTTAACTTATCTGCTTATCTGTGGATGTAAATATACTGTGATCCTTTAGTGCAGTTTTTTAAAACTAAGATTTTATTAAGTGCGTGGCATATTTATATGATAAATGAGCTACTTTATCACAATTTAAAAATTAAAACGAGTACTTAATAGTAATCAAACATGTCAAGCTCTTGACGTTGACAATGGCGTACAAATCTGGGAGGGGAAGATTGTCTACCATGGAAAGGCTTCTATCAAGTGGCAGTTCAATGGAACCATCATCAGGTGATACTAAGATTTTAATCCCTAGGACAAACATGCTTTTCTATCGTTTTCCTTGCAGCTCACTCGGCATTTATCAGATTAGGCAATTAGAGCGAAAAACAATCATTAAATTTTCTCTCTCGTTCATTCCATATGCATTTTCTGGTGTATTTCATTTTGAGTATGCTTGCGCTTCTGAAGAATGTCTTGTTAGATTACCATGTGGTGGTATGGGTGTGAACACCTTACCAACATTTTCATGTTTCAGCAGAGGAGGCTAGCCACGAGAAGTTAGCAGCGCAAACTATCCAGAAAGAAATGAATGAGGCAGACGAGGCCAATCTTCTGGAGGAAGAGGGTATCTGTGCCCATGTTCTCTTTAGCTTATTTTGGACATGTTAAAATTTGCTACCTTTTTGAAATTGTGTTTTTTGAATTATAGCTTTATTTTAATTTTCCTTTATCTAGTAGCTTTTCCTGTTTTTAAATTTTCCTTCAACTGCTGTGGCAACAACATCTTCTTCTAATGCTAGTTGTTTCCTGTCGTGTTAAGTCGAAGTTTCTTCATGAATTATTTATATAGCATTTGTAGTAATTGAGTAGAGAAGAGTGAAACTGATGCTAGTATGGTGATGTTGAAAATATTTCGATATATTTACTGTGAAGTTTGATGGGAAATGTTGCTTGACTGGAAAATGGCTCAACTGTTTCAACATTTCTAGGACAAAGACTGTTGTATAGAGATGGAGATATATTATAAATTTAAATTTGAAAATAATGGTAAAGATAACTTTATATTTTAAAATAGTTCTATAAATTTGAGTGGTTGCTGGTCTTGGGTTTCTACATGTAGCAGTAACGTGCTTTCAGCATCCTGTGATGAGAATGTCATTTAGCAATCATTGCTGTGGTGAATTATGATAAGGGAAAATTAGTTGATTATTTTAACCTTTGAAGTTTTGGAACTTTATCTACTCAAAGATTCTCACTAAATATTTGATTTTGCAGATATGCATGTCTTTGACTGGAAGCCTCTCACAGATCCTCTGCATTTGGTAATGACTGAAAGCTTCAATTTGCTTGCCAAATGGTTTTTTTGTGGTAAATTTAATGGAACAAGTTGTCTTTTCTGAGGAATAGTTCCTAATGTCTTATATGTGTTAGTGGGTTTCAGCGAGTCATGTATGAATGGCAGTAAGTTGGCTGTTCAAAATATGGAGAGTGAATGGTACTTTTACTTCATATCAAATCCACTTTGGGTGTCTTCTAAGTTGGTCAGATTTTGCATGTATTGCCCTATTCTTGATGTTTACACGTACCATGCATATGCTCGTGGTTTTAATTCCATAGTTGCAATGCCATGTTCTGGATTATTTACATACCATTTACCACTTTTTTGAGCTGCAACATTAAGATTGAACAACAATGTTGGTAGAGAACAAAAGAGACAAACAAGTGCCAATGAATGCAAAAGTGATGATTTATGACCAAGAGCATTAAAAATGTGATAAGAGTAAGGATGGTGCTTTGGGATGAGGAGCAATTTTAGTCAATTATTTTGTGGCGTTGATTAATAATGTCATATGGTGCAATGTAAAATTTAATCACATTTGATGTCATAATAAATTATTCTTATTTTTTTGAACTTTTAACTAGGGGTTAGCTGAGTAGGTGTAATTATTTTCTAAGAATTGCCGAAACGTTTTGGATACGGGAACGGGAGTGGAGTATCCGATACGTGGAAACGGCAAAATTTTTTTTGACCCCGGATACGGCAGTACAAAAACTACGTAAAAATTAAAAAATATATAAATTTCAGCCTTCTAAATAAGAATTAACCACATGTTATGCATATGAAAAACAAAACAAACTAAATAGCCACAACAAACTACTCATACATTCATAATTTCATTTGTCCCTACCATATCTAGTTGAGGTGTTTATTACATTTATGATTTATCTCATACATGCTATTTTTATCCATGTTTATGATGGCTTGTACTCAGTACCTTATGTAGAATAATGGTGCTGCCAAAACTGTAATTTCTGCTGTAATGATATATTAAATTTAAAATATTAAATATACCTTCTAGTTCTGTAGATTAATGGTGCTGTGAAAACTGTAATTTCTGCTGTAATGATATATTAAATTTAAAAAATACCTTCTGTAGAATAATGGTGCTGTGAAAATTATAATTTCTGCTGTAATGATATATTAAATTTAAACTATACCTTCTGTAGAATAATGGTCCTGTGAAAACTGTAATTTCTGCTGTAATGATATATTAAATATAAACCAGAATTAAAAAAGAACAACAATAAAAAAAAAAAAACAAAAAAAACAAAAAAAAATACAGTTTTGGGCCAGGAAACGGCTGCAGAAGTATCCAGCCGTATCCGGACCTGCCTGGCCGCTCCCAAGCTGCTCCTGCTCCCGCTCCCAAAACGTACCGTACCCGCTCCAGGGGGTCTAGGGGTGCCATTTCGGCTACTTAGTTTTCAAAGCTTAAATTGTACCAAAACTTGAAAAGCCTTTGTAGTACGCAGTAGCATGAGCTAATGTATATTTTGCTCCCAACCAATTCCTTATGGACACTGTTAAAGTCGACTTATTATTCTCAACGGGAAATTAACCAATGGAAATTGCTTATTCTGTGTCAGTTATCCCCCCTTGTGAACTCTGTGTGCCTGTCTACGTATTTAGGCTATATGCATTTTTTTGATCAGTAATGTATGTGTTTCCTTTCAAATGGGTGCAAGCATATAAACATTTGAACCTGCTGTCATGTAAGGTAGAACCTGGAACTTACAAGAGCATTCCCAAACTCCATTTTAAAACAATGAAGGTAGAGGTGTGCATATTTTATTTAGTAGGAAGAGTCAATTTCTGGAATTTATTCAGAAAGCATAGGTTTTGATTTCCTTATGCTCCATCAATACCATAATTGGCCGGGGCCTTTTACTAGAGTGAAGTAACTCATTTAGTGCCTTTCTTACCCCAAAAGTTCTGTAAAATAAATGGCAATGGAATACTTGAAACCTAAGATTATTTATGATGGGCTTTACGAGTAATGTTTCTAAACAGCAGTGGAACATCAGATGCTGATTATTTTGTCTTCATAACTTTATGGGGACTTGACCGTGTTTTGTCTTATCTTACACAGTATAAGTAATGATGATTCTTCCTCTTGATATTTTTGTCAAATAACCTTGCATATCAAATCTTCGTGTAGACTTCACTAATGCTTCTGTTTGTAATTTCTAAAGAACCTGCCTTTTTCTGGGTAGATGTTTCTAAATGCTTCTCAAAAGTTTGAGAGTATTGACTTCCACTCTTTCTTTAATTCGGTTAACTTCTCTTCATGTTTTAGAGTTTCGTATATATATTGAGTCAATAATTGCATTGTCTAAAACTTAAAAGACTAAAAGTAAACATTTTACTGAGATTCTCTCAAAAATGGGTTTGCAGGTATCTTGTAAGACATGTAAGAAGCCAATTAAAGCTAGCCAGTATGCAGCTCATGCAGGTTTGTTCTTCATCATTTAGAAAAATACTTGTTGATGGCCGGGCTTGCCGTAATACAGTGCTCACTGATACACACTTAGATTTCAAGGAATAGGCAATACAGAATCAGAAAATATGACTAGATCATTAGGGCACAATCAAGCTTTTATGGTGCATGTTTTTTGTTATTGGTAGCAGTCCATGAGTTATTTCAATGCAATGAGTTTTGTGCACTCTTTTCAGAACAGGACCAATTTAGAGATATATGGGATTGGGCTTGACATTTTGTTTTCTTGCTCTTTTTAGTTATATCAGATTTCATCTGTTACCTGTGTCAGGGAAGTTTCAAGGACAACAAAAATTTGGGAGACCATTTGTCTTCATTTTCTGTCAAGAAAAATTAAATTGAATTTTAATCAAATACTAACATCGGAGAATGCCTTATCAGATTTCATCTGTTACTCGTGTCAGGGAATTTTCAAGGACAATAAAATTTTGGGAGACCTTTTGTCTTCAGTTTCTGGCAAGAAAATTAAATTGAATTTTAGTTAAATACTTATGTCCGAGAATGCCCAAGGAAAATGGAGATCACTATAGGGATATACCACTGTATTAAATAGCTTCTAAATTAACAGACAGCACATAGATAAGAGAATCCTGAAGATGAAACGTTCTTCTTATTCTGACTCCCAATTACATAGTTTACAATGGTGTCGTTCGGAAGATAACTTGCCTCTCATGAAGTTGGTTAGAGAAAACATGAAGAGTGGCCTAATCATAAAGATGCAAATTTGGAATTTAAGGCATAGAACAATTGGTTAATCAAGTAGTGCTTACTTTTTAACTCTGAGCATTTAAACCATTGATGTTTGCTAGACGTCAAGATTCATAGTGTTAAGGTTTTTTGGTAAAAATACCTCTACAAATATCAGTTAATCTACTATTGTTACAAGTCCTTGAAATAAAACCACATGTAATGACAAAACACTGCATGTGTGTGCACACTTAAATAGCTATATTCTTTCTTCACATCTATTTTACATATCCAATGCAAGTATGCTAGTGCTGAAAAGGGACAAAAATAACTAGGTCCACGGTGAAACTTGATTAAGTGGTCTTATTTGTTGGCCAGCTTCCATGACTAGTGCCTAAACCTCATTAACATACTTATGGCACATTGGCCATTATCAAGTAACATCCGATTAGGATTTGCCCGTCCAACTTAGTAACAATGAAAGGCAGTCAAGTCCATTTAATCTCTCTTTTAACAGAGAAGACCGTTTCCCACATAGGACAGAAAATACCTCCCCTATAATATAGAATAATACCCAGCCAGTAATTACGTTGATAGGTGTTCTACAATGGCAGTGAGCGCTGGGATGTGATGGAGTGAACGTGAAATTTTAATTTTTTTCATTAAATTTGACATTCATTTGATCATCATAGTAATATCTTGGCCACAAGGTGAATTTTGGGGCCCATTTTTCCCAAATATATATTTTTGGGACCAGCACAATATTACAGCTAGATTGATGCAATTTGTCACTAGTCAATGGAATCGTAACAAAAAATATAATGGAGTTATTAATTAATGCAGTATGAGAAAATATTAAGTTAAGAACCTTCAATTTGATATCTATTGGCATATTTCAGATAGATGTATTCAAGATATCTGTACTAGTTTGACCTAATCTACGGGGGCCTTTTTGAGGTCTTATGAAGGGTAAGGATGAATCAGTCCATCCCATCCACAAGTCTCTTGCAAGAACTAGCAGGCAATGATAACATATAATAGCAATATATAGTTTCACATAACCTTTTCCTACGATTGATACTAAAGTGTACTTGTTATGGCCCTAAACCCTTCATAGCATGCTGACAAATGAAAAATGAACCCAACAAACATTTGTTTAAAAAATCTCATTTAATTGAAATTGAAGGAAAAATCAGGAAATGTAAGTTATGACATATGAAGATATGCATTGAGAGCTTTCTAACAATTTTAACTTGTCCAAACTTTGCAAAGTAAAATGAAATAACAATATGTTTAAATTTTTCTTGCATTTTTGACATGTGATATCAGCCGAACTGCACTAAATAACATTCATGTCGCATAAAAACACATGATTTTCAAAAAATTAATCTTATATTACTAAAAATGAACAAGCAATTTACATGTTTATTACCACATCATTTTTGTGGAATTTCAATGTCATTTATGGAATTTTTGTGCCCTAAAAGAAAGAAACCCCAACACTGACTCGAGTGTATGGAGAATGATGTCATTAGTATAGACAAGTGTGACCAACTTTAAACGGTGGCATTTTTTGTCATTACTCCAACTTGACCAGTGATGACATGAAACACAACGTACACCACAATTTTTTGATATTTGTGCCCTGATTGGCTTAACCAAGGTTACCAATAGCATGGGGCATGAGTGTGGTGTTAGAGAGTAATATTAAGCGGGGTCACCACATACACATCCATATGTTATTAATTTAATTTTCCCGGGTCTATTCCACCCGAGTGTGGAAGTATTAATTCCAGTCATACATTAAAATTAATTAGAAGAGTGAAACAATGCAAGCAATAGGTGCAATTGAGGCACCACCCTATATAATAGGGTGATCTTATTTGAGATTGACAAGTTATCGGAAGCAATATTTTATATAAGCATTTATGAGAAACATTGTGTGGGAGTCGGGTGAATTTGGAGTATTGAAGATTTACTATGTTGGGTAACTGTAATTTCCTCAATAAATATAAAGGAAATTGTTTTTATGGTGGGGTTTTTACCTCTAGTTTTTCCCACCTTACAGGATGTGTTAAAAGTGTTATTTTTTTTACTATTCAATTGCTTCCTATAATATTTGTACATATTCTTATATAATTATGTGGTCAATTAATTAATCATTATTTATTTAATTTAATTATGGACCCCACTCATGCTGACATGACATCAAAGCTTTCCTAAGGTGTATGTTTAGGTTCAGGGGCAATTACTTGTTTGTGCAAGTATTCAGGGGCAATTGAAAGTTTGCAGGGAATTCACCATATCCAAGTGCCTTGAAAAAAATTCAAACTTTATTCAAACAAAAATTGCATTAAATTATAATTTCATATTAAATCTCCGCATATATTTCTTCTGTGCTTGAAGCACCTGGTATGTGATACGAGTCCTAGTTTTTTGATTTATAACATATAACTATAAACCGTAAAATCTACTACACAAATGCAATATTTCAAAGTGTATTGGATATAAAAATTATTTTGAAAATCTAAAACCTAATCTTAATAAACCTAAAAAAAACTATACTCTAAGAACCAAAATCTAAATACTTAGATCTTCAACAAAAGCGTTTGCAAAGCAGTCTCTATATACATTCAAACTCCTTTGTATAATCAAAGCTTTTGTATAACAATTTTTTTATATTTAGGCCTGGCTCTTCCTTGCTTGGCCGCGGGCTTGTCTAGCCACCTTGAGAGGCACGGCTCCATTCTTCTCTTGTTAATTTGTTGGCCTATGAGGCTACCTCAGACACAGCCCCTTGCCTACATTCATGCTCGTCCTTGGCCGTTCGTGGCTATTCTCCAACCCCTCCGCTATTCTACACCCTGACGGACTCTATCTTGGCCTAAGCCAACTCCATTCGCACCCTGCAAAACAATATAAAACAACAATTAATTTGCCTTTGCATTAATTTATAATTGTGACTCTGGAACCCTAATTTTTAAAACCTAAAATATAGCAACATTGTTGACTCAACAAAGCTGAGTCGGCTCTCCTTTTTATTAATTTTTAACATAAAACTTATTGAAATTTAGTTTTAGTTAAATCATTCTCACCAACCAGTAGTCGGCCTTTGGGTGGTGTGAGCGAAGCATTTCCTGTAAGAAGAGGTCAGCGGGTCAAATCCCGCCGACCCTCTTCTTCCTTGTGTAGCTTCCCTTTAGAAAATTAGGTTGACAACAAAATTTCTCTCTAGGAAACTTTGGGATATTGTTAGTGGTGTTGAGAAGAAACCCACTAGGAGACTTGCAACTGCAGAAAACTTGAGCGCGTTTCAACAAAAATCATAGGAGGCCATGTCCATTATACTCAGAAGCGTAAAAGATAATTTTTTCCTCCATATCAGACATCAGGACTCTCCTAGTGAAGCTTGGAACAACTTGAGTCATTACATGAAGGCAATTGTTTTTAAAAAATTATCAGATTGATCATGCGATTTTTCACCACTCGGATGAAAGGAGATGAAAAGATTATTATCTTGCCAAAATTAAGAATATTAAAGCTCAACTAAATGGTTGTGGCTGTCACTATTTCAAGATAAATTGCTTTACTTTATAATTCAAATGAATATACATGAAAATATAGAAACTTTATTTCCATCCTGAAATCTAAGTATCAAAATGAATTTGACTTGCCTTATTTGGATACATTATCTGCTCTCCTAAATCATGAAGAACAGGTAATGGCAAATTTTGATTCAAAAGAAAATGCATTTCAGGGATTGTTCTCTCAGAATTAAAATCATTTCCATCCTAAAACAATGGGAACCCTAATTGCAGACCTAATTTCAAATCAAAATTCAAATCTAACCCTAATAGTAATACCAAAATTTCAAAGTGAAATTTAATGGAACCCGACACAAATGTGGGAAATTTAGACATAAAGAAGAAGATTGTCATCAAAACAAGAAAAAGGTTAGTAAAAATTTAAAAGGTAAGAAATTTAACGATCAGAAGAATAATAAAAACCAAATCAAAACCAAGCCAATAATGCAAACAAGACTATTGCTCAATATACAATAGTTACAACATTGAATGACAATGAGTGGATCCTAGATAGTGGTGCCCCTAGGCACATGCCCTACATGAGTGATATCCTCATGGATGTCGTAGAATGTCATGAAGACATCTATTTAGGAAATAACTTTGTCATTCAATCAGAAAATTGTGGTAATGTTAAACTTGCTAAATGTGTGATTAACAATGTTTTGCTTGTGCCAAAATTGAAAAAGAATCTCTTATCTTACTCTCAATTAACTCAAGAAAACTATAAAGTTTTTTTGTTACAAGATAAATGGTATGTAAAAAATAAATTCGATAAAGTTATTGCAACTGATATTTAAAAGAATAGATTGTACATTTTTAATGGTTTTGCTTTTGAATTTTGTTTTTCTACTAACACTAAACATGAATTGCAACTATGCCATGAAAGATTAGGACATTTGAATTTTAGAAGTATGTTTGATATGTCTTGTCTTAATCTTGTTATAAGCCTTTCCTAAACTGAAATCCGATCATGAAACTTGTGAAGGTTTCTTATGTGGTAAGCAATAAGTCAAACCATTTCACAAACATTGTGATCTTAACTCCTCTCATATTTTAGAGTTAATTCATAGTGATGTTAGAGGTCCACTCGAGGTTCCTTCTCTTGGTGGTGCTCTATTTGCTTTTAGTTTCATTGATGATTTCCTTAGGATGACTTGGTCATATTCATTAAGAAAAATGTTGAATTCCTATCTAAATTTCAAGAATTAAAAGCTTTAGTTGAAAAATCTTCTATAAAAAAATTAAAAGAATTAGAACAAATAATGGAGGTGAATATGTTAGTAAAATGTTTGATAAATTGTCTTGTGAGATTTAGAGAGAGTTAACTACTTCTTACTCCCCACATTGCAGAAAGGAAAAATGGGACTATCTTAGAAATGGCTAGGACAATGATTCATGCTTCGAATGTTTCTCAGTTCATATGGACAAAAATAATGAATAATATGTTCCATATTCTAAATAGCGTTCCTACGAAAGCCCTACATCAAACTGCACCTTTGGAAGTGTGGACAAACAAGAGACCATATATCTCTCACTTGAAAATATTTGATAGTCTTGCCTCTATTTTTGTTCCGAAAGTTAAATGGAAAGAACTTGATCCTACCTCGTACTCATGTATATTTGTTGGCTAGAGAGGTCAAACTAATTGATTAAGATTATATGATCCATTTAAACATGAGATCGTAAAAAATATAAATGTCCTTGTCTTTGAAAAGCTATTTTGTGAAACTTCTATCGAACCCTCCTATGTTTTTATTTAAGAAGAAACATAAGTCCTAGAGGATGAAAAGCCTTCTCCGGATGATATAGATAGGGAGGTTGAGGGGGAGTTCTCAAAGAATGTGTTACCGTCTAAAAGACTTAAATGGGATCAAAATTTGATAAAAGATTCTCATCCTAATAACTGTAAAAAAATGAACTCATAGTCAACACACTTATCATGCCTTGATGACAATTTATGAATGTGAACCATAATCGTTTGGAGAGGCTAATGAAGACGAATGATAGAGAGACGCTATGAAATTTGAATACAATGATCTCATAAAAAATAAAACATGGGAACTAGTCCCTCCTAAAAGAAGCATTGTAGGCTCTTGGTGGTTGTACAAAACCAGATATAACTCTATAGGAGAAATTGATAAATTTAAGGCTAGATTAGTAGCTCACGGGTTTACTTAGAAACCCTCAATTGACTATGTTGAAATCTTTGCTCCCGTAGCAAAAATGAGCACAATTAAGATCCTCCTAGCACTAACCGCTTAGTATGTTTAGGTAGATTCATCAAATGGATGTGAAAAATGCATTTCTAAACGGTCATCTAAAAGAAGAAATTTATATGAATTAACCTAAAGGTTTTGAGGAGCTTGGAAAATAAATTTACGTCTATTGACTAAAGAAATATTTATATGGCTTAAAACAAGCTCTTAGAGCTTGGTATGCTAAAATTAACAATTTTTTCAAAGACCTTGGTTTTAGTAATTATTTTTGAGATAATGATTTGTTTGTTAAAACTGAAAATAATCATATTATAATAATTTTTTTATATGTTGATGACCTTATTATTACCAACAGTGATACTATTTTAATTTTCAAAATTAAAACTAAGTTGAAACAATATTTTGAAATGTCTGATCTAGGCCTTTTGCATCATTTCTTAGGCATGGCTATATTCCAGGATCAGAACTCTATTGTTGTATCTTAATCTCAATATGCTAATAATTTACTTAAAAATATTTTGTATGATTGATTGTAAACTGTATGGCCATTTCTATAGAAGTTGGTATTAAACTTGATCCTAAACTGAAAAAAACCTTATTTTATATAGGCAATTTGTTGTAGTTTGATTTATTAAAGTATTATTAGACTTGATATTTCTTATACAGTAGGTGTTGCTTCTAGATTTATGCAGGAACTATATGAGGATCATTGGAAAATGCCTAAAAGAATTTTAAAATACATTAAAGGTAAAATCAATTAGTTATGGTTTGTATTATACTTGTTGTAATGATGCAAAATTATATGGTTATTTGATGATTTTGACCATGCTAGTGATATTTTAGATAGAACATCTATCTTGGATATGTTTTCAAGTTTGGTGCAGGTGCCACTAACTTGAGCAACAAGAAGCAACCAAAAACATCTTATCTCTTCTATGAAAGTTGAGTATAGAAATGTCTATGGAAATAACTAAAGAAGCCATGTGGATGAAAAGATTATTGGAAGATCTTCATATGGGTGTCAAAGAAAGTACACCTCTTCTATGTGACAACTAAAGTTATATCATGTCTTGCGAACAATCTAGTTCAACATCAACAGGAAAAAACATATGGAAATTCATATGTATTTTATTCATGAGAAAGTCTTCAATGGTGATATTGATCTTCAATTTTATCCTATAGATGATCAATTTGTATATATTTCATGAAGCCTCTTTGTGCCATAAAATTTGGCAATTTTCATGCAATACTAGGCCTTTTAGAGTCTTCATTGAGGGGGAGTGTGCATGACAATGCCACCTCTTAACGGCCTTGTAAATCTTTTATACTTCTTCTATTGTAAAAGCATTGTAAAATTTCAATGTAAGTGAGACTTATGTAAATGATCACATTGCATGAGTTTACTTGTAAAACCCAACGAAACATTGGTTATGGAAAATCTTCGATTTATAAAAGGCTCCATGAACTTACATAAGACTTTATGTATACACTTTTCCTTGAGGAAACCATAATCTAAATTATGACAAGTAGTTTATCATGTAGTCTGGAATACATGATTTTCACCTTGGAATATATTTTTATCATTGTTGGCATGCTAGCCTAAATCATTGTGAATGATTTAAGTACTATAAATCCTTTTTAATAAAAATGAAACTTTTACATGTTTCCCCACTTAACATTAAGAGGAACTAACAGAGAGTGTAATATTAAGTGAGGTCACTTATGGTGCGCCATGACATATAAACATCCACAAGATTTTAATATACTTAATATTATTGGGTCCATTCTACCAGAGTGTGGTAGAATTAATTAATTCTTACATTAGAATTAATTAAAAGAGTGAAACGATGCAACCAATAGGTGCAACCGAACCACCCACTTTATATAATAGGTGATCTCATTTGAGATTGACAAGTTATCGGATGCAATATTTTCCATGAGCATTTATGAGAAACATTGTGTGAGATCCAGGTGAATTTGGAGAAGTGAAGATTTACTATGCTGGTAATTGTATTTTTTTCATTAAATATAAAGGAAAGTGTTTTTACGGTAGGGCTTTTTACTGCTGGTTTTCCCCACCTTACGTGTCTGTTGTGTTGAAAGTGTTATTTATTTTTACTATTCAGTAAATTTACTATTTAATTGCTTCTTGTTATATTTGATCATTTAACTTATATAATCCTGTGGTCAATTAATTAATCAAGTAATCAATCATTATTTATTTAATTTAATTAATGACTCCACCTGTGCTGACATGTGGAAGGTTCCTCAAAATTGGGGATTCAATGTATAGAATTTGGAAAATACAATTAGAAAAATGACACAAATAAAAAATTAATTGCTTGAAATTCTAGTTTAATGAAATTGAAGTGGATACACATTTTACTACAAAAATACGAAGTAAATACTCGAACATAATGATAAAATTTAAAATGTAGCCTGGGACATGGATACAGGGTGCTGTAGATGTCTTCTTTGTATGAATCAATTGCATTTTCTTCAAGACCCCAAATGGCTATTAGGAATTGGCATTCAGACTACCCAATAATAATATCCTTGCAACACTTATGCAAGTGAATAAAGCACATCACCAAGTGATATTACTAGTATCATTGTTTATCAAATAACATCACATTTTATAAAAAAAATGTCAAAAATAATGTTTATTAAACTGTGCTTACTATTTATCTTTTTAAAAGTAAAATAAATTTAAAATTATAAACTGAATTAAGACTATATGTTATTATTTTTAATATTAAGAGAGGTGTCAACTAAATTAATACAATAAAATTTGACCTATTGTATTGTTTCAAATTTATAAAGAAAAAATAAATGCATATAATTAGTAACTGTATTTTATTTAAAAAACACACAAAACATCATAAATGTTAAAATTGTGGTTATACCTATAAGCTCAAATTATTAAAATTTGGTTTGGCTAAAGGTGGAAAATTTTACATCAAATTGGGATGCATCAAGCAAACCTCAGAAGGGCTGCAGCGCCATCCCTTTGGGGAGGGCATGGGACTGCAACACTGTTCCTAAGGAGGGTCTGGTGTCTTCATTCATTGCCTTGAATGCTGACAACTGGGAAACACAGGTGAGCGGCGGCTTGGCTGTTATCTCAAATAGTTTAGAACTGTTGTTTGCTTGTACGGTAAGAAATTACATCCATTTTTTCACCTGGCTTCATCTCAATAGGAATAACAACATTAGCAGGTGGTTTAATTGACTGAGTTAAGAAAATTTATTGATGGAGGTTAGAAAATGACCAAACCAGAAAAACTGGCAACTGCGGAAACTTTGGTTCTAACCAAACGTGATATAAGCTGATTCCACTCTAGTGTTGCTTTTGATATCTGAAGCATTTATAAATTTCAGTGCTAAATAAGGTCTTGTAGACTTTGTTTTTGACTATATGATGAAGTACAAACTTTATTGGCAAATGTCTTCACTTTGGTTATATATAATTACTACCTGTGCATGTCTTGTCTTTTTAATTGTTAGTACTTATTTTTGATAGGATGTTATGGTCGTTTGATAGCAATTTATTTTTGTCAATGGCTGCAATCTGTGTAGAGCGTTGCAAATCAATAATTGCCTCAGATGATACTGGTTTGGAACTTGACGGAGGCACTGGACATAAAAGGCCACCTCGGAAAGCACGGAAAAGGGTTCAAACTGCTCATGAAAGTATCCTTTGTAGACAAGAAGTGCAAGCAGGTTGTCATTATACCTTTGTGTCTTGAGATGAGAATACTTCCTCCTAGTAAAGTCCACTGAAGGTATTGTCTTATCAAAGCTAATAAGGATGCGGCAGGTTAATCTTTCAGTTTATTTTGAGAATGAGCGCATTCATTGGTCTTGTGGAAGAACTAAATCATGGTTTCCAGAAAATCAGCGATTAATCATGATTGCACAAATAAATCACGATTTTTACTGGAGCGAAATAATATTGAAAAAAATGATCTGATCAATATACCTCATATTGTGTTTTGGCCCTTTTTTGCATTTCTATGGATGGCAATTCTATTGATAGTGCACTGTGTTCCCGATTCATGTTAAAGTGGCATTTTTTAGTCATTTGGACATTTTCAAACCGGTTAAATTTATTGCCAAATTTTCTGGGTGCCCCATGATATGCATATGTATTTTTGACTTAAGTAATATGGTACATGGAATTCACAGTCACGAGAGCATGATTTTTTTATAAGTGTTCATACAGAAGGGTTGATTATGAGGCAGCTGTGCCTACAGCAAAATAAGGCTCATCTTTGATTTCCATTTTGTTTCCTGCCTTGGCGTCCTTTCCATTTTAGTTTGTCCTTGCTCCTATATGCCCTAACTAGTTTTCAATGGTGTGTGCTGTATGTATGTGTGGTTACATGCCTGAGGTCTGTATCAGTTAATCCTTAGCCTTTTAAAAGATCAAGCTATGGCGGCTGGGGACCAGGAAATGTCAGAGTCTTTTGATGGGGATGATACTGGTGCCTCAGAATCTGTAAATGTTGATGATAGCCATACCGGAATTGCATCCTCGCTTGGTAGAGAAGTGAAAAGTAAGCCGAGTTTTATTGTTATTTTTTATGTTTTTCTCCCTTTGTTGTTTGGTGTTCGATGTGTTAACTATGTGCTTATCTGTTCCATTACTATGTTCTCCATGTTATTGAGCAATGCTACATGTATATGCTCATCAATGATTGTACAAACTCTTTATAAGATCAATACTGTACCGACTAATCGGTATAAAAAGTTTAAAATCTTTACAATTTCTGCAATGGTATCCGAATGCTATCTACAATTTTTGAAATTTGTATTCAAGGCATTTTTTGATTGGACACCTCAATGATCAACAGCACAAAGGCACTCTTTTGACTCGTTATGCCCGCTGCACTATTTTGACACTTAATGCCTGCTGCACTCTTTCGACTCTTTATGCCTTCTGCACTCTTCCCTTCTCTGTAGTATAATTCAGGAGGAGATATTATATAAATCCCACAATATGATATATTCTTCAACTGAAGGCTGCAGAATCCTTATGCAAAATTCTCAGGTTCCTGACGTTGTGCTATAACATTGCTTATTATATGGGCAAGTATTTGCAAGAAAGAAACTAAAGTACCATGTTAATTTTGTGCCCAGCAGAAATTATAAAGTTTCAGATATAGGGAAATATTTGGTACAATTTTCAGTATTGTTGGTATTTGCTGCATCCATTTCGTCACGTTGCCTCTCAATTTTGTCCTGATGTAATTTGAGAGATCATATGTTAAATGAGAAACATACTGCAAGGGTCAAATAGAAAGAATTATGAGTTAGGATAGTACAAAAATGAAAAATCAGATCCAATACAGATTGCTTATGGATGGATTGCTGAGAAAGAAAGACAACAGTTTGATACAAGACTGAAAAAATTCTTATTAAATGGTCTCATCATATGTACCATTGTCAAGCAAGAAAACACATTTTGTTAACTATTTGAGTTGATGATTCTCAAGAAGGCTTGTATATGTTATATATTTAATAATAAATAATTGTTTAGTAGTCTTCCTGAAAGTAGGAACTTGGTAGAATAAGAGTTGGGGAGAGGGGAACGCTGAAAATATATGCTTCATCCATCGTCATCAATGTTGAGCACATTGTTAAAATAGAAGTCTGGTTACCTTAGATGAAATATAATAAGATACCTGTTAACAAAATGATTCATAACATGGATTCTGCAATTATTCTGGCCAAATTTGAATTTGTTGAACTTTATAGGTTTGAAAAAATTGTTCAGAATTATTGATGTTTTTCAATTGGTAAATCTTGGGTGAGTTTGTGGATTGCCTTTAATGCGGTGTGTAGAAAGTTTGTGTCAGATTCTTAAGATTTAAAAACCTGGGTTACACTTGAATGTACCTCATAATCTTTACACCACAATCTCGCAAAATGTCTGCCCATGGTCTTAAGAGTGATCCCATTACCATTACACCACAATGCCTAACCACAATCATGATGTTATTTGGCCAAATTGTACCAAATTTAGTTCAGCAAATTATTGATTTTTATTAGTAGAAAGTGCCAATTTCGAGAAAAAAGTAGTTTTAAAAGTTACTGGATTTTTTTTTTACTGATTCTAATAGATAAAAATAAATAAATATAATAATACATCTATGTAGTTTCTAAATATATGCATTGGCCTCCTATTGAACTATAAAATTTCAATAGAATGTGCCCATTTCTATTTCTTGAATATAACACTAAAATTTATTAATTTTTTTATTACTGGAGAACTCTTTTGGAATTTTATCATTGCTGAATGGGAAGCCAAACTTGAACCATATGGTATAAATTGTAACACCTATTGGGTTAAGGACATAACAACATAAACACTACAATGTAGATTTATATTATATTATTACCGACCTCCATGTTTATATTTGTAAGTTGTGATCCGCTAACTCAATCCTAAGGTTCTGAAAATTCTCCTTGTTTGCAACTTGATATCGAGTGCTTCAAAAAATCAATTCAATTTCTTTATTCTATACTTGCTCCTTGATGTAATGGGGATGCACTTCCTTCAATGTGTTGTGTCTGAGAATAAAAAACTGGATTCCGAGTCATCATTTTTGATAAGTAAATAAGCATTTATATTATGAAAGGAAAATGTACATAGCTATTAAAAAAACTGCAATAGCCGCTTTGAAAATGTTACATCTTTACAAAGACATTTATCTGACTATCAACATTCAAACTACACTCTTGGCAAAGAAGCCTATCTATTCGAGGACTAGACTGTACTATGAAAAGAAAATGTATGACAAACTATGTATAATCCAAATGCCAGTCAGAAGAAATCAGTCACATTTCTTCATAGGTAAGTACATAGATGGGATTAGTCGCACCATGGATTTAGATACACTTCCCACCATCTTCATATGTTAACGGGAGGGGAATCCATAGATGCTTGATATTTGCAGGTGCAATTAGAAGGTTATTGGATGAAATGCTAGAACTGATATGGGAGCCTGTGGTTTTTCTGAGCATAGGTTGCATGATATTTGTATTAGCATCATTTGATTCCATTGTCCATTTCCCATTGTCCCACAGTTCTGTGGGCTACAGAACCTCTTCCTTACAACCTGGAACTCACTATTTCAGGGGCCCAATCATTTGTGCATTCTAGATAATAATCTGGTAACGCTCCTTCATAATCTGAGTTTGCCAAGAGGTACATGTTTTAAGAAATTATGGATGTTATGAGAATTCATTTCAGCAGTGACCTCCATTTTATGAGTAGCTTGGGATGGAGAAGGTGGAGGAGGAGGATTCTGTTGGTGCTGAACAAGGGATGGATGAAACTGGATCATTGGATTAGTCTGTTGAGTAACAGGTCAGAATGCAGAGTTTTCATAGGAGCTAGAAGAACCTTCTTATGCTGATTATTTATCAGTCCTACATTTTCCTGCTCTTCTGCCTGTAAGGCTCTAGCAATGGTTTCTTTCCAAAGTGGGCTGAGGCCTATTAGTAACAAAGTTGGTATGAGATGCCATCAAATAACTTGGCTGCAACAAACATGCAGAGTGTTGAGGGGTAGGTGGGATAGTTGCAAGAACGAGCATTATATCTTGGAGAAATGACTCATAGGGTATTGAGAGTATGAATGGAGGGACCTTGAAAAGTGCGTTTGGCAACTGTATTTAATTTTTATGCCCATGAGAGGCCATGACAACATCATCAGAACCCAAAGAAGGATTCTGATTATAGGGCAGCTGTGAGGCACTGAGAAGTATGCTAGATTGAGATTGAAGTGCCCTCTTAGATGGGAATGATTATTTGAGGATGCCTGAATATAACGTTTGTTTTGTAGAATATGTGCATCAGATAGCTGATGAGGTGGAAAGGACCGAAAATGTGTGCTGCTTGGGGCAATTCAGCACTCTGGTTTTGAAAAATGTCAGCATATCTTATTGACCAGCTCTATTGAGTGGCGAGAGCTTCCTTGCTCATCCTTGAAGGAGCTACTTGCTGCAATTTATCCATAATCTTAGATTCTTAACCAATGATTTCTTCCAAGTATGAGAAGGGACTATTGTAAGAATTGCTGGACACAAATCTTATGGGATTATAGACTGTTCACAAACCTTAATCCTTTGCTTTTCCTTGGAAAAGTGTTGGCGCAGTAACAAGAATGAGCTTTGACCCTATTTTTTCTTGCATCCTATAACCTTGAACTGGATTCTGAACTGGCTTTGAGAAATGGATTCTGAAATGACCCAAAGGAATCCATTCAGGAGCTTTAAGCCAACTTGTTTCACACTGCTTGCCTAAGTAATGCTAACATCCTTGAAATATCCCTTGTCGGATATCACTTGAAATTCATAAAAAAAACAGCCAACCGAAATTCTGATTTTTTGGATTTATATAGGACAACAATATGTAGAAACAAAGAAAAATTTGTATTTTCTAGAATAATAATTTCAAAAACTACCCAAAAGCTTCAAATAACTTAGAAAAATATGTAGAACAGTAAACAAGAGAGAAATGATTTTTATCTCTCAGATCTGATTTTATTTATTTATTTTAACTGTTGAAACTGCTTAAAAATTCCAAAAATTCACAAGGAGTTGAAATGATCTTTATAAATTATGAAATTCGGACAACAATGTATTTAAATTATAAAGAATCAAATCCGACCTGGAAAATTGGAAAACTCAAAACAGAAACCCTAGAAAATATTGCTGCAAAAAACTAAGTAATTAGATTTGAAAATAAATAAAGCCCAAACTGAATGAAACTCCTCCTGGGAATTCACTAAGCTTGCCTCAAATGCTGGAAATAATCTGATCTGTAGATGGCTGAAGTATGGACCAGAGGATCTCTCTACGACAATGAGCAAACCCTTGAAATTCTCTAAAAAATTTGATATGAAAATCTGATTTGAATGAAGCTCCAAATTAGCAAACTAGGGATGGATCTTTCACGAAGAGTGCTCTGCTAGCTAGGAGTGGGTCTCTCACCACTGAAGCTAGGGTTTTTGCAGGATTTTACTCCATAAGCAAAAAGTGTGTAACCAACAATGGCTCCAATATCTGAAAATGTGTGTATATATGAATGCCCCTTTCTCCCCCAAGCGCTTCCTTTATAACTTTTCATTGCAACAAAGCGCCCAAAAGAATCCTAATCGACCTCCTTGGGGAAAAATCCACATAATAATAAAATAACTTAAGTTACTTTATCACCACTATGCCCAAAAGTACACTTAAGTTATCCCAACGCAAAATTAGAATGATAAAATACCATAGGGGAGCATCACACAACCTTATCTCACTTAAGCCACCTCAAAGTACATGTCCAACGTCAAAACATAACCTATAAGTGAAATGAAGGTGCAAACCATACCCAATTACCATCAACGTCACTAGCCCCTTGGGCATGACCAAGGCTAAGACAGATGAAAAGCCTCCTAGGTCATCTGCTTGAAATTGAGGACATTATAGTCCTTCCCTCCCAAGAAATGCTTGACCCCAAGCATTATCCTGTCATGTTGCAGAAGCTGAATACCACAAAGTAAGTTTCTCCACCTCACCCCGCAGTCAACCAAAGATCAGTGTGATTTGAAGTAGCCAAGACACCTCATGTAGTCATCATGCTCTCCATGCCGTGTAGAGAACAATGCTGCCCTTGAAGTAGTATGATGCCCACACCAACTCTCCACTGGTACCCACACTGAAATTGCCAATCTGTCCAGTCCCTACCAATGTGAAGTTGTCATCATGTGATCACTCATTGCATCTCCAATCAACCCATGGGTACGAAAGTCCCCTCTGACCCCTATGGCATCCTCTGGATCAACCTATGAAACAACTCGTATAAGCACAAAGCATGCCAACTCTCCCCATTGACCCACACTCGTGTGAGAGCAAGGCTCCTCATAATGTGTCTCAATGTGTCCTGTGGGGGAAAAATCCCAAGACTCCAATAAACGGTCAACCGACACTATCAACTCTACATATTTCACCTCTTGTGATGAATGTGAATCTAGTGAATAACCAGGTAACTGAGTCAACTTCGTCCCTCCACTGACTAACACATGGGTGAAGTGCTTACCGTGCATAGGAGTGCTATCCCATGTCGCCTCAAGCAATGATGAACCTGTATACTCCAATTTGTCATGAAGAAAAACTGCACATCCTTGTATAAAGTTGAGGATATCCTCCCTCAACCCATGCCATTTGAACCTCTCCGATATGAGCCTGTAGGTCTCATTGAAGCTCAAGTGTTCAGTCATGGAAGAACAATGCACATGTTGCAGTATCTCCATCCTCAACCATGAATCTGGCACAAGGTACAATCTGCCCTAATAGAAGATCATCTCGTCCTCTTGCTCCACACCAGCAATGTCCAACGTAACTTCATCTCCAACATCCATCTCGTGGGTCTCTAACTTCTCATCTGTGTCACCCTCACTCTCTTTAAGGACCTCAATGAATTGGGCCTTTCCGTTCCTATGCAATCATGCCCTAGAGCCCAAGGTGTATGACAATCGAAACATAGTTTCTTTCGCCTCAACTCATCTCGAAGCTCTCGGGAAGTGAATGGCTTCTTAGCCACATCTTGCTTAGGTGTAGGATTCTTTTGCTGAAGCTCATCCGGTCTAGATGGAGGTTCCTTTTGTAACTCGAGGTGGAAACCTCGAATTTGGAGTGGCTAACTCCAAATCCCGGGCTCTCCTAATAGCATCATGCAATGAAGAAGGATCAAATGCCTTCACAAACTCTACTAGTGCATCTGCCAAACCCGCTATAAAGAGAGAAGTCAATCTCATCTCTGAAACATCAGGAACCATAACCGAAAGCCTCTGAAAATCTGCAATGTAACCGTCCAAAGAACATGTGTGCCTCAAGTGAGTCAACTCTCTGAAGAACCTATTCATCAATCTCTGTGTAAACTCTGCATATGTATCAATATGCATGTGCCCCTGTTAATAAGATCATGATGCCACTAGTCATGTGCATCTCCCTCAAGATGTAGGATTGCAAACGTAATTGCATCCTCTTCACGCATGGGATTCAAGTAAAAGTATGTCTTCAACTTCTGAATCCATGGTTGCACTGTACACTTCTTAGAACCATTGAAGTGTGGAATGGAAATCTGCCCCAATCTCCTCTGTAACTCAGGCACATGCATTTCATGGTCTCTCTTGGGCTTGCTACCAATCTTCATCCTGTAATACTTTGGGAATGACATGTTCTCCCGGAAACCCTCACTCAAAGATTGGTACTTCTCCCAACAAGATTCCTCATCAAATACTTTTGCTAGCTGCCCCACCTGTGAAACTTACGGATCCTTCAAGAAAGAGGGATCTTGAAGTCCCAAAGGCTTGGTAAAAGAGTGGGGAGATCGCTGCCCTGAATATCCACTTTCACCTCTTTGAGCCTGTTGCCCCATATTACTATTTTCTCCTCTATCCGCTTGAGTCTCAAATCTGCCTTGTGATAATTTTTCTGTGAGTTGGCTCAAATAGAGATTTGTTGTCTCTTGCTGTTTAACCATATTGGCGAATAATTTCTTCATCAAATCCACATTGAGATCTTTACTGTCACCCATTTTCTGCCCTTCTTTTTGCGGTCAGTAGCACACAGGCTAGAGGAAAGCCGGCTTTGATACCACTGAAATATCCCTTGTTGGATATCACTTGAAATTCCCAAAAATAACAAACTAAAATTCTGATTTTTCTGATTTTTATAGGACATCAATATGCATAAACAAAGAAAAATTTGTATTTTCCAAAATAATAATTTCTAACACTACCCAGAAGCTTCAAATAACTTAGAAAAATATGTAGAACAATAAACAAGAGAAATAATTTTTATCTCTCAGATCTGATTTTATTTATTTATTTTAACTACTGAAATTGCCTAAAAATTCCAAAAATTCACAAGGAGCTGAAATGATCATTATAAATTTTGAAATACAGACAACAGTGTATTTAAATTATAATGAATCAGATCCAACCTGGAAAATTGAAAAACTCAAAACAAAAACCCTAGAAAACACTGCTACAAAACCCGAAGTAAGTAGGTTTGAAAATAAATAAAGCCCAAACTGAATGAAACTCTTCCTGGGAATTCACCAAGCTTGCTTCAAACGCTAGAAATAATCTGATTTGTAGATGGCTGAAGTATGGACCAAACGATCTCTCTCCGACACTGAGCAAACCCTTGAAATACTCTGAAAACTTTGATTTGAATGAAACTCCAAATTAGCAAACTAGAGATGGATCTTTCACCACCGAAGAGTGCTCTGCTAGCTAGGAATGGATCTCTCACCACCGAATCTAGGGTTCCTGCGGGATCTTACTCCACAAGCAAAAAGTGTGCAACCAACGATGACTCCAATATCTGAAAATGTGTGTGTATATATGAATGCAACTTTCTCCCCCAAGCACTTTTATAACTTTTCATTGCAACAAAGGGCCCAAAAGAATCCTAATTGACCTCCTTGGGGAAAAATCCACATAATAATAAAATAACTTAAGTTACTTTATCACCACTGTGCCCAAAAGTACACTTAAGTTATCCCAATGCAAAATTAGAATAATAAAGTACCATAGGGGAGCATCACACAACCTTATTTATCTTAAGTCACCTCAAAGTATGTATCCAATGTCGAAACATAACCTATAAGTGAAATGAAGGTGCAAACCATACCCAATAACCATCAATGTCACTAGCCCCTTGGGCATGACCAAGGCTAAGACGAATGAAAAGCCTCCTAGACCATCTGCTTGGAATTGGGGACATTACAATCCTTTGCATCCTATTGGGCGTTAACGAAGACTTTGGAATTTTTCCCCCCATTTTGAAAATATCCTTATTTACTGTCACAATGAGCAGACATATAAGACAAGTACCACCAAACCAAAAGTCTTCTTCAAATAAAATCTGATTTGTGTCTAAGTGGTAAGGACAAGCCTGTACAATTTTTCCAAAATGGTGCGAATCTAGACAAATAGAGGGTATGTGCATGGAATGTTTGCGATTCAGCCCAATCTATTTTTATTCCATTTGACAGTCTGAGAAAAAAGGGGCTGATTGACACCAGTTTGCTGGAATCCAGACAAACAGAGGGTAAGTGGATAGAATGTTTGTAACTAATCCCAAATTGTTTTGATTCCATTCAACAGTTTGAGCAGAAAAGGGGCTGGTTAACACATATATGCCGGTTAAATGCATATCTGTGTAGCGGATTGTGGGCGAGCAGATAATCTGCGATGGATGACAGAACTAGGTATTTTACTCTGAGATGAATGCTTCTGGGACAATCATGATAATGTTTGATTGCAGCCCTAACATAATAAAAAATATTAAAGGATTTGAAAAATTGTGGGATGAATAAGAGTCCATAGGAATATGGACAACAAACAAAAGTAACTTTTGAGAAATTAAAAATCTGTAAATAGGAAATAGTGTGTATGTTAACGTGGATGTGAATATGAATGGGATAATTAGTGGCATTGACCAAGGGGTGCCAAGTTGGACTTAATGTGAACATAGGAAAGAAGACATTGACTAAGACAGTAGCAAGTTTGACATTGACGTGATGATAAAATAGTGAGGTGTAATGGACATCGAGCTTGGTATAAGATACACTTTGCTAAGGAATCTGCTAACCTTTATTACGTGTTCTTTGAGTATGCCCGAGTTTAACTTTTACAAAAAAGACATGCCCTTGGAAATGTTTTCAATGAAATTTCGGGGACTCCAATGCAGTGCAAGATTGGTAGTATGAACACATTGTTGAGGATGCATAAAGTTGAACCTTACTAATAATGGACATCGAGCTTGGTATAAGCTAGCTTTTGCTACCTTATTACCCGTGGTAGTATCCAAGTTGCATGCTATTGAGGGTGCATATTGTTGAACCTTATCAATAAGAACTTCAAAAGTCCTCTTCCACAATCAAATGAGTAATTATAAGGCTTTATGCAAAATTTAATGCTGCTATATAAAGTCCAAGCCTTGGCATAATTGTCCATGTGAACCCCAATATATTTTTTGTATGCCATGATCAACTGCCCTTCAGAATTTTGAATAGTGCCTCATCTTTCTGCTTGATGGGATTGTGTGAACTTGTGCTATCAAAATTGAGTTTAGCAAGTGGAGAACGGTTTAGATGTTTGACCTTTGGGATGAATTGTGAAGGAAGGGAACTTGTATTTTTCCTCATATTTTCCACAGCTTAAGCAGCGCTAAACCTTCTATGTTATTAAATTTGATGGCTTGATTCTTGTAGTGGTATACCTGTAAAGTGGATGTTAGAATAAACTCTAGTAAGTATGTTGAGTATACCTTTGTGTTGCCAATCCAAAACATGAGAGGGGTCAGTAATTTATTTCTTATAATGGAAACATGAAAATGTGTACCAAAGAGAGCACGATGTAGGGCTAGATGATAGCAGAGTTGCATGGATCCGGATAGGGTATCACGAAGACAGCTAGCTTTTAAGGTCCCCTGATAAGGATACAGTTGGATACAGAATATTTAAAATATTATAATTACCTATATTATGAATTAAAAATATATATTATTAACAATTATCAATTTTAAATTATAAACAAATTTATACATCAGATTAAACCAACAAATTGCATGCTTCCAGCCCATGGTAAAGGTAGGAAGTTGGGTATTCAATGGATTAATTTTTTTTGTAGGTTGTGTAGGCTAATGGAAACTAAACGAAATGAAAGACAAGAAGTAGAGTAGGCCAAAGAAAACATATCAAAATAATTGCAGGTGGAGCAGAGCCAATGTGAAAGTTTGAAGTAAAGAGTGAATCAACACTCTCACCTCCATGTCCTAAATCGCTGCTGTTAAAATGAATTGTAGAAGGTCATTTGAATTGTTTTAGCATCTTTTTTAGTCTTTGGAAGGGGTTTTTTGGTTATTTTTTAAACTATTAAATCAAATACAACTACAGTTGGCCTGCATACTGTATCATGATGTATCTGATATGGCCCAGTTATGGGCTCATATTTAGATATGGCTAAGTACTGTATCAGATCCATGCCGGACCCGTATCCATATCCGGCACATGGATATGTGCACCCTGGCAGTAGGGGTGAAGCATCCTGCAAGCCTGGATGATAGGAACATGACTAAGTTCTTCAATCATGTCAAAAAGATACAGATATCGGGGTGATATTTTGTTTGGCTTATCAAACTTCATTCAGCTCTTATGGGGGTTCGTGGGCTGAAAGATTTTGTCTCCTCCTTGGAATATTTGTGGTGTCCCCTATGCATCTGTATAACTCTTTTTCCTATCTAATGCTTCCTTTAACCTTTGACGAATCAACTACATTTGTTGTTCTTATTCTTGAAAAAGCTTCAGTCCCTATGGTCAGCCTGTCTTCTAGCACACCTTAACTCAGTTGTCCTACACTTTTTCCCATACAAGGCTTCAAAAGGTACCATTTTGAGGGAAGAATGATACCTTTTGTTGTATGCAAATTTCACTAAATGCAAATAGTAGTTCTTGCTGATATCTATAATGTACCAGGTGCCCTAATACTGTGTACAACACTCATATGGACATTGTCAGATATTGTATTGGCCCTATGGAGGTGGTGGATGATGATGCTGTCAGTTCTTTTTCTCTAAGCTTTGATACAAATGTGTTATAGTGCTGATTTGTGGCATTGATCTCTAAGTTCAGTCTTAACCAGCTCCTTGTTGCCTTGAGTGGTCTTCCCCTTTCATGGCTATTTGTTTTTGTACTTGGATTATATGGCTAAGGTTTACCCTTTCATCTAGTTCTGTTTTTCTTGATTTAGTGTTTAGTTACCTTTTCAACTCCTTGGCTTCTTTTCACCCTAGAGGTTTAATTTTGTGACTCGCTGTTCTTAGTGTTCGTTTGACATATTTGGTCAGTTTTTGGAAATTAATATATTTTCTTTCACATCCAAATCTAAAATTTGTATTGCTTTATTAAGCCAAGAGACTTTTAGCTTCTGTTTTTTAAACTTGCATGATCATTGTCTCCCCCCAACAGCCAGTACTTGATATTAATTATACCTGCCTTAGCCCATGACATTTCTTCCTCACAGTACTAAACTTTGAACTTTCTTAGAGCTTCTTTTTCAATTAACGCTTTGTCTAGTTTAATATAGAAGACTGACTAGAATCTCTTTTGAACAGTAGTGCATTTTACGTATATTTGCAGATTCAGTTGAATTGTCTCATCTAGCTCTAACTTGTTGATAGTGGTGGCTGATAAAGTATTTGAAGATTCAGATATTTATGATACACTTGAGAGAGTATTTTTGGATAAAATCTGTGTAAGAAGTTTCTACAGTTAGGCATATTTTTTACATCTGGATATAATATGATACACTTGTCACCGTAGGTATATTTCTATAATCTTTTCCATCAGTTTTCACCTTGCTCATTACATCTGTGTTTTTCCCAGAATCTTCAATGTTATTTGATGGAGGCTTAATTGTAGATGGTCCTGGAATTGGCCCTGGAAGTGCAACCTATTCAGAAGGTGCAATGTCTCCTTCAAAGCGTGCAAAGTTGTATGTTCATCTTAACTTTTCTAGTAGTGTAAAAATAATGAGCATTGATAACATGCAAATTGATGAATGGTGAGTTTTTGAAATCTACCAGTGAATTGCAATAGCAAATATGACAGTGTAAAAGAGAGATAGCTGAAAACCAATATTGCCATTGTATGTAATTGTTCAAGGAATCTAGCCTTCAGATTTTTTGTAGACACTAGTAAGGGAACATAACTTCTGAAGGCTTAGCCCTTATTTTTGTATTGGTACGGAAATTTGAAATGTACTTTTATCATTTTTAATGTCCTATTGCATAAGATTTTATCTCATAGAAATGGTAATAACCTTGCAACCTCTATTGTGGTTTAAAAAGAGGTCACTTCTATTGGGTATGGAAAAAAACAATACACATATTGCAGTAGGATGCATCTATTGAAGATCCATGGTTTACAGCCTCTGCCAATGAAAAGTGATTTAATCTGGCAAGAAACTATATGTTTCATAATTAGCAGCATTTAGAGAATTCACCGTAACTGAATCGTGGAAGAATGAAATGATCACAAGTGAACTGCATTCCTAAACTACAATGTGTTTGACGTGAAAAGAACATCATTATCTTCCAAAGATTGAAAGGATGGAAGTGTAGTTTTTAGTGAATAACATATAACCCATTTATCAGTCTCATTTCATTTCTTACGATTCTCTTCTATTATAGTCCCATCTTCGTTATATGAAACATGATGAAATGCAATACGGTGTTATGGGGTTAGCATGAATGCAGGCTCAATCAATCACTATAGTGTGTGGTAATTTAAGTGTATATATTGTATTGCTGTTTAACAATATGTATTGTCTACATACAGTTCGGCACCTGTACGGGGAATTATATGGCTAGGCAAACCTCCGAGGAAGCCTATCCTTCAATTTGTCATCAAATAACCCCAATTTCCAAAATATGTTCATGTTTTCCCCTAGGTTCGGAGGCAACAAGAGAAGTTGCAGGATCAAGATTTTTCCTTTTGATGAATGAATTACTTATCCTTTCTATGTCCTTAGGAGTCCCATTCTGTCCCATTCCATCCCGTTCCTCTGCAATCCCATAACCATTCCCGTGCTCTTTCTTTGTGTTTGGTCTGCCCTTCGCGTCTGTTTCATTCCTTTCATTTGCATCTGGTCTGGGCTTCTCACTTCAAGCCTTCCTACCTAGCGTCATCCTCTGCCTCATCCCTTTTGGGATTTGTGCGACTTCTCTCATTTGTGTTGTCCTTTATGTGATTTGCAGAGACGTCTGCAAAAGAAAACAAGTCCCAAGTTTCAGAGGATTTCATGAAGCCAAACGTGCAGAGATCATGATGTTCCAGAGTTGTGATCGAAGGACGTTTTTAATACAGGGCCATAACTGTTACCACGAGTTTAAACCTGTGATATTTCCAGTGGCTAGGACACGGCTTGCGTGTTCTTGATAGGGCACAAATCTGTTATCAGCCCAGTCATGATCTGATAAGGAAATGAATACAAATTTCAGTCATTTGGGCTCTCATGTTCGCCCGCGATTTTCAGCAGTATAGATTGTGGTTTCAGTCAGTGAAGAACAGTCAAAACTCGGCTACAGACAGAATCAGAGGATTTGAGCAGTTAACACAGACTGCTTTCCGCATGGAGTTCCATTTTGTCACCCAAAAATAATATGCTAGTATTGCAGCCGTTTGTCTGGAATTGAGACATTAGATTCCAAAGTTCAGGATGTTCTGTCATTGTTCTAAAAACAAGTACAGGAGAAAGACACTATTATTACCGATTTGTAGACAAGAATCACTAAACTTGAATATACCCAAGTCGCCTAGTGGATTCCCCAAACTTTCAGCAACTTAATGAAGTGGTTTCAGAAAATAAGAAGAAGCCTTAGGTCTAGAGTTTCATTGATGGCTTTGATGCCCACTTTAGATACATCATACATGCGGTTATAGGTTTAGAGGGATCCACCTTTTCGGGATGCCTTCATAGTTGGATGCTACTTCCCTCCCCGTCCTCCCGCACACACATCTCCATTTGACATTCATGTTGATGGGGAGTGATACTTGGACTTCTATCTAGAAATCTCTCACTACTCCAGTATTGGTGATATCAATCTTTTGGGTGATTTTAACACCCATATAGGGAACCTCCAAATACTTGTTCATGATCTTGCATAAGATGAGTTATATGCCTTAATGAGTTGGATCTAGAGGAGTTTGGTCTACAAAGAGCCTCAGCTGATAGGAATTCTGCGGTAATGGCCTATGAAAGACACTTTCTATGTTTGGGTGAATATTAGACTCGTCAATCCTCAATGGGCTTCCTCACCTCCCTAGCTCTGGTAGATTCACTTGATTTCTCCATGGCGGTGGTGTGAGCGACGTGGACTATGTTCTCATTATCAGATCCCTCATCCCCCACATCTGTAATTTCCTTAATTATCCTCAACTTCCTCTTGCTAACCATGTCGTCTTGACATTATCCCTTCACACTGATTCTCCCATACCGCCCCCAAACATTAGACATACAACAATCCATTTTGATGATGACCACACCATTGACTATGCTGCTAGTCTCTCCCTTCTCATGTTTGGGTTCTACTCCCTCCCTCTTCCCACTGCCGACTCCATGTATGAGTTCTTACATCAAAACTTCTAGGACGCTGCCCTTGACTCTTGTCCCTACACCAAACACTACTCTAGGTCTCCTTCCTGTCATAGGTTTTGTCCCATGAATTATTGGTATGATGGTGAGTGTAACTTGATTGGAGACTTAGGTTTTCTCTAGCCAATGACCCTCCCTCCACATCTGCCCTTTATAGGGAGTTACTCTTGGCTAGACAACTTGCACTATTTAATGATCTCCACCACTCACCTAAGACCTATTGGCGCACCCTTCTTTCAACAAAAAGCATAGTTTCCAACATCACCTTTGACGCATGGGTCTCCTATGCTAGTTCCCTCTACGATATTCCAGGCCACCTTGCTGTTTTTGCCCCCCTCCACCTTCCTCTTCTGCCATCTCCACTTCTTTCGTAAAGAGAGCTATTTTGAAATTGTGCACTAGTGAAGCAACATATTGTGAAGGTCTCCAAGCTTAATTCATCAATTCATCAAATATGGTGTGGATTCTTTGGCCTACCCCTTTACCACATTCTTTAATGAGGTAGTGTGCTAAGGTTTTCCTCAGTTGTAGTCCCAACACATCATTCACCCCATTCGTAAATCCGAAGATCTCTATAGCCTTAGAAATTTCAGGATCATTATGGTTGGGCATACATTTGCCAAACTCTATGCCATTATATTGAATATGTAGGTGTGAGAATATGCGGAAAGGAATAATCTTAGAGCTAGAGGGCAAAATTGGCTTCAAACAGGATCATCAAACTACTAACCACATCTTTACACTCTGAGCTATTATTTAGGAAGCTTGTCACAAGTCTTCTTAGGTCTTTTTCTGTTTTGTGATCTTAGAAAGGCCTTTGACTCCGTTTCAGAACACTTGCTTTTCTAGAAGTAGAGACATTTGCATCCTAGATTCTCTGATTATTGCTGCTTGGAGGCTTAATGAGGTAGTTGCTGGGCAATTTCGTACTTCATCATTTCTTTGCTTCTTGAAGAGCACCATTGTGGTCAAGCAAGGTTATTGCCTTATTCAACATTTGCATTGACGAGTTAGAGTTTCTTAGGAAACATATCCATTCAGATGATGGTTGTATTTTGCATGAGGTGCTTATAGCTATCCTTGCTTTTGCGAATGATGTTGTACTCCTCTCACACTCTTCTGAGGGCTAACAATGACAACTTGATGCCCTTGCTCATATTTGTGATCTTCAACATCTTGTGGTCAATTTTAGTAAAACTAAGGTCGCGATTTTCAATATCTCTAAGAACTCTCTTTCAAAAGTCCAACTTTTCTACAAAGGGGAACTTCTAGAGATCACATTGCCATACACCTACTTAAAATTCCAATTTTTTGGTTTATCTTATAACATGAAGCCCGCCTCTCACTCGCTCCTTTGTAAGGGGTATGCCCCTCTTTCTGTCTTGAAGCGCCAATGTTTCTAGATTCACTTCTAGGACATCCCTTCCAAGTTACGTCTTTTTAATACAATCATTAAGCCTACAATTTTATAGGGTTTAGAGGTGGGCATCTTGTTTGAGAGCTGCTGATTGGGCCCGTATTGAGAGGGTCTAGACCCTCATGCTACAACGCATGATTCATTCTGCAAGCGTATTGTTCCTCAGTGCATCATCCAAGCTGAATTCTCCACCCAGCTGCTACACCTGGAGACTATCTTTAGGCTAACTTTCTACATTTACAGACTCAGATCCTTATGGACCTCAACTCTGGGTCATGAGTAGTATCCATACTTAACACTTTGCTCTTTGGAAAAGATTGCTTCATTAGCCCCCACCAAACACACAAACTATTGGTACTTTGAGGCTAGGTTGCTGCTTCTTTCTATTGCCATCTCCAGTGATAGGCTACCCCCCTCACATGCCCTCTGGGCTCCTACCCACGAAGAACATCTTCACTTGAGCTGCCAGTGGGACTTCTAAAGATAGTTATATCCAGGCCACTTGGATCTCCCCTTTGGGACGCTCAGCCCCAAACTTGCTTTTTACGTTGAGCATTTCTTACTCGTGGTGGATGGTACTTTTCGTCGCCCTCATTGATTCCACCATTACTTGTCCCACGATTTGATATTTCCCCTTGACTAGATGAGAGTGTGCTCTCACCAATTACTGATTGAAATTGATCATCGCATTCTCTGACAGGGCCGGATCTGCCATTAGTGGAGATCGGAACACTTTGTTTTCAGACGTCCCATTTACAATGAGACCTGGGGAAGATACCACTGCCTCTACAGTGATTCAAGCAACACTCTTTCTACTTTCTTCAAATATCCAAACTAGTAGTTCCCGACTCTTTTTCTATGCGAGATTGTCTCTCTTTGGTTCAGATCGTATAGGAGGGGTCTAGATTACCTCTTTTTTCGAGCCCACCTAGGCAATAAGCAACACGAAGCGCCCTTTAAACACCAATACTTAACATATCATAACTGATAGATCAATCAAACAACACTTGTCCCAATGCACCATTACTACTTAGAGTACTCATACCCCCCAGCGTGCTCTCCCCAGGCCTTGTGGCTCTGCTCCCTCTTGTTGGCATGGCTTTTCACCCCTTCTTTGCGATATGGATCTACTTCTTACGTGCAGTCCTCTAGACCACAGGGACAAACTCATAATATGAGCTTCTTTTGTACTATATGAGGTACATTGACCTTGGATTTTACGAGAGATTCTAGAGGAAGTCTTCTCTTCCTCCTCGGATTTCCTATCCGAGCCCCTTCGAACTTGGATACCCCCCAGCTAACATTGTCAGATCTTCCACAACAATTGATGATGACTTAGTTGACTCCTCCACTTCATGTACAGACAGAATTAGTTGATGAGATTTCCTTCCAGTCTTCTTTGACACATGGTTTAGGGGCTCTTGTTTGCCCTTCATTGCTATTTGTATTGATTTCATTACCGCCTATGTCAGTGGTACACGGTTTTTTTTCTCCCATGCACCTTTTGTTTTTTTGCTTCTAGGATTCTCTCTTCCTAGATCATTCTATTAACAGTTGTATCCTTGAGTCCCATTGACCTACTTTTGGTCATTTGTGGACATTAATATAATTTCTTTCTTTCGCACCCCTTCCTCGTATAACTATGGGTACAAGATGACAGTAATATAAGCAACTGGCTATCATTTGTTACCAACTTCATGTCATATGACCAACATAATTGCCAATTTGATTACACCACTTACAAAAGACTGTCCAGCTTGAAAATTCCTTAATCATTCACCGCATGTATTGATTTCATTACCGCCTATGTCAGTGGCACACGGTTTTTTTTATCTTATGCACCTTTTGTTTTTTTGCTTCTAGGATTCTCTGTTTCTAGATCATTCTGTTAACAGTTGTATCCTTGAGTCCCATTGACCTACTTTTGGTCATTTGTGGACATTATTATAATTTCTTTCTTTCCCACCCCTTCCTTGTATAACTATGGGTACAAGATGACAGTCATATAAGCAACTGGCTATCATTTGTTACCAACTTCATGTCATATGACCAACATAATTGCCACTTTGATTACACCATGTACAAAAGACTGTCCAGCTTGAAAATGCCTTAATCATTCATCACATGTATTGATTTCATTACCGCCTATGTCAGTGGCACACGGTTTTTTTTCTCTTATGCACCTTTTGTTTTTTTGCTTCTAGGATTCTCTCTTCCTAGATCATTCTGTTAACAGTTGTATCCTTGAGTCCCATTGACCTACTTTTGGTCATTTGTGGACATTATTATAATTTCTTTCTTTCCCACCCCTTCCTCGTATAACTATGGGTACAAGATGACAGTAATATAAGTAACTGGCTATCATTTGTTACCAACTTCATGTCATATGACCAACATAATTGCCACTTTGATTACACCACGTACAAAAGACTGTCCAGCTTGAAAATGCCTTAATCATTCATCGCATGTATTTTCTTGATTTTCTTGCTTGGACTTCAATGATAGAAAATGCATCTTGAAAACGTCACATATAATCTTATGGATTTACCAAGGAGATTCCTTATGTATCATCATGATCAATGCTTCCATAAAATCACAAAGAATGTGATTTATGCACCGGTAACAAAGTATAATCAAGTCTCAGGGTAATTATATGGTTAGCCAACCCTCCAAGGAAGCCTGTTCTACTATTCGTCATCAAATGACCCCTATTTTCCAAAAGGTGCTCATATATTACCATACCTCTTCCTCGCATAACCACGGGGACATGATGACTATCTTAGTGCCATGGAACCCCTTACCACATATGAACAGATGTGTAGGACTGTTCTTGTAGGCATGACTTCTCCTTCTGGGTTAGACTTACAGTTACCCTGACACATGCCCAGGCAAGGGTATTGAAATTTGAAGTAAAATTTTAGGATGACATTACTCACACATAGGGCTAACTGATCAAAAGGAAAATTATCATATAAGCATCTGGCTGTTATTTATTAAATATTATCAACTTCATGTTGATATGACCAACATAATAGCCCCTCTGATTACACCATGTACAGAAGACTGTCTAGCTTGAAAATTGTTGTAGGGTGCATCTTATTATGGACTTTAATGATAAAATATGCATCAGAATACTTATATAATCTTACAATTACAGATTTACCAAGAAAATTTATTGTGTAACATCATTATCAATCCTGCGATAAAATCACAAGAACATAATTTATGGACTGGTGATAAAGTGTAATTAGGTTCAGATCAATATATATTAGCAGGAATTTTTGTTCAAAGATTTTGAATTCAAATGATGGTCGAAAGTTAAAACTTACAACTATAGGCCATCAAACTTGAGAGTTGAATCAATAACTATGACCAACTGTTATGAAGACGGTTAGGTTTCTAAACAGATTTATGATGTTGATATAGAGTAACGCCCTCCTTAGAGCTCAACTGTTTCCTTTCTGAAGTTGGTTGGTGTTTGTAATGGTAGAAATGAGTGATATATATGAAAGGAAATGGGTATATTTAAAAAAAAAAAATCACGAAAAAGATGCATCTTAATCTGATAAGGAAGTTTTTTGCGCATAAACCTAAAAAATGGTTATTTAATTGTTCATATAGAATGAATGAATGATAAGATCGTGCAAATAATGGGGTACTAATGGATCTTTTGTAATATTTTTGGACATGTCTGCAATGTGCATGCATGACTTTAAATGAATTCTCTCAGTTTCCTCTCTTGGGGTCTTTCTTCGCTAGTGTGGTGTCCTTTTCATTTGGTAGAGACTACACATTAACCTTGTGGCTTCCAGTGACACTTGAGGAGCTTGTTCTCATGTTGGTGTTGGTTGCATTTTCTACATTCAGGCCCTTACCAAAACATTTGCATCTAAGGTTCCTTGTATCTTATAAGACTTGTTCAAATTTCTGTCAAACCATTGTTAACCAATTTCACATCTAAGAAGACACTTTCCCATGGACCGATAATTTTATACATGCCAAACACCAATAAATTTATACATGTTAAATGTTTCCAAATGTAGGCATATACATTTACATTTAAGCACGAGGTGCATTTTTCATTTGTAGCATTTCTTACTTTCAAGTGATATCATAGTTTCCAATGAGGCATTCTTTTGTATCAATACTGACAACTGCCATGCTGCATATGTTTGGTTGTTTATCCTTTTTTTGGCCCTTGTCATACCTGATTCAACTCTAGTAGGCGAGTATGTTAGAACAAGTTAGGATTCAGGAAAATGTGCTTCTAATGAATTGTGACAGGAATTGAATTAATACAGATTTGCAATGCAGGAATTTGAATAGACAATGCTGAGAATATAAACAGTAAGCAACTAACACAGAACACAACAATTTACCATGGGGAAAAGTAAAACCTTTCAGTTAAAATAACCCCACCAAAATTATGCACTATTAATATTTGAATGAACTTACAAATGCCTGAAAATTACAGGCCAGAACCCAAATATATCTCCCTCACTTCTTCACGAATACAATAAGGTCACCTAATAATTTTCTGTGCATGTATATCAAATTCCAACTAGAAATCACCTTTAAAAAGGTGGGTGATTGGTTACAATTGAAAGGTTGTAATGAATCACTCTTTTAACCAATTTTAATTAATTGGTTTAACTTTATATTATAAGATATATAACATTTTATAAAGATTATGACTTCTATCATAAACTATATAATAAACCTAATGTGGACATGAGTTTGTGCTGGTGGGCCACTATAGGTGTGTCCCCACAAACATTACATGTTCCGACAGATTATGTGGTCCTATCTCTTTGCACAGCAGCATGGCCGGCCTTTCTTTTATATATGAGTCTGCAAATTGGTCTTATGCCGGGTTTGTTTGTTGGACATATGTTTTTTGATGCAGTTAATAGTTTTTGTATGGCTTTTCTGCAGAAGTTATATGAAAGTTGCTATTTAGGTTCTGGACATGCACGATTCAGATTCATGGTCTCTATTTTATACTATGTTTTATCTGGCTGCCACTAAATGGCTAATTTAACTTTTTTGGTTGCATAAATATAGACTGGGACAGTTGTTTTAAATATCTATTATATAATACAGGATACATTTGCATATAAATAGCAAGCTGATCTATATCGGCAATACCATGGTCCAAAATTCTTGGTGACAACTCCATCAACTTCTCGTAGACAAGGAACTATTTTGACCCTCATACACTCTTGTCACCAAGCTGGATGGGTCAAAGAGTGTCATTGAGTTTAGGTTTTGATAATTCCTCTATTATTATTGTTATTGTTTTTATCATTCCATCAAGTAATTCGGATTGTGCATTTTCTTTTCTCTAGAATTCCTCCAATCCAAGGTCACGGGAATTAGAGAATCACAATCAGTCTTAGCACCGAATTTTGTCATGTGTAAGCCAAATACTTTGCCTATTTAAAGAAATTTTGGAATGTGAAAAACCTCTCTTTCAACAGGTTCGGCATATGAGCTCTCCATATGTTCTTTCTTATCTATTTTATAGTTTGTATAAATGTTTTTCCACCTTTTTATAGTTGATATCCACTTGTCAAACTCCAACCATGTTTCGTATGTTGCAACTAAATAATTTTCATCTGTAAACTTCACCTCATGATTATTCATGATATTCTTGCATATCAACATTTCAGAGAACATTTATTTGATTGCTAAGTTGTCATGACATTCTTTTATCACCAAAGGAAAGCATATTGCAGAATTTGTAGAATATGCTTCCATTTATTTTCAATAGAGACACTTACAGAGTAAAGGCATTAACTATCATGCCTTTTTTTGGACGATATGCATTATGCCTTATTAACGTATCGTCCTTACAAATATTGATGTACCGATGCATTTTTGTCTACCACTTTGCAATTGCACGAGTCTTCTGCCCTTCAATTGAGTGCCGTGAAACTCATGAAGAGCTTTATATTTGCATCTAGGTACACTAGTATTCACAATGTTACCTTTGAGGCCTGGAATATCATCTTAAATTCAAAATCAGTAAGAAAAACGGTAATTGCGAAGTCTTGAAATTTCCATTAGATTTCGTTCGGTAAAATCTTAGTTGTCCTATTAAAAGATGTCTACAACTATATTCTCTTTATTTTCCTGGTTCATTGCCACGTCCTGAGTGGATACCAATGTTGCATTCATTTGTTCTTCACCTGTAAACTCACAACGGAAAAACAACCTGGCACTATAAAATAATTTGGATGCAGGGGCCCACTCAAGCACTGTAGATGTGCAATATAATTAAGTTACTATTGTTTGAAAAGGAGATAGATGTCCATTTGTGAGAAATGTCATGTAGGTAGGTAAACCTCCCATGAATTTCCTTTAACCAATGTATAAATCCTCTCCATCATCAACCATTCCATATTTACTTGAAGAAGGTTTACATTTGATAACACCATTTTATCATTTAAATATGAACACAAGTTTACCATACTTAGTGCCTTGAAGTGCCTCACCTTATAGGGCTAGAAAAGCATGACTATGCTAATAGGCACAAACCATCCAGATTTATTTTATATTCAAGATTTCCAACCAAATTTTTCACAAATAAAAATCTGATTTTATGACAGCAGTATATAGAAAAATATGACAGCAAAGTACAGTTAAGGCAGCAAGGTATAAAATCAGAAAATAACCAATATCTTCACTTTTATTGCAATTAAACTAACATGCAACAACATGCAAGTAACATGCATCAGCATGCAATGTACACATGTATCAACATGAAATGACATGCAACATGCATCAACATGCAATGACAAGAAGTTCCACTGATAAAATAAATGATCTCTCTTACTGAATATGGTTGTCTTCTCTTTCTGGACTTGAAACTGGATCAACAAGCCTCTGAAACTCTGAATCTGACAACCCGATCTGAATAAACTCCACAATAGCAAATCAGATCTGAAAACCCTTGATTTTTCTCCACAAAAAGCCCCAAAATCTTCCAAAACCCTTCACTGAAACCCTCCGAAAATATCTTTGAAGAAACAGCCCTGATTTCAGCTCCAAAAAAAAAGACAAACTAGGGTGGATCTTTCACCACCGAAGAGTGCCTTACTAGCTAGGGATAGATCTCTCACCACCGAAGCTAGGGTTCCCGTGGGATCTTACTCCACAAGCTGGATATTTGCAAACAGCAGTTGCACATGAAAGAAAATATAAGTGTATGCATGAATGATCTTCCTTTCACCCCTCTTCTCCTTTTATAACTTTTCCCATGCCAAGGAACCCTAAAAATCCCAAGTCGCATTTTCCCCTAGGGAAGACCAAAATAATAAAGTAACTTAAAGTTACTTTTTCCTTTTCAAGTCGCCATGGTCCAAAAAGGTGACCCCAATGCAAAATTAGAATATTAGGAGTTAAGTGGCCCCTTCCAACGATAAAACATAACATCTAGTCCCTTCGAAAGCACTTTATAAACCTGTCAACGGAAAATTATAACTGGACTAGATATTCATACCCAATAGCTCACAGCGTCCGTAACCCCTTGGGCATGACTAGGGTTAGGACCCGTACTGGCCCTCAGGCCTGTGGCGAGGGAAAGGGGACATTACAGTCCTCCCTTCCCAAAATTTGCTTGTCCCCAAGCAAATGCAAACTAGGATGCTGTAGAATCTGCTCTCCCTCCCAAGTAGCATCCTCAAGAGGCAAACCCTTCCACCGTACCAAGTATTCTGTAATATCTCTGCTCCTGAGCTTCCTCTGTCTGACCTCAATAATAGAGTCTGGTTCTAAAACCAGCTTCCCCTCCTCGTCCAATGGTGGCAACTCTGTAGAAGGTACAATATGCTGTCCTAGTGCCTTCTTAAGGCATGACACATGGAAGACATTATGTATCTTATTGTGCTCTGGAAGATCCAACTCATATGCAACTGCACCCACTCGCCGGACTACCCTGTATGGACCATAAAACCGTGGTTTCAGCTTTTCTGCCCCCTTCTGCTTGAGTGACGACTGCCTGTATGGCTGCAGACGTAGGAATACCAAATCTCCTACCTCGAAGGACCTCTCTATCCTATGCCGATCCGCATAAACCTTCTGCTGATTCTGCGCCTTTTGGAGGTTCTCCTTAAGAGCTCGCAGGATATCCTGGTTCTCCTGTAACCAATCCCGAGCTTTGGGAGCCCGACTATCTGATAATACCAAATCAGCAAATGACATGGCATCGTATCCATACAAAGCTCTGAAAGGAGTCATGCTGATGCTCATCTGATATGTGGTATTGTAGCAATACTCACCCATATGCAACCATCTGATCCATGCCTGCTGATGTCTGGTCACATAACTCCGCAAATAGCCCTCTATCCATTTGTTAACAATCTCTATTTGCCCGTCAGTCTGAGGGTGATAGCTTGTGCTGGGAGTCAACTCAGTACCGGAAAGTCTAAATATCTCCTGCCAAAAGGTGCTCATGAAGATCTTATCCCTGTCACTGACAATATTTTTAGGCAAACCATGAAGCCTAAAAATCCCTGTATAAAATACCTGAGCCACGTCAGCTGCCTCATGCTTCTTAGGTAGAGAAAAGAAATGCGCATACTTGGTCAATCGATCAACTACCACATAAATGCAATTGTGCCCATGCACCATAGGGAGTCCTGTGATGAAATCCATCGATATGCTCTCCCACTTCTGCTCAGGGATGGGAAGAGGCTGGAGTAACCTTGCAAGGAAAAGAATGCTCCGATTTGGTTTGCTGGCAAACCATACACTCTCAAATGTGATTAAGGACATCGTCCTTCATCCCCTTCCAAGTGAATCTCTCTCTGATGTACCTGTATGTTTTGAAATATCCGGGATGTCCAGCTAATGGCGTATCATGTACTGCACGAAGGATCTTGTCCTTCATCTTAGACCCCGGTACAAGGAAAATCTGATCCTTGTAGAAAATGAGATCATCTACCACCCTGTATCGGTCATCCTTGATAATACCATCCATGGTCTCACATGCAAACTGATTCTTGGAGTACTCAACAAGTATGTGAGCCTTCCAATCTGCTGAAATCTCAGACATAGAACTCAACATAGTAGTAAGGTAAGGCCTCCTAGATAAAGCATCAGCAACAACATTATTCTTACCTCTAGTGTATTCTATGTCAAAGTCATATGTTTGTACCTTGTTCACCCATCTCTGCTGGCGGTCGTTGAGATCCTTCTGCCCCAAAAAGAACCTCAAACTATTGTGATTTGTACGTACCACGAATCTGCTGCCCACAAGGTACTGTCTGAATTTGGCCAAGGCATGCATGATGGCCAACATCTCCTTGTCGTAAATTGAATACCCTCTCTCCACTGGGCTCAATTTCCGACTCTCATAAGCAATGGGATGCCTATCTGACATAAGCACCGATCCAACCCCCTCACCTGATGCATCACACTCTAGAACAAATGGCCGAGAAAAATCTGGTAATGCGAGGACGGGACATGAACTCATCACCTCCTTGAGATGATCAAAAATCTGTTGTGCTGCTTCTGACCAAGCGAAAGCTCCCTTCTTTGTCAAATTTGTCAATGGGGCAATCAACCGTGAGAAGTTCTTCACGAACCTCCTGTAATAGGTGCACAGTCCCAAGAACCCCCTCATATGTGTCAATGTCCTGGGTGACGGCCAATCCAAAATTGCCTGTATTTTCTCTCTGTCCACCTTTACTCCCCCTCCACCAATCACATATCCCAAATATAGCAACTCTGTCATGCCAAACTCACATTTAGAAGCTTTTGCATATAGCAAATTAGCTTCTAATATTCCCAATATCTCATCAAGGTGGCAGATATGGCCCTTCCAAGTCTTGCTATAGACCAATATATCATCAAAGAAAACCAATACAAACTTCCGCAAATGGCAGTTAAACACGTGGTTCATGCAAGACTGGAATGTAGCTGGTGCATTAGACAGTCCGAATGGCATCACTAGAAACTCAAAATGTCCATAATGGCATCTGAAAGCGGTCTTATGCACATCTTGCTCCCTAACCTTGATCTGGTGATATCCAGATCACAAATCTATTTTAGAAAAATAGATTGCCCCCTGTAGCTCATCTAACAACTCATCAATACGTGGCACTGGATATTTGTTCTTGATTGTCTTCTTGTTCAATGCCCGGTAGTCGATGCACATCCGCATGGTCCCATCCTTCTTCTTCACCAATACCACCGAAGAAGCAAAAGGACTGGAACTCGGCCTAATGTGTCCCATGTCAATAAGCTCATGGATAGTCCTCTCAATCTCATCCTTAAACCATTTGGGGTGACGGTAAGGAGTAGTAACTACTGGTCTAGTGTCCTCAAGCTCAATCACATGCTCAAATCCCCTATCTGGAGGTACACCAGGTGGTATGTCACTAAAAACTGCACTGTGCTTATCCAATAGCCCCTGTATATCCACATGATACTCTGGCTGTCCATCCTCTGATTTCTTGGTAGAAACCAAGCACTGTACTGCCCAATCAACCCCATTGTGCCTGTGAATCCTCTCGATCCTCTTTGCTGAAACAACCCTGGGTGCATCTGAAGATAAACCCCTCAAGGTTACATTCTTCCCCTCGGACTTGAACTTGAGTTCCATCGTCTGAAAGTTAGTCCGAAATTCTCCAAGAGAATGGAGCCACTGTACACCGAGCACAAGGTTGGTCTCTCCAATACCAACCACATAGAAGTCATCGGTAACTGTATGGTTACCCATGGTGATACTCAACTGCGGAACTCGCTGCATGCATCTCATGGACTCACCATTGGCTACCACTACATTGAAGCCCTCAAAGTCTTTTGCCTGTAATCCCCGCTTCTCTACCAAAGATGCATCAATGAAGTTGTGGGTTGCCCCACTATCAATGAGTACTACTAGTCTTTGACCCTGTAATACTCCCCTGACCCTGAATGCCTTGTACCTCGGGGTACTCGACAAGGTAGCAATAGTCTCATGGGGAAAAGTCTCCTCCTCCTGTTCAACCCCTGCACTATCCAATGTCTCTCCATCTTCATCCTCCAACTCCTGAGCGTCCCGCTCCTCCTCGCTCTCACTCTCCTCGAAGACCTCTATGAATTGGGCCTTCCCTTTTCCTCTACAATCATGTCCTGGAACCCATGGTGTGCGGCAATCGAAACATAGTTTCTTTTGCCTCAACTCCTCTCTGTCCTCTCTCGATACAAATGGTCTCCTTGCTGTATCCTGCCTAGGTGGGGGCCCCTTCGGCTGTGAACCATCAACTCTCGAAGGAAATACCTTAGGCTGAATTCGAGGGGGAAACCTTGATTTTGGAGTGGACAACTCCAAATCACGTGCTCTCCTAATAGCCTCATGTAAGGAGGAAGGCTCAAATGCCTTCACAAATCCTGCTAAAGCGTCAGTCAACCCTGCCATGAAGAGTGAAGTCAACCTCATCTCTGAAACATCAGATACCATAACTGATAACCTCTGAAAATCTGCAATGTACTGATCTAGAGAACTTGTCTGCCTCAAGTGAGTCAACTCTCTGAAGTGCCTATCTGGGTCCCTCCTGTCGAATCTGCTCATCAACCTCTGTGTAAAATCTACATAAGTAGTGATATGCATGTGCCCCTGTGTGATCAATCCATGATGCCACCAGTCATGAGCATCTCCCTCGAGGTGTAGGATAGCAAACTTAATTGCATCCTCTTCACGCATGGGATTCAAGTCGAAGTAAGTCTTCAACTTCTGAATCCAAGACTGTGCGGTACACTTCTTAGAGCCATCGAAGTGTGGAATAGAGATTTGTCCCAATCTCCTCTGAAACTTAGGTACCTGTGTCTGGTAATCTCTCCTGGGCCTGCTACCAATCTTCATTTTACAATACTCTTGAAATGGCATGTTGTCCCGGAAACCCTCACTCAATGTCTGGTACTTCTCCCAACAAGATTCCTCATCCACAATGTCTGCGGGCTGTCGTGTCTACGAAACTTCCGGATCCTTCAAAAAAGAAGGCTCGTGGAGTCCCAAGGGCCTGGTAGAAGCATGAGGGGACCCTTGTCTTGAATGTCCACTCTCACCTCTATTACCATGCTGTCCCATATTGCTAGCTTCTCCTTTCTCCGTATGAGCCTCAATCCTGCCCTGTGCTAACCTCTCAGTGAGCTGGCTCAAATAGAGATTGGTAGTCTCCTGTTGCTTCACCATATTGGTGAACAATTGTTTCATCAGATCTACTCCCATCTCTTCACTGTCTCTGTCTCTGTCTCCCATCTTTCAACCCCAACAGGCTGGAGAAACAACAACTCTGATACCATTGAAATATCCCCTTTCTGGATTTATTTTATATTCAAGATTTCCAACCAAATTTTTCACAAATAAAAATCTGATTTTATGACAGCAGTATATAGAAAAATATGACAGCAAAGTACAGTTAAGGCAGCAAGGTATAAAATCAGAAAATAACCAATATCTTCACTTTTATTGCAATTAAACTAACATGCATGTAACTAACATGCAAGTAACATGCATCAAACAATGACATGCATGTAACATGCATCAACATGCAATGACAAGAAGTTCCACTGATAAAATAAATGATCTCTCTTACTGAATATGGCTGTCTTCTCTTTTTGGACTTGAAACTGGATCAACAAGCCTCTGAAACTCTGAATCTGACAACCCGATCTGAATAAACTCCACAATAGCAAATCAGATCTGAAAACCCTTGATTTTTCTCCACAAAAGCCCCAAAAATCTTCCAAAACCCTTCACTGAAACCCTCCGAAAATATCTCTGAAGAACAACCCTGATTTCAGCTCCAAAAATGACAAACTAGGGTGGATCTTTCACCATCGAAGAGTGCCCTACTAGCTAGGGATGGATCTCTCACCACCAAAGCTAGGGTTCCCGTGGGATCGTACTCCACAAGCTGGATATTTGTAAACAACAATTGCACATGAAAGAAAATATAAGTGTATGCATGAATGATCTTCCTTTCACCCCTCTTCTCCTTTTATAACTTTTCCCATGCCAAGGAACCCTAAAAAGCCCAAGTCGCATTTTCCCCTAGGGAAGACCAAAATAATAAAGTAACTTAAAGTTACTTTTTCCTTTTCAAGTCGCCATGGTCCAAAAAGGTGACCCCAACGCAAAATTAGAATATTAGGAGTTAAGTGGCCCCTTCCAACGGTAAAACATAACATCTAGTCCCTTCGAAAGCACTTTATAAACCTGTCAACGGAAAATTATAACTGGACTAGATATTCATACCCAATAGCTCATAGCATCCATAACCACTTGGGCATGACTAGGGTTAGGACCCGTACTGGCCCTCAGCCTGTGGCGAGGGAAAGGGGACATTACAAAGGGGTTGAGTTGAGTTAACTTGTTGAGTTTTGGCGAGTCCTATTACAGTACAAAATGTATACACACATAATCAAGTAGCTACACTTTTTCCACAACATAAGTGTCCATCTGACCAGCATGCAATCACTGCGAAACAAATAATTAATATTCAATAAAGGTACATAAATGGGAACAAATATTCAGATGTGATCATCATTGTTATATTAGAAGATACCATAAATTGTTGTAGCTTGGAATACATAACTGAGATGAGTGTGATCTCCAATAGATGTGAGATCGGACATAGAACCTTAGAGGATGCATTTATTCACCTTAGAGGCTGTGGGCACGGGGTGGCTTACTGGTTTCACAAGACTTTCTCCTTGAATAATGGCCTTGTGATGTACCACTAGAAGTTCTTGAGTTGACCCTTTGGTAAGCTTAGGCAGGAGATGGAATTCAAGGTAATTCACATTTATAGAAGGGCTATATCAAGTACATATGCAAATTGAGCAAACTACCACTATTCAGACTGATCATAAATCATAAAATATTCAATAAACATTTATAAGTGGGAACTTTTTAGATTTGACCTTCATTGATATATCAGAACCGGATATATTTTTTATAGCTTGGATTACATAATTGGGATGAGAGTGACTCCAATAGATGTGAGACCAGCCATAGAAACATAGATTATGCACTTATTCACCTTAGAGGCTGTGGGAACAGGGTGGCTTACTTGTTTCACAAGACATTCTCTTTGAATAATACCCGTGTGATGTATCACTAGAAGTTCTTGAGTGGACCCTCTGGTAAACTTAGGCATGAGATGGAATTCAAGGTAAAATTATGCAATGGAAGTTGAATAGAAACGTAGAGCGCAACTTGAGAGCTATTTGCATAAATACACATCCATATTTGTCAAAGTAAAAAGATAACAATACTTATAAAATGATACATGTAAACTGACTAGTGCTAAATCTGCAGAAGTATAAAAAGACAGAATTAGAGGGATTAAATAATCATCCAGATTTACCAGTATAAGCTGAAAGACTGTTGTTTGGAGTAGAGGGCAGAATTTAAGCATTGACCTTTTCAAACCTAGTACAAGTGGCCAGGGGACTATCCTCTCCTCAAACAATTGCCAAAAGTTGCAACCATGCATCAATGACTATTTTAGACACTCTTTCAATTCAAGCAGGTAAGTTGCATCTGTGAAATGAGTTTGTTGCTTCCACACAGCTTTTACTCTCTAAGCATCTCAAAACCCAGCTTACATGTTGTGCATGTTCCTCCTCATTCCTTGAATATATCAAAGTGTCGTGGAGGAAGACTTGCACAAAGTAGTCCAAGTAGTCCTTGAACACACTATTCATTAGGTTCATGAATGCAGCAGTTGCATTCATGAGTCCAAAGGCACACTTGTGAACTCAAAATGATCATATCGAGTCCTAAAATCTGTTTTTGGCACATCCTCCTATATTCTCGACTAATGATATCCAAACCTCGGATCGGTTTTGGAGAAGACAACTGCTCTTCGCATCTGATAGAAAATGTCATCAATCTTGGAAAGAGGGCACCGAATCCTAATGCTAGCCTCATTCAACATCCTGTATTATATGCAAAGTTGTAGGGTACAATCATTCTTCACAAGAATGACTGGTGCTCTCCATGGAGACATGCTGGGTTTGATCTGGCCTTTGTCCAAGAGTTCCTCCAGTTGAATCTTAAGTTCAAGTAACATAGCCGTGGTCATCCTATAAGGAGCTTTGAATTATGTTTCAGTGTTAGTAAGATCTATATAGAAGTCAAATTCCCTTTTTAGCAAAAGTCCTGGCAGCTCATCACGAATGACATCTTGAGAATCTTGGCAAAGGGATAATCTTCAATTTCGGGTTCCTTATCATCAACTTGATCAAAGTAAACTGTATATAGCAAACACCATTCCTCTTGGTCGTTTTTGGTTGCATGGCTGATACTTGCAATAATGGGTTGCTGGACACCTTGCACTTTTACTTGTTGGCCTTGATCATTAGCGCACTCAAATGATTTTTTATAATGATCCACCGTGTTTTATGATACCAAAGCCAATTCTTGCTTACAATCATTCATAAGAGCCCAATGATGCTGCATATAAGCTAAAATGGGTGCTCAAGTTAGGCATAACTAACTCAGCCTAAAACAGACATTTTCAACCCTCCCAGTGGCCCAATTTCCATACTGGGCTGCCCATGCATTTCTCGTAAATCTAGGTTTTCTGGATAACTTATTAACAACTTCAGAAGACAAAACATTCCGATGGCTTGCTTTCCATATTGGACTGTTCGTGCATTTCTCATAAATCTAGGTTTTCTTGATAACTTATTAACAACTTCAGAAGACAAAACATTCCAATCCTCCTGTATCAGTTAAAATGGAAACTAGAATTTCAAAAAGTTTACCTTGTGCCTTGACATGTGTGGCTTGGTGCTCAACTTGCATGTACTTGACAACTGATGTTGAGGCTGCTGCTGCTGCCCTCCTGTAGGAGCTTTGTTTTTGCTGGGGCAATGATTTGCATAGTTGTCTGCCCCACAGACATGACATTCATCTCTTGGGCCTGTTTTTGCAGGTGGGTTCTGTTCGCAGGGTTGCCTTCATTCCTATTCTTCTGCAGATTATTTTGGTGCTGCATGTTTTGATAATTTTGCTAATTACTCTGAGAATCCTACCCTTTATTCCTTTGCGAAGTAACGAGGTTCACCACTCCCCAGTCCCGGGTACCGGTTCAGGACGTACCTGGTTTGACCCCGGGTTCATCCTGAGTACGCCCAAGCAGGAGTGGAAGAGCATGGGTCCTTCTACTGAAGGACTCAGGCATACCCAGACCGGTCTGGGCATAAGGGTGAGCCATTGAACTTGATTTTTTAAATTTTAATTTTGTTCCACTATTTTTATGATTGAAAAGCTCTCTGTGAATAGAAAAAGTATAATACAGGGCTAACCGTACAAAAAAATGGGTGGTATGGTAGCACACCCCAGAATGCCAAATCGAATAATATCGAGGCAGACCGGCACGTGGTCTAGGTCAGTCACACAGTGTTTATATCATCAGAGATGTTTCAATTAAAAAAGGAGCAATAAACACAGAGCACAAGGAAATTAACATAGTTACCTAAGTCTTGGCGTGGGGGGACAAAGGGACGGGGTTTCCAGGATGGCAAAAGTTTTCCCAAATTTTAGAGATGGCAGGGGACAGCTATTAAAATAATATATAAAAAATAATATTCGAATATTTTAGTTGTATTCAATGAAATTTAGGGATTTAGACCGTGTTTAATGTATTTTAGGTACTTTCAAGATCATAATTTAATGTCCTTGGTTAAAATAGCAACATTTTAAAACTAAAAACATCATGAAACTTTTGAAAGATTTAAAAATAATGGGGAACGCCCCTTCTAAGTCCCCTAGTCCTCGAAGCGTTCGGGATGTCACCAAAATCTATGGGACGCATCCCCGTGTAACATTGGAAACTAAGCAACAACTGCAAACATGGTGGCCGACGGAGGAGGTGGAGGGCTGTCGAACTTGCCACCCCACCTAGACTGGGACGCCTTCCCAACCATCTTGAGCCTCATCTTTTTCCTCTTGTGTGGGGGAAATGGCCAGAGCAAGGTGGGGGAATTCGCCAGTAGGGGTGGCACCCAAAGTGTCATTGCTAGAACCAACGCCACCATCACCACCAGGGGGAGCATCCCATCCACTACCACCATGAACACCATGAGCACTATCTAGTGCCATCGCCACCAAAGCGATTGAAACTCCGCCTCTTGCCACCCCACGAAAGGGAGGTCGGGTCCCAAGACGGAAACTCCTGTCTTCTTCAGAAGTGGCGATGTGGAAGACTTCAACCTTGACCCCGAGGATGAGAGTGTTGTTGCTAGTGATTTGGTGGTTCATAGCTGATCGCATAAGACGAATTGCCCCAATGGTCGATGAGCGTTTGGAGATGTTCCTCCTCTAAGTGGACTTTCTCCGCTTAGACTTGGATTTGGAGTAACACATATGCAATGACGACAACTTTATTAGAGACAAAAAATTGTCCATATGCATACGGTTAAAAATAACATAATTTATCTTTTTCCAGATTTGAAAAAGAATATCATCTCTAAATAGTTGCCAAATCTGGTTGTATTTTGTAGGAAGCATGGCCGAGTCCCTAAGTAGGACCATTTTCCAAGTAAAGGGCTTTAGAAGAAAAGGTTGAAATAGGGAGTGAATCTAGGACCATGCAGACGAAGCAAAGGGCCAAAACCAAAACAAGTGTTTAATAGTTTTAAGTTGGTGGCAGACATGGTAGATGGGATTTGTAATTCCAATATGCTTTAACCATTCCCCCAACTGGGAGGTCTTGATAAAGAATACACTAGAGGAATTGAGCTTTCTTAGGCTTAGTGGGAATTTCCAAAGCTTGTCAAATCTCCTCACCCAGACTTGATGGGAGGATTTAAGATTCTATTGGTGGTTCAATGAACTCACAGGAATTTCATGAGCCACAAGCAAATTGTAACCAATCCGAGGTTTGTACGAACAAAAAGGAGTGGCAGTCGGCTAGTTCTAGTCTCTCCACCAAGGAATTAGAGATGAAACCCCAATTTTAAGGAGGCGTTCATTTGGGATAGCATTTTGGATTTCAGAGATTGGGATGGCATCTTCATTATTAAGCAAATTCTTTTGCTTGATGCTAACCCAATGCAACCAGCCTATAGTTTCTTTGCAAAAAAGATCATTGATTATGTGAATCCCCTTTTAAAGAGACGAAGGCCTTTGAATCTGGGAATTAATTCGAGAGGTTCATTCTGACATTGAATAATAGGTGACCACTAGACAAAGTGAGAATTAATGGAGAGCCCTTTTCTGAATTCATTGCCAACCTTGGTGAGATAGGGTTTGAGCAATTCCCAAGCTTGCCATATGCTTTTGGCCACGGAGGTGCCTCCAATTTTGACAGCCACTGGTGTGAGGAGAACAGATTGAAAGTCTAATTCTCTCCATGCTTTCTTTCCAATCAAAGTTCCTTGAATGATGCAAGTTCTTAGCAAAATTTTCTGAGCTTTTGAGCCTTCTAGTCCTCTGATGATCCATTTAGCACTTAGGGCGTGGCCTTGGAGTTTAATGTCAATAAGCCCAAGCCCCTTACTTCTTTGGGTCTGTAAAAAATATCCCAGACAACTTTGCGGAAGCCTTTATTGCCTTCTAAGCTAGTCCATAGGAAATCACTTAAGAGCTTTTCAAGCTTGCCATATGCAACTTTGGAGGGAGCCCGACAAGAAGAGTAGTACACATGAGTGGCATCCAACACTTTGGAGCATATCTGGAATTTTCCACTACTTTGACTGTGAAAAAACTTAAAAATTGGAAACCCTATACACACATCTGTTGCTGTTTTCATTATTTCTGGGTTATAAATATAAATTATTATCCAATTCTTAAAACGACTATCACTACAAGCTTGACTTGTATATAAATCTAAATAGTAGAACCATAGTTCAAAAAATTGTTATCGGCATTTAATTGGCAAGCCAAATTTTGACTTGGAAATCAGGAATCGACAATTTCTTGGCATTAATCGGCAACTTTATCACTACTTTAAAAAACATTTAAATTCATAAAATAAACTTAAATTAAATGTAAAACATTGTTAAAAACTTAAATGACACGAGAAGTGAATCTATAGAATGCCATAGGCCCATGAGTATATTGTGAAAAGACTACCCACACCTCATGAAATCATACAACTGCCACAGTTTGTAAAAGCTAAACTTCATGACTGGGAGTAGTATGAAACTTATCAATTATGAATCCACTTTTCTCTAACAAGCCATCAGATCACAAGAGAAAACTGGGCAATAACTAAAACCCAAACCTCACTACTTGGAGTAGTGTGAAACTTATCAATTACAAATCTGCTTTTCTCTAACTAGCCAGCAGATCACAACCTTACCTGAACCAAAAGCTTAGCTGCATATGGGCAGAATCGCAGATCACCAGACCATACCCACGAATCACGATTATGCTAAAAAAACTGCACTGTTATTGAAAGTTGAAACAACAGTAGATGAACTTGGCAATGAAGTCAAATAAAAAACAAATATAGTATAAACCTACTCCTCTTGCTCGAAACCCTAGCAAAACACGTATGATAAACTTGTGTAGGAGAAAACCGCTACAAAATGCTCGCCACATTTTTTTCTGTTTGGATGTTTAATACCTATCAACTGATTTTCCATGATTTTTTAAATGATTTTTCACAAATTTCCCTAGATTTACTCGCCAGAAATTGCCGATTAATCAGGAGGACAAAAATCACAATTTTTTCAGAGATTAATTATTTTCCTTTTGGCATCCGATAAATCGCAATTTTTGGAACAGAGAGTAGAACCACCAAACTCCACTTTTCCTAGTTTTATGCTAGTTATAGTAGTCTGTTAAAAATTTCTTTTTAATTTTTTAGTTAGAAGTTAATAATCCTTCATTTACAATAACATTCTTTTCTACAATAGTTGTAGAGCTCTTGCAATAGGTAGAAAGCCTTCTAGTATCAGCTATAAAAAGTGGTCACAAACTAGAATATTGCATATAATCTAGACTGCAGTTTCTGGCAACTATGAGTTTTTGTGTAGTTTGATATCATTTTGATTTAATTAGTGTTTATCACAACATTTGGCATTCAATCATCATTATCAATTGATTGGTAGTGTTTTGTTTAATCTATGCATATTATGTCGTTAATCCTTGTTTATTAATTTACTGTATTCATATTATCAATGTTATATATTTTTGTACGGCTGTACCCAAGCCATTCGTGTGGTAAAAAATTGCCGTATCTGCATTTTTGAGTACTCGTACCTAAATTGAACCGGTAACTTAGTTCCTTTGTTGATTCATGTTATTGCTCCCCCACCTTGTTGCCAATGTTATTTTGAAATTCCTTCTTTTTGAAGGTTGGATTATTTTGATATTGTATTCCCTTGTTCATTTATCCATTAACCATTTTGAGTGACAACAATGACATTTATCTTCTTTGCTTGCTTTAGAGATATTTCAAACAAAACTTCCATGTTAGTAGGGCTGTGTACATCCAAATAATTACCAGTCTAAAGATTTAAGTTTATAATTACAAAATTAGGGTTAATCTAAGCGTAATTACTTCAATGTAAATGATAATTTAGAATTAAAAATATAGTAAACACAATAAATAAAAAATTCCTAAACCATCTGCTGATACGATACAAATAAGCATCTCTTGAAAGCTTGATAAATTGAAATTAGGGTTAGGGTTAGAGAGGTAATACCATTTTACAAAGTGTGGAAGTGTGACAGAGATCTGAATTGTAGAAATGGGTTGTATAGAGTGTTGTCAGAGTGTTTGTAAATTTGGAGTGTGAAAATGAGTGCAGGGCAGGATCATCCGAACTAGACAAAAACGACAGGCGTTTCTGATCTCCTGTGACTGATTTCATCCTCTGGTGTTCTAATCTGCAACTGAGTTCTGACACCTAGTGCGCCCGTGTCCCTAGATTTGGAATTTGTGATCAAAATCCCGTGATTGCTCCTTAGTGATTGCAAATGGCTTCTCTTTTGTAAAAATCCTAGCTTATTGCCTTGTAATCTGTAAAAGGGGTTAGTTTGATTTGGCCAGAATGATCCTAATAACCCTCTCTGTTGAGTGTTGCCTACATAGCACTACCATGAAAGGGCCTCGAGCCTACACAGTTCTCCTCCTTGGTGGATGTGTGCGAATGCACATAAATAGTGGTTTTGGCAAGACCCCAACAAGGGCTTCAACACTTGGCAACGATCCTCGACTTTATTTGTAGTGCATGAGAGTGTTCTAGGGTAGCGACATAGGGTGCATGAGAGTGTTCTAGGGTAGCAACATAGGATGCATTCAAACTTGTAGCTTGCCGATGTGCTCCAAGGAGTGGATACTTCAAAGATAACAGCCAAAAGTTCTTAGAGTTCTTGAGGGTGAGATCCCCTAGATGTCAAGAGATGCCCCTAATGAGTAGGGTGTATGTGTTTGTATAAGTGACTTATGCAAATGATTTCTCGCTCAATCGACCCTAGGCTGACCGGGGTAACTTGTGCATTTGAAAGTTTAACCGTTGCAAGCACAAAAGAAAAAAATGTGGGCCTTAGACAAAACCATTTGGTCAATTATACCTCGCTTTAGCTTGGGACTTGATGAGAGACATGGGCTGAATAGGTAGGAGCTTGTAGATGTGTTCAGTGTGGGGTGCATTGGTTCTTGAAGTGCTAAATTGAGTGATAAGTGCCGACCTAGTGGACTTTGAGTGTAAGAATTGAGCGGGATGCCTTTAGGATTAAATCAATTTATGTGTAAATGGGAATATGTTGGGATAAACGCCAAATGATTATTACTAAGTGCTTTAAGGTCCAAATTTTGGTTACTACAAAGTCTAACGTAATCTTGTTAATCTAGGACATCTTATCCTTATGATAATGGGGTACATTTTTTAGGAGCTCAGTTGATTTATCCCACATTTTGCAACTGTTATGTCACCGAGGTAAAGTTTATGAACTTCAAGTCATGTTGTGATAAAAAATAGTTGTAGTAGCCACCTTTCTTGAAAAGAGTGACAAACTTCTCCTAGGTTGTGTTCAATTTCTCGCCAGTTAATGCCTATTTTACATTGGCATTATTCCGCCATGTGGCCCCATTGCCATCTAGCTGATATGGCCCCCATACAACCTTAGTCTTCTCAAAAAAATTGTGGAGCTCAAAGTACCGGGTCGTCTCAACAAGCCATACGATCATACTTGGGCGGGGCAAGTTGTTTCAGGTCCTTAGTCAGTTCTACTGAAAAGTGAGGAATCTTGGTTACATGCCCCTTCAGGGTCCTCATGATCCAACCTATGGTTTCAGCTCTTAGTCCCAGCCAGCATCCTTGCCATTAAAATTATATTATTTGTGGCTACTTGCATTCTTTTGCTGACCATGTTGATCAACAGTTGCCTGTTGGTAAAGTTGAACTGCTTCACCCCAACAGTTAAGCCCGAAACTCATTTAGTCCATTTTCCATAGCATTCATTCAATCATAGGTGTCATTCAAGAGGTTTAGGATCTGATCCAGTGCGCTCAACTGATTAGTCTGTTGTTGAGTGACATTGCTGTGATTTTAGGGTACTTAGGTCTGGTTCTTTGAACCTTGCATCTGATTACTAGTCTCGACTTTGTTTCCCCTCTCACCATTATTCCAACTACTTGACATGGAATGTTCACATTTAGACATCGAGCATATTAAGGCCCTAATATTTGCAACACCGGATTCGATACCACAATGTAACAATCTCCACAAGCAACCCTACACCATGACCTGTAATTCATTAATTTTTTTTTCATTAAAGAATGTGCTGTAGTGATTCATATTCCAACCGGAATCTCTTGTGCACCATTGGACTACGTAAGGTAAAGGACATCTAGAGTTTAGTAGGTTTGTTGTGCTCATGCAGGTGCAGCCAATAATGAAGCCAATAATGACATCATCAGCCTCCATCTTGGTCCAAAGAGTGGGTGGTGCAAGCAGCAGGCTCGCAGGATTCCATATGCCCCTTCCAATATCATAACAACATTCACCCTTCCTGTGAGCCTAGTATCGAATGATTTTACTCTTTATCTCGCTTACCCATAAGAATGTTTTTGGAATATAGACACAGGCTTGTGTTCGGAAAGCAAGTACATATTACATGGAAAGCAAGTTCATATTACATGGAAAGCAAGTACTATTATCTTACACTATTCATCTAATAAGATCTTTTCAGTACTTTCTAGATCATGTTGTGTCAATCAATATGTAACTCATTGATTGTCACGTTCATAAAAAGCCATTATTAACTCACACATTATTATGGAGCTACAAGTTATTATCCATCTCCTGAACATTGGGATTAGTATGACAATAATATGAACCATCTTATCTTGCAGTCCTAAGAAATCAGTCGAGCAATATTGACATCCGAAAATGAGTAGTTGTTGAAGTTTCCACCTACCAAGTCGAGAAAAATGACCAAAACTGAGGGAATTTAAGCCATGGGCTTTGGCACCATTAGAGAATTAATTGAAGATTCCCATGATTGACGATGTGACATAAACAGAACACCACATAAGCTAAAGATCACACACGAGAACAAATTTAAAGAGTGATTTCATCCATCCATATCACATGTACACTCCATATAGAATAGCGTTCCATGGGGACATGTCTTTAAGGATTTACAGACATCCCAGATGTTTTTGGGACAAGGATGAAATGTCCACCAACCGTTCCCCCCCCCCCCCCCACCCCAAAAAAAAATGATTGGCATCCCTGGGAAGTCCCTGTTACATGTCCCCATAGTGCAGATGATATATGGACATCCCCAAATTTGAAATATTTTATAAAGGTACTGATGAGACCAAACTAAGTCTCATTCATTACACAAAATAACATTCTCTTATAAAGTGGATTTAAATGTAGTCTTAGAACTAGATAGCTTTTTTGAGATAAAATGTAGAATATATTTGATCTATTTTTGAAAAGTCCATTGCAATATGAATGGTTTCATTTCCTAATATTTCTTGTAAGTTGGAGTGTAGTATTGTGTATGAGTAGGTCATTTGATCTCTAGAATGTATTGTATCAATTGCAAGAATCACATAGCTAAGAGCGCAGGACTCACATAGCTAAGAGCGCAAGACTTATAAAGAGCACATGACTCACAAAGCCAAAAGCGCATGACTCGTAGAATCAACACTGAAATCGCTCTAACTAATTGCAGACCTTGAAATAAAGATCTGAGAGATATTTTTGTTCCTCTTATTGTTAGGAGGAAAAACCTCTCTCCATTTTTACACAACAATAATGGTTACAATGATATCAACATTTTTCCAAGCGCAGGACTCGCAGAATCAATACAAGACTTGCTCTAACTAAAATTGCAGACCTCCAAAGAGTCTGAGAGAGGTTTTTGTTCCTCTTATTGTTAAGAGGAAAAACCTCTCTTCGTTTATACACACCAATAATGGTTACAGAGATATCACCATTTGAAGAAAGAAGTTTTCAAGCGCATGACTCGTACAAGCAACATTGGATTCGCTCTAACTAAAATTGCAAATCTCCAAATGAGAAACTGAAAGATGTTTTTGTTCCTCTTATTGCTAGGAGGAAAAACCTCTCTCTGTTTTTACACAACAATAATTGAGGAGATATTTTCATTTCAAGTTTCAGCAGAATAGGGTTGAAGGAAAGTAAATAAGACAAAAAAATGTAGGTTCAATAAAACTGTGATATCTCCCTCATTTCTCAATAAAAATAAGAATTTCGAAATATTTTGGAAAACTTACAATAAGGAGCACCAAATCCAGAAAAGGTTTGAAAATATTCTTCAAATTGAATTCACAGTAATGATCAAAAAATTAGGGATGAGAATATGGCGGGACAACTATCATGTTGAAAGATTCAATCATGCAAGAGTAGACTTGGCAAATGGAAAGAAGTATTTAAGTGCATGTGGAAGAGGTAGTTCAATCTAGATTTGTAATATTTTATTAATTCTCATTCACGTTTGTCTTCTTGTCAAGAGGAAGAAGTAGTAGTTCAATCTAGAGTTGTAGTGTTTGATTAAATCTCTTCCACATTTGTTTCTTTGCCAAGTGGAAGTAGTTAAATGCAAGTGAAAGAAGTAGTTAAATATGGAGTTGTAGTGTTTGAATAAATTCCTTTCACATTTATTTCATTGTAAAATGGATGATGAAGTCAAGTCTTGCCCAAGATTATAGGTAGGTAGTTCTATAATCTTTGAGTATTGACCAAGGGATGAGTTATAGCTATCTCTCCAAAGCACTCAATGCAATAATGGTAGAAGGTGAATGATTTTTGTAACATCATTTCTAATTAATAAAATCCACAGTTCAAGTATCTTGGCAACAACTTATTTTTAGTTTTGTTTACCCAACTCTGAAGGAAGAGAAAGGGCCCACTCTTACCCAAGGAGGAGGATGATTTATTGTTTTTTAGAATAGAATCATATTGTTTTACTTAGATTGTTCAAATCAACATGTGTGTTTTGTTTTGTTTTGTTTGTGAAGCTTCACTTTCATTTGTTTACTTTCATTTATTTGTTTTTTTGTTATTTATTTTAGTTTGTTAGATTAGATTTGCTTTCAGTCATTTATTTCAATTTGTTAGATTAGATTTACTTTTAGTTATTTATTTATGTTTGTTAGATTAGATATACTTTCAGTTATTGAATTTCATTTCAAGCATTTTCAATTCTAGAGCAAAGAACTGTAAAATCATTATTTCCTTTAGCCCCTTTTGTAGATAGCCTTGGACACTGCCTAGTTTTGACATTCTTTAAGATTAAATGATGAGGATTGCAATGAATCTCATCAGGTACTTACATATTATTAGCTATCCCCCACTGTGCCGAAAATTAGAGGCTTTTTTGTCGTCCCGTAAATTCCCCTACCCGCCTTCCCTTGTATTGGGAACTCAAGGAAAAATTGATATAGAATGATATTCAATCGTCATATGATAGGATGTATAGGAGGCATAACCCCTTCATTTATACACCTCAAAGTAAAATGGCACAGGAAGAGTCGATGCTTTATGGCCCATATCCCCATATACACTTTGGTTGAGTCTTTGCAAAGTTCTTGAGTCTTATGTGTTAGACCTGCCAGTGGGACTACAATGTGTTCTGTGGCGTATTCAAGGTTGAAGAGTGCAAAAAAGCCATCGCTTCTACTACAAATTAGGGTTGATTTCCTATATGTTGTGGCACATAGTTTTGCTGAATAAGGGTGATTTAGATCCACCCAAACTTAGGTTTTTTTGACAAGTACAACGATGTATTCTATTGGGGCCCTCATCCGTGCAAAATATTAAATACAATGAAGTAGAATATTTTTAACGTACATAGAGAAGCTAGAATGCCTAGATACAAGACTTGTGATATTGATCCTCATGTCAATGAGAACATAAGAGTATGAGTATGAGGAAAACTAGAAAAAGAAAATCCATCTCCGAACCTGAGGGGACTGAGCTTGATACAGAAAACACTCCAAACCCAAACCCCTTTGAGTCAAATTACAAAAGAAGGATAATTTTGAGGCTATAACTACTGACAACCAAAGGTAGTTGTACCCTGAAAAAGAATATACATAGATGAAAGAAGGAAGAAACGGGGGCCTCACCCTCAAAGAGATGAAAATCGCTCTAGATGATTCATGAGGAGAACCACGGAAGCAAACACGACCCTGAACACAATCAGCTCCAATGCCTGGTCGAAGGAGAGGAACAAGACCTCAATGCAGCTCTCCAAACAGAGTCCAACATCCATCCAAGGTCAAAGCCTAGCAAAGGGGAAAGTAGAAGAAAGAGATGCCTAAACTTTGTAGCTTCATCCCTATGCAGAAATTAGATCAATGAAGAACAAGGTAAGCAGAAAGAACTGAACCTTGAAGAAACTTGCTAGAAAAATGAAACTACCCTCAATGAAGACCTTCAAGTACAGGCCATCTTTCTTTAGGAGATAAAGGCCAACAAAGGGAAAAAGAAGAAAGGCTCCACCTTTGCGGCTTCACCCACCTGAAGAAGCTGGCCCATAGGAAAAAAGTATCAGCAAAGAGGTTCAAATCCATGAAGAGCCATCCAACATCAAGGAGAAGAAGCAACTAGTTCACAAATTTAATAGACGCGCAAAGAGAGCACATCACCTAGTTGGAAGAAGTTTTTAGCCTCTGCAGAGCCAAAAGGGAACCTTTGAAGCAACACACCAATCTAAGCCCAATATCCCACAAGATAAAAAGTCCAACAAATGGGAAAAAGAAGCCTTCCCTTTGCACCTTTACACAGAAGAGGGAGCCGAACCAAAAATTTGAAGGGCTTGCAGGAACGACCAAATCCAAGCAGAGAACACCATAGACACTACACTAGCCCTAAAGAATAAGTGGAAAACCCATCGGCTTCTAGGAAAAAGAGAAGATGAGGAGAAGCTATGGCAGTATCTAGCAGCCCAAAACTAGAGCATTGAGCCCCATTAAGATCCAAGGATGGACCCATAAGTGAAGATCCAGGTGTAGCAAGGAAGGCGTTAGCCACACACAACATAGCATCGAAGGAGAAGAAAAGAGATGAGTCCAAAGCAAGGTTGTGAAGCAGAGGAGAGGACGACCACTATAGTAACAAAGCTCTCGAAAATGCGCTAGAAGAGAGAGCAACAACACCCATGGCCAAAACAAGCGGTGAGAAATTCAGAGGAGAGACGCAAAACACAAACCTATAAGCAAGGTTGAGTAAAATAAGAAAGGAGCGGTACTGGAAAGCAACCTGACACGAAAACAGAGGAGCAAAAGGAGGAGAGGCGTGCAGTTGCAATGGTGGAAGCAACCGTTGGAGCCATGGCTGAAGGGAGCTATTATTGCTTTGCTGGCATAATAATTTCAAATTTCTAGCCATGGGAAAATGCTGTTGCTTTAGCAGTCCATTTGTTTTCATATTCATACTTTTAGTCCATGTAACCGCATTTGCCGAATTTCAAGTGTGAAATTCAGAATTTGGTAGATTTCAAAGGGGAAAAATAAATTCGTGTGAAATCGCAAATTTATTCGCATGAAAGAAAAAATGTAAATTTTATTTGATATATATCAGAGTGTATCAAACATTAGTTTTAATAGTCTTCCGTTATCGGTTAGGGCTAGGGTTTCCATGCTTGGGATAGGTGCTAAAGTTTAGGGTATATATCCCGTTACCGTTGAAGTATGGTTATCCCCTTCTACTGTGGATAGTGTGCTAAAGTTTCGGTCGCCGTTTAGATAATATGGGAATTATTATTAGGGTCTGAAGCATGAACCTTGTGTTTTTTACAGGTGCAGATATTAACAGCCCGAAGGCTATACTAGCGTGGGAAAAGCTTAAATGGTTAGAAGAGGTTGTTCCGATTGTGGTCGATTCTGTCTCCCCTCCCGCGTAAGAGGTACTTTGAGCTGGACGAGGCAGACTCTTCCATGTAACTCAAGTCACAACAATTTTAGACGGTGACAAGAAACTTTTTAGTCAGGTTTTAGACAGTGAAAAAGGTTGCACCCTCCACGTGTATTCGAGATTTGTGAGGTATGGTGTGTATGTGAAATATCCCTTTTAGGATATCACCCTAAAAATGCTCTTAAATTTATCAAAATTGCTGCAAACACTATAGCTCTAATTTTTGCAGGATTTTTAACAGCTAGGTACAGCGAATTGAAGAATATTTTATATCTTTCAAAAATATTCACTTTCAACAATACCCATAAGCTGAAATTATCAAGAGAAATTGCTACATATTATAATAGAACAATCGAGAAAACAATTTTTAACAGCCAGATTTCTGGAATAATATATTTTAGCCAGAATTTTATAACAAGCCCTAAATGAGGGTAAAAATATCAGCTAATTTGTAACTTCTCCAAAATATTAATAGAAAATGGATGGAATAATTCTTGAAATGTGGCATATACTAATATGGTAAGAATGAATCTACACATCTTGATATCTCCAAAATGGCATCCCATTAAACCCCTTCCAAATAAGGGCTTGTCAGTCTTCCTATAATAGGTCGCTCCACTTGGGGAAAATACCTCTAGACATAACTGCCAAGCTCTGTTCTTATCGATGCCGTAAATCTGATATGGATGTCCTTTGAGCTCCTGAATCTAAAATTTTGTTCAAAACTATCCAAACCCTTTCTCTGAAACCTCCAAAAATATCCCTGTAAATCAGACCTGAAAACAACCCCAAAGTGACAAGCTAGGGTGGAAAACCCTCACTACCGAAGAATGCTCTGCCAACTAGGGGTGGATCTCTCACCACCAAAGCTAGGGATCATGTAAAATCTGACCTCCACAAGCTGTAAATTTGCAAGGCTGAACAGTAGCACATGTAGCTCAAATAATGGTATGCATGCATGAATGAGCTCTATCACCCCCCAAAAGATCCTATTTATAACTTTTCATTACCTTTTTCCAAAAACCCGTATCACAGCTCCATTTGGGACTAAAAGTGACTTAAGTGACCTCAACGAAGACATAGAATAATAAAGTACTATAAGTGACTTTTATTGAAGCACATAGACTTATAAAGTACACTATAACTCCCCCGCAATGACAGAAATAGAATACAATTAGTACCACCTAGTCGCCCATCACTTAATGTCAATGACAAAATATAACATAAAGTGAAGGTGGTAATAAAATAACCCATACCCAATAACCTCCAGAGTCTCCAGAACCTTTTGTATGACCAAAGCTAAGACTGGAAATTAAGCCTCTTATGCCTCTGGCGTAGGAATGGGGACATTACAGTCCTCTCTTTCTGAAATTTTGCTTTGTCCATAAGCAAATGCAAATGCAAACCAGGATGTTGTAAAATCTGCTCACCCTCCCAAGTGGCATCCTCAAGTGGCAAATCCCTTCCACCGCATTAGATACTCGGTAATAACTCATGTTTATGAGCTTCCTTTGCCTCACCTCAATGATAGATCCTTAGTTCTAAGACCAACTTTTCCTCATCGTCCAAAGGTGGCAGCAACTTTGTAGAAGGCACAATAGGTTGTCCAAGTGCCCTTCTTGAGGCACGAAACATGAAAGGCATTGTGGATCCTTACTCTGTTCTGGAAGCTCCAACTCATATGCAACTGCCCCGACTCATCCATACTACCCATGTATGGACGCATAGAAGCGTGGTTTCAATCTTCTCAGCACCACTTCTTCTTTAGTGAGGATTGCCTATAGGGTTGCAAATCGTAGGAATAGGCCAAATCTCCTATCTCAAAAGACCTTTAAACCCTGCGTCTATATGAATAAATTCTTCTGTTTGTTCTGCGCTCTTCTGCAAGGTTCTCTTTAAGCGCCTTCATAATATCCTAGTTCTCTTATAACCAATCACGAGCTTTAAGAGCTCGTTTATCTGATAATATCAAGTCCACGAATGTCATGAGACATTGTATCCATATAATGCCCGAAAGGGAGCCATGCCAATACTCATCTAATAGGTGGTATTGTAACAATACTCACCCATGTGTAACCATCTAATCCATGCCCGCTGATGACCTGACACAACTCTGCAAATAGCCCTTCTATCCACTATTGGACTATCTTGTTGATCTCATCCTGAAACCGTTTGGGGTGACTTTTAAGGGAATAACCACAGGTCTAGCGTCCTCAGCTCAATCACATACTCAAATCCCCCCTCTGAGGTATTCCTGAGGTTATGTCACCAAAAACCGTACTATGCCTGTCCAATAAGCTCTGTATGTCCACATGATACTCCTGCTGTCCATCCTTTGATTTCTTGGTCGAAACCAAACAATGTACAAGCCAATCCACCCCATTGTGCCTATAAATCCTCTCAATCCTCTTAGCTGTAACAACCCAGGGTGCCTTTGAAGATAAGCCCCTCAAAATCACATTCCTCCCTTCGGACTTAAACTTTAGCTCCATCGTATGAAAGTTAGTCCGAAACTCGCCAAGGGAATGGAGCCACTGTAGTCCAAGCACTATGTTGGTCTCTCTAATACCAACAATATAAAAATCATCGGTAACTGTATAGTTAACCATCGTGATACTCAATTGGGGTACCCGCCATGTGCACCTCATAGATTCTCCATCAACTACAACCGCGTTGAAGCCCTCAAAATCCTCTGTCTGTAATCCTCGCCTCTTAACCAATGAGGCATCAATAAAGTTGTGGGTTGCCCCACTATCAATGAGTACCACTACTCACTGTCCCTGTAAAACTCCCCTAACTCTGAATGCCTTGTACCTCTGGGTACTAGACAACGTGGCGATAGTCTCCTGGGGGAAAATCTCGCTCTCCTACTCAACACCTGCACTATCTAATGCCTCATCGTCATCATCCTCTAATCCCTGTGTGTCCAACTCCTCGTCACCATCACTCTCCTCAAAGATCTCTATGAATTGGGCCTTCCCTCTACCCATGCAATCATGTCCTGGAACCCAAGGTGTGCAGCAATCGAAACATAGTTTTTTTCGCCTCAACTCATCTCTGTCCTCCCTAGATACAAATGGTCTCCTGGTTGCATCTTGCCTAGGTGGAGGTACCTTTGGCTATGAACCATCGGATCTAGAAGGGAAAACCTTAGGTTGCACTCGAGGTGGAAACCTCGACTTAGGAGTGGATAACTCCAAATCACGAGCTCTCCTAATAGCCTCATGCAAAGAAGAAGGCTCAAATGCCTTCACAACCCAGTGAGAGCATCTGTCAAACCGACTGTGAATAGTGAAATCAACTTCATCTCTGTAACATCAGGTACCATGACTGATAATCTCTGAAAATCTGCGATATACTGATCCAGGGAACTGGTCTGTCTCAAATGAGTCAACTCTCTAAAATACCTGTTAGGGTCCCTCCTATCAAATGTGCTCACTAGCCTTTGTGTGAACTCTGCATAAGTAGTAATGTGTACGTGTCCCTGTGTAATCAATCCATGATGCCACCAATCATGAGCGTCTCCCTCAAGATGTAAGATTGCAAACTTTATTGCAACTTCCTCATGCATAGGATTCAAGTCGAAGTATGTCTTCAACTTCTGAACCCAAGACTGTGCAGTACACTTTTTAGAACCATCGAAGTGTGGAATAAAAATCTGTCCCAATCTCCTTTGTAACTCTGGTACCTGTATTTGATGATCTCTCCTAGGCCTGTTGCCAATCTTCATTTTGCAATATTCCTGGAATGGCATGTTGTCACGAAAGCCCTCACTCAAGGTCTGGTACCTTTCCCAACAAGACTTCTCATCTAAAATATCCACTGACTGCCGTACCTGTGAAATTTTCGGATCCTTCATGAAAGAAGGTTCGTGAAGCCCCAAAGGTCTGGTAGAAGAATGGGGAGACCACTGCCCTGAATGTCCACCCTCACCTCTTTGACCATATTGTCCCATATTGCTATTTTCTCCTCTCCGTATGAGCATCAATCCTGCCCTGTGCTAATCTCTCAGTGAGCTGGCTCAAATAGAGATTGGTAGTCTCTTGCTACTTTACCATGTTGGTGAATAATTGTTTCATCAGATCCACACCCATATCCTCACTGTCTTTGTCTCCCATCTTTCAACCCCAATAGACTGGAGAAACGACTGCTCTGAGAGCACTGAAATATCCCTGGTGGGATACCACTTAAAAATGCACCAAAAAAAGTATTAAATTGCAGCAAACACAAATTCTGATTTTTGCAAATTTTTAACAGCTAGGGCAGCGAACTGAAGAAAAAATTAATCTCACAAAATACCCACTCAAATCACTTGAAATTTTTAGGAAAGCTTGTTAATATTATAAAGAACATAAGAAAACTATTTTTGGAATTTTTGGAATAATATAATGCAGCGAGAAAATTACAGAAAGCCCTAAACAGGGGTAAAACTTCAAAAATTCGTAACTTCTCCAATAAGCAATATAAAATTATGAAATTCTGGAAATTACATATATTTCATGAACTATGGATGATATAAATTTGAGGTTGAACCTTCATATCTGAAAATGAAAACCTGAACATACCCTCCAACTTAGCTACTACAAACTCCAATAGATAGTCGCCCCCTTTGGAAGATGGCCAACATACCCTTTGGAATATCCTCTAGACATTACGCAATAACACACTATTTCTCTCGCATGTCGTACATATAATGATCTGAAGTACCCTTTGATGTGTCCTCCACAATACCATAGTCTCCAGGTACCCTCAAAACCCTTCCTTTGAAACCTCTGGATTATAGTTCCCATAGTCTACTCAGTATTTAAAATTAGCCCCAAAATGACAATCTAGGGTAGCTCTCTCACTACCAAAGAATTCATCTGTATATTGGGCTGGCAAATCTCACCTAGCGAAAGCGTAGGGTTCCTGTGGGATATGTCATTCAGACAAGCTGTAATGATGTATGCAAGCAATTAGTTAGCACATGAAAGAAAATGGTTATGTATGCACAGAATACAATTTAAAATCTTCAAATGCTTTTTATGACCTTTCATTATCCTTATTTGAACTTTACGTCTTTCTATAACAATGGGAGTAAAAGTGACTTAAGTGACCCCATACGAAGAAATAGAATAGTTTAGTGATAAACCATTGGATCACCTCCAACGAAGAAATAGATTTATAATCTAAGTACTTCATAATTGTCTTAACCCCTTCAATGGGGTCATTTCCATAATAAATTATACATATTAGTCCCACCCCCTCCCCCCCCCCCCCCCCCCTATTGGACAATATATGACAATCTATTACAAGTCCATAGTGTCACCTAAGCAAACTTTTTGTCATTGAGGCAAACATATAACCATTTATGTAGTCTGGTCAAATATAGTTTTGTATAGTCAAGAGCCTCTTAGAGTCTTTAGCAACTTGGGTATAACGTATTTCTAAGGCTAAGATCATCCACATATTGGCCCTTGATGATCTTATGAATGTAGGATCATGACATGTCCAAGTCATATCTTGCCAATACATTGCACTTGGATTCTTAAGCCTAAAGGACATAACCAAATAAAAACATGTATCCTATGGGGTCATAAAATTCGTCATATATGGATATTTGGGATTAATCTTAATTCGGTCGATCATGTGAATTCATTCAAAAATGAAATCATCTCATGCCTAGTCATAGAATTAAAAAGCATGTCTATATTGGGTAATGGAAAATTATATTTCAAGACACGCCTTATTTAGATAATAAAATTCCATGCATATTTAATGTGTCCATTGGGATTGGCCATGAGAATGATGTTACATATCCATGAGGAATAATCAATGGGTTTTATGAACCTTATGTTTAATAATTTTGAATTTTTTAGTGACGAATTTTTCACGAATTTTATCATCGGCGAATTCGAATGCGACAACTTAGTTTTAGTGCAGAGGAGCATTTTTTGGATTGAGGGTAAATTGAGGGTGTTTGAAAGGACCCACATCCTTGTACAATTGAGGATATTTCTTGAGAGGAACCACAACCTGGTTACAATGAAGGGGACCACTATTTAGGAACCCAATTGGAGCAACCATGAAACCATAGTGAAGATGCAGCGACCAACGACAACAGCCGCAGCGAGTGGGACAACTATCAGTGAATGGAGTGAGAGGAACAACCACTAGCGTCAGCAGTGAGAGGAGCAGCCACCAGAATCAGCAACAAACAGAACAGCCACTAGTGACAGTAGCGAGAGCATCAACAGTGAGCGGAACAACCACCAGCGTCAGCAGCGAGAGAAGCAAGCGTGAACAGCGAGAGGAGCAACCACCAGCGTTAGCAGTGAGAGGAGAGCCACCAGTGTCAGTAGCGAGGAGAACCACCAGTGTTAGCACGAGCAGAGATGCTGCCTCTAGCGGCGAAACCACCTCCGAGGAGGATCATGCCTCGGGGGGATTTGAACATGGGTGGGCAAGCACACAACCATGTGACTTGACCGCACCACTCCCACCCCATTGGCTAGTGCAGAGGAGCATATTTAAAGCATTCCTAGAGAATTTTTGTTGCGATGATAGTACCAATCTTGTACCGAAATTTTCTTATGGAATGAAAAGGCTCCATTTTTTGGGTGTAATTTCAGTTATTTATGCATTTTAAAGTTTTTCAAGTCTTATTGCCAAGCTCTAGTTTGAATCTTTGCCTTGCTAAGTACAAGTATGAGCACTATCGTCCACAAAAAGTTTTGGTGATGGCCATGCTCCATGGTAGTAATCTTAACACCTATTCCCCTCTTGTTTTGAGTGATGCCTGCTCATGCTGACAATGTTTGTGTATGCCCCTTAACACACACACTCATGCTTTTCTCCAGCATGTGCATATGCAAATTCAGGGAAGCCGGATTTTGTAACAAAGGTAAAGATTTATGATTTGAGAGATGAGCCAAATGAGAATATATTTAAATGTCAAAATGTGCTATGAGTGGCTTTACCTATACTTTTTGTTTGTGCTTCAGGCTTGCTTTTTGTTTTTTAAATTACATATTTTAAACTATACTCAACTTTCTAGACAAAACATTAGATAGCCCACTGCCATCAGCCCTGTTATCTTTTGTGGTCTGCTCCTTCTTAGAGTTTATAACATTGAAAAGCACAAGAAAAATCTGAAAACCCAAATTTGAATATAAATACAAAATTGAACATAATGCCCAGAGCATTTGAAAATGTTTGCTGTCTTTGTTAGACCCTCTTATGGCAACATTGACAATTGACAATTGAAATTTCAAAGTTTCATCAATCTTTCATACTTCACTATGGAAAACTGGCAAACAATGTTTTGATGTTTGCTTGTTTCTTCTCTATTTATCTGGAAATCTTATGATGTGAATTTTGGTTGCCATTTCCTTTTTTAGTCATTTAATTATTCTCTAGTGTTTTTTCAACAAAGACATCTCTAGTTGATAGAATTTCTTTATTCAGGAGTGTTGTAGCCTTGAGTAGATAAATAAAAATTGCCTGCCGATATTATAGTGTCTTTTGTGATACCATTGATGAGTTTTAACTGAGATGCACTTTCCCTTTTTATGTTGTTGCAGACTGCCTGTTCAATCATCATTGACATCTGAAGAGTTGGATTCTGTGTGTGGAGTTACTACAGATTCTGGAATATGTTGTCAGGGACCCTTGACTTGTAAATCTCTATACCTTATATGCCTTTTAATGTGAACAAATATGCTATATATATTGTGATAATGTATTATTTATTGCAGAGCACTTTTTTAATGTCACCAGAATTTAAAGTAAATGCTAAATGCTATCTTAGAGGTTTCCGTTCCCTAGCCTGAAGAGGTTCATGGACTCCGGAAACTTCTCTTAGATGTTCATGAACTTCAGGAAATATCTCTTCACCCAACTGAAGTATCTTTAGAGATGTGTTACCTTCCTAGATAGTTGTTCATTATTTGCCTCTTCATCAATGAGGTGAAACTGATTTAAATTGTGCTGCAACATAGTGACGGAGACTCTCTAAACGGTCCAGCAACATCACTCGACCATGGCTATGCCTATTAGCCAAACGTAATAACTGGGCTCTTATATTATGAGATTAGTTTTTTTTTCCAGTTATATGTTGCAAGCCTATAACATCTTCATGTTAAGATGTTTATATATACATGTTTATGTTTTATTTGTTAGTTTTACTTTATATTATTCCTTAAGATGAGAACTAAGAGTGCCAACAATTTTGAGGAGGAATAATTCGTAGTGACATGTGAACTCGTGTAGAAATAGCACTGTAATTTTAGTAGTCATAAACTGTAAATGTCTGCTATACTGGTCTATTAATTATTTAATAATGTGCAATTTACTCATATGCTGCATGTGTTTATAATGTGCTTGGTGACTAGGGTATGATTTTCAGAACATTTGTGATTGATGAATGGGTAATTATTGTATACTGTCTGCTATACTGAAATCACCATGGCTATGCTGGTAGCTGAAGGTGAATCCTTTTATTATTTGAATGCCATCAATAAATATATAGCCACATAAGGAATTCTTAATAATGTTTAATTCTTCCCCCGAGGAAAAAAGACAAAGATGGAAATCATGACCACTCTAATGGATGGAAGCTAAAGAGGGGAAAATAACGACCTTCTGATAAAGCTTATTGTAGAACCAAATATAATTCTAGTTCGTCTAGAAAGCTGCATTAAAAATCCTATTTGAGCACCTTAACAGGCTAACAGTGATAATTTATGATATATTTAGGTAAATTTCACTCAGAATCTTCAAAGCGCGAAGTTAAAGGAAGAAGACAGGTTTATGATACACTACTAGAAGAACACAATGCTAAACTAGTTCGGGGACATGAACCAAAAGGTAAAGATGGCCATTTTACAGGTCAGTCATATAAAATTTGAATATTTCCATACCAATGTTTTGATATGAAATCAAATTAGATAACTCTTATGTGGTATGACACCATGATGGATGTTAAAGTATGGCATCATTCCACAAACTCTATTGATAGTGATTCTGTTCATGTGCAACTACAGATATTCCAGCTCCACTTGCGACAAAGATCTATTATCCAAGACAAAATCAGCGGCTGCGTGCTGTACTTGGTCATCTTTATCGAGAATCTTTGACTAAAGAGAACTCAAATGAGTCTTCAATTCCTAAATCACTTGCCGGTGACACTGGAGTGCAATCTGGAAGTAAGAAAATTTTATCCCCTGACAATGACTTACCTGATCAGCAGAAAGATTTTATGGGTCAAAAGAAGGTTTGAGCTAATATCCTAACTGCTAATCAGTTTTATGTGTCTAATATCTTAAACTTTTGGAACGATTAAAAGGATTAGATTTCAGGAGTAACTGCATTGTTTCTGAGCACTGTCATAGTTTTTCATATGTGCTATCAAAGCTATTTATAAAAAGTTCATTTGCTTAATTTTCATGCTTTGATTAATGACTACATATTATGTCTTGTCCTTTAGATGCTTACCCGAAAACACGTTTCACCCTATTGACCTCGTATTTGGGGCTAGTTATATGATTACATGAAATTTCATTGAAAAATTCTAAACTTGGATGGAGAACCACCTCATTTTCCTTTTGAATATTACAAGAATTTTGTTTAAATCGATGATGAGGAAAACGACAATTAATGTTACCAAATTGTGAATGGAAGATTTTTTGTTTTTTTGGTAAGTGGTAAAAGAGTTTTTTGAAAGAGTCCCAACCCTTATATAGACACTATATAAAAGATAGCAACATGAAAGAACCAAACAAGGGTCTTAAACAAAATAAGGCTAAACACCAGCTCATTAACAAAAACGCTGTTGATCAACAACAAACAAGTCTCTACTGCAAACAAACAACAAAGATAGAAGAAGGCCAAAAAAGAAAAAACAACTAATCTCCAGGGTTACTTAAGGCTTTGGCAGCCTCCCATTCTTCAACCATGAAGTTGAGACAGTCTTCGGTCGTTTCCAAGTCAGACTCCTTATCCACAACTTTATTACCTTTCTCCTGCATTTTAATCCTCTTGCTGGCTCTTGTTACCACCTGTTCCTCAGTCTTCTTCCTAAAATCCTTCTGAAGCATGTTGATACTTGTAACACAGTTTTTAATGGTATCTCTGCTCAAATGAATGATCTTCTTAAGGTCTTCTTTGAGTTTCTTCTTTTCATCTTCCACTTGAATCACTTTCTCATCCAAAAGAGTAACCCTGCTAGTCAGATTGCAAACCATCTCAGCCAGCACCCCTGAGTTTTTATTGAGAGAAGAAATTTGTTGACTCTCTCGCTCCTTGGTCTGCAACTGCACTTGGTTCAACTTGACCTTTAAATTCTCATTATCCTTCATTATTCACTTCATAACGCTGCTGTTTGTAGAGAGATGATTTTGTCTCGAAGTAAATCAACTGAGTTTTTGTAGGCTATCTTCTTTCCACTTATCCTCTTCATCACAAAATCTCACCTGCTCACAATGGATTTTAGCTTTCTCAAAAAGATCCTCTTTCCCCGTGTCATCACTGCAGTCAACCATCACCTAGCTGGAGGAAGGAATATTAGTATATGGGTCAGAGGAGACACCATGGCTAACATCCTAGTCGGAATTGGGGCTCTCTTCTTCAGTCTCAGAAAGTTCCTTATTCAGAGAAGTTTTACATCCCTTTTTATGAGAAGTCTTACCAGCAGTAGGAATACAAATAATAATAAACTGAGCATCATTAGGATTTTTAATCCCTTTTCCTTTAACAACAGAAGATAGTTTAGAAGAGACCTGAGGAGTATTGGGATTTTTAATCCCTTTTCCTTTAACAACAGAAGATAGTTTAGAAGAGACCCCAACAGGATTAGACTGATCAACCGTAATTATAGGGTTGGGACCAATGACTTGGGCTTTGGCATGATGAAAGAGCATATAGATTAGAGATTGATGCAAAGGAAGCAAACCCCCCTATGGACATCTACCATAGAATCCTAAGAGACATAAACCCCTATAAAGGAAAGATAATCAACTTATGGTGCCTAAAAGGATTCAAAAAGACAAAGTGATAAGTGATTTAACAGAAATTATATTGCAATCAGAGGACTGAGATCAATCAGATAATATTAGAAACATACAAGATACAACATGCAATGGCAAGCAAGTGTGAGTAATGAGAGGATGAGAGTGAATTAGCTAATAACTTGTTGTTTGTATCGGATCTGGGCTGGAATGATGATGAAACAAGCTGGATCTGGACTGTATGTGCTTCGTCTGGAGGACAATGGTCTGCAAGTGTGCCAGACGGTAGTGCTTAGAAGGGGACAGTATTGCCCCGGGCGCTAGTGTCTGTACTGGGCGCTAGTGTCCTGGTATTGAGTCCATATTTGGCTCTTTCAAGGTCTGATCATGTCACCTTCACTTCACTTTGTGTCGCTCTGACTTTGCTGTAGGGTTTTCCTGTTGCACATGTACTTGCAAAACAAACCCTAGCTACCTACTCAAGGCTCAAAAACACATTAGACTAAATAAAATATGCATATACTTGAGTCGGACTGACTTCGACGGTCACCCCAATGTGATTGTCACCGAGCGCTGCACTACATTTTAGACTTAATGTAGTTCTGGTGTGTGTGTGATAGAATCGTGTCACTTGAAGCTAGATTGCCTTTGTGTAAGTCGCACCAAGATAATGAGCTACAACTACTTTGCCCCCAAGATAAATGTGTGTGATGGAATTTAAAATTTCCCCTTCCTATGCAGTGAATAATGCAGCCTAAATGCAATTTTCAAGTATTCCTTTTGTCCAAGTAGTAGATAGAAAGTAATTGCCCAAATTGCCCTGCTGCCTCTTAAAATAGTTAGTAGGTCACGTATATATATGATTCATTTGCTTGAATTTTGTCATTAACAATCTTAAAAGCCGACCCAAAGTGATAAGTAGAAGTTAAGAAAAGATAACAATTGATGTGGCACTTTAATCATAAGAAAAGAGGGGAAAAAGACAAAAGTGCCCAAAGGGGACAGTAGCACTTGGGTGTTCCTGTCCCTTATTGGACACTAGTGTTCGAAGAGCTCCAAAGATAAAACAGGAAGTACTGAGTTGGGTGACACATTGTGCAATGATTAAAAGTAAAGGGATAATTTAAGAAAAACAACGGACGAAAGCATGGGAGGATAAAACAATGTCAAAGTAAAGCAAAACAAGTGTTGTCAATGTCTAATTTTCTTGCTTAGGAATCATGCATATAATGACATACTAGAGGCATGATGTGATAGTACTAAGTGCATAATTTTGTGTCTACACATTTGAGTCTTCCTTTAAGTGTGACATACCTCATAACTTGGTGAAGAACCTCATTCCATGGACTAGGAATAGACTCTTTGAGATAACCTCCTAGAAATTCACTCAAATTTTCCTTACCCTTCAAAAAGACCAAAATCTCCTCCTTATTCCTTCTAGATTTGTAGAATTTGATGCCCTTTGTGCTCATTCCCACGACTTGGGCTATACTTTCTTTTGACACCGTGAAAGAGGCTCTCCTCACAATAACCTTCCTAGCTTTCTAGGACATCACAAATTCCACTAAAATATGAGGATCAAATCCCATAATCCTCTCCATGAAACTGGAAAGACTCCCCTGTTGAAGGAGTCTCCAAATCGTAGGATGCTTCTTCATAGAATCAACTGCTAAGGGTTCTGCTCTGCATCTTTACCAAAAGCAAAAACAAAAAAGAGCTTTTATTTCCTCGCCCAACTGCACTTGAGCTAATCATGGTTAGAGAAATTCACATGAACAATAATGAGGGCATTTAGGGAAATGTGGCCTGAATGATGATGATAGAAAGAAATAATGCTCAGAATGACACACATGGAATCTCAAACATGATCTTCCATCCCACCATGCACCGAATTTGGATCATAGGCTTTCATGCCATCGTACACTTTATGCCAATCACTTAAAACCTTTGGTATATGGTTATGTCTCACCAAGTAGAAACCTTTACTACAAATGTTAGGATCGAACAAATTGAATCTTAAAATAACAATAGATCTACCTAGGTGACCTTTCAAAAATGGACTCCACATGGATTAGTTGACTAGCTTCATTTGAAAGGTCCTGGATATCCATCTATTTTTCATGTTCGTATTGGCTACCCCTTTATTTGCAAACCAAGCCGCCACCTTGTTTCCTTTATTATACAGATGGTTGATTTGAATGCCTTCAAAAGATTGGAGGATAGTTAACACATCATCCACAAGATTCTTTATAGTCCAACACGGAGAGTTCTTCTTAGCTAGGCAATTTATGTTATTAAGGGAATTACCTTCTATAACAAGAAGAGTGATTGCTATCTCTTTAGTCAATCAAATACCCCAAAGAGCTGCTTTAGCTTTTGCAAGATGATTAGTTTGAACCCCTTCATTTCCGTCATAGTCCACCAAAAGGTTAATTTTGTTGTCCTGAATTATACCACCTCTTCCTGCCTCTCCAGGATTACCTTTGGAGGCACCATTGAAGTTTAGCTTGGCCCACCCTGCTGGAGGACATATCCATTTAACAAGTTTCCCGTCTACCTTTCTTTGATCTCTCTTAGCTTTTCCGTCATTAGTTAAATTCCTATTAACTGCAATATTAATTTCTCCTTCTATTATCCTTTCTTTCTTCTTCTTTTTAATCAACGAGAAATTCTCAATAATAAAATCAACTATCCTTGAGGCCACTCTTGTAACAATTTTCTTATTATCTTGTAAGACCAGAAGATTCCTTTCCCACCATAATCTCCAGAACAAATGTGGAAGAGAAAATTTCCATAATTTCATCATATTATCACACTGACACAAGGAGCAGACCATTGCATAGTGAAATCCAAGACATTAGCTGGCTGAACCCAACAAGCCTCAAATTTATTGAGAATAAACCTCGATGTTTGATAGGCAAAAAGACAATCTAAGAGAAGGTGAACCATAAATTCTGTACTTTTTTTCAAATAACACACATTTATTCAGAATCATGAACCCTCTCTTCTCTAGATTATCTAATGTGAGAATCTTGTTTTGGACAACAAGCCACAAGGAAAAATTAATTTTCAGAGTTAAGTCTTTGTCCTATATATTATTCCACGGGAAACGATACTGAGCAGCATACAACGCTACCTTATGACCCGATTTAACACTGTAACCCCCATCAATGGACTCACAGCCCAAACCAATTCATTTTCCCTGCCAATCTGGCTGGCATGATAATCTTATAGGACCTCATTTAGCATGGAAATGACACTTGTTTCTTCCACCTTCTAAGGAAATAGTTTTCCATACTTTACCCAAGCCACTTTCCTTAAAATAGTCTGCCACTTTTTCTCCCATCTCTCTTTTCCCGGTGGAGCTGATTTTTTCCCAAGGACTAGTAGTTCTTAGGGGAGAATCTAAAATCCAAGTATTATCCTACAGCAAAGCCTGTTCTCCAAATCCCAAGTTCCATTTACTACCTCTCCATAAAAGCTTCCTACTGTCAGCCAAGAAAATCCAGAAACAAGAGCCGATTGGCAGAACATCAGCTGACTAGAATCTTTCCTGCTTCTAGTCTATAAATATTCAGTGTTAGGCGGGAATGTGTCCCCTAGATTTTGGTGACATCCTGGACGTCTTGAACGTTTCGGGGACTCAGGGACTTGGAGCGGACGTCCCCAATTTTTTTAAAATCTTTCAATTTTTTTTTGATGTTTTTACTTTTAAAAAGCTGTTACTTTTACCAAGAACATTCAGTTATAATCTTGAAGTTGAAAGTACCTAAAATACATTAAATACAGTTTAAATCCCTAAATGTTATTGAAAAAAGTTAAAATATTAATTTTTATGTATCATTTTAATAGCCGTCCCCAAAATTTGGGAATTTTTTTTCTGTCTTGGAAACCCCGTTCCCGAAACTTAGGTAACTATGTAAATATTTAGCCTTAAGAGTCTCTGTCCATTGAAAATTTGCAAGGTACCAAAAAGATTAATTGGGAAAAATCATAGTTACCTAAGACTCCGGGATGGGGGGATGGCGAGATGTAGGGACGGGGTTTTCGGGATGGCAAAAAATTCTCATATTTTGGGGACGACGAGGGGACAGCTATTAAAATAATATATAAATATTAAAAATATACGATGGGTCCCCTAACCCTAAAAAGAAACATGAAAAGTTATAATTTCAACACCATAGCCATTAATGTTACCAAAGGGCCTGTAACATGCCAACATCTCTTTATCATGTCACTTATATGATTATATCCTCAAATTAAAAAAATAGCTTTTTGGAACAATAGAGGCCATTCAAACTACATGATAGCCATCCATAGACAAAACCAACTAAGGTAACTGAAAAACACTAAAAAATTAAATACAAAGTTGACCTCTAGAACATCCTAATATACCAGTAAAGCCTCCAATATCATACAAAAAGACTGCACAACAAAATTTTGAAACCAAAGAAATCCTTAAATATATGCATGTGAATTTATTGATCCTATCGCTATGAATAAGAAATGCGTTAAAATGTAAAATAACAACGACCTCTCGTTAGAATGTCTTCTTTTGGAACCTACATAAAACAATAAAAGTCCATTTCTTGGGAAGGTAAGTTTGCATGGGAAAAGGATTAGTTTTCATTTTCCTCTTTTCAAAGTCATAATCCTTTATGTTTTTTTATATTTTATATTTTTTTGGGACTCTGGGGACTTTGTGGACTGCGGGGACTTCAGGACGTCCCCTAGCCGTCCCCTAGTTGTCTCGAGGATGTCATGGCGTCCCCGTTGGAGTCCCCAAAGTTTCGAAGCACCCGGGACGTCTTGGGTGCGTTCCCTAAAGTTAGGGGAGGTCCCCAAGAGGTCCCCGTCATTTTTGCATTTGGGTAGTGTGTGGGGAGGACGTTTCGTCCCCGTCCCCAAGCACTCGAGACGTCCCAGATGGCTTGGGAATGGGGGGTGCTTGTCCCCGCGTAACACTAGGAAAAATAGACCAGTGAAAATAGCAAAATTAAATGCCTAGAATTCATTCAACTTAAACAAAAAAAGAGATCAATTTTTTTTTTTAACTGCCTATTTTTGCAAATTTCTTGAACAAGGCAAGGTTTCCAAAAATCCTTATTTTCTTGGTCCAAGGGTTTGAGAAATAAGAAACGACTGCTTGAAAACCATGTGAAACCATACAAAACTCAACTAACAATTGTTAATCAATGTGCAATAAACTCTTATCATCACACAAAACTTTATCCCAAGTTAAATAACCATACAACCAATTCAATTGTCTACAACCAACCTATAGGCTGTAGTTATTGAATTTTCTATTAAAAACCAAATAATGAGAAGTCCACAAAAAATGTAATCTCCATTATGATAGGCTAGATTCTAGTCTATTCTAAATTCTAATCTTACTAAAGATCTTCATGCATGTTGTCTCCTAGCTCATTTTATGCAGGTGGAGTGACAGCTGAGCCAGAGCCAAACTTTGACCATGGTCATGACTCATAGTCAACATCTAAGTCACAAGGCTCGTGTTCATGTACGGTGAGGATAAAATTCGAAATAAGTTTGCTAGTTGATTAAAAAAGATCATTGTTAAAGTTCAAAAACATAAATATGTATTTTTTCAATTAATTTTTAAATAAGAATTGAATTCATGAGAATGTAAAAATAGATAAATATTACTAAATACCTTTGAAAACTGTATAAGAAGATGTCAAAACATATAAACTATGTTAAGTCTATCAAAGTTGGAAAATTAAAAGCATGTGAAATCACAATTTTAAAGGTGCTACTGCTTTCTTTTCAAGTTTGATTTTATTCGATTAAATTCGCTGTAGTTTGATTAAATCACTAAAATTTGAAACGTATGAATATGAACAAATGTTAATCCGATTCATTAAATTTGCCGAATTTTGAAATTTTCAATGAAAATCATTGAACTCCATGACATAGGTGAAGAAGGATGTTTGTGAAATCTTCTAGCAAGCTTTTTATGTTATACTACAACACGTCCAAAAATAAGCTCAGCCGTGGACCCTGTAGACCATAATCCAGCTTCCTAGTGGGTCTAATCAAGCACTTCGATTGCTGCAGAGAGAGTTTGAAGATTTGATTGAACATACACCAAGTCATAAGTTTTTGTGAGGTTAACGTTTTATGCTTCACCGACTAAATAAATTCATGCTTGCTTATATTGAATCAAGCTGATGAACTAGTCACATGCGAAGCAAAGTACTGAGTATGATTAAAATTTAATAATACAAAATTGTGAGAAATATATCCCAATAAAGATGTAATTTTAAAATCTAAGATTGGTTTTGAAGTTAGCTTTGAATGTAGACAAATAGCTAGTTGGTCCTTGCTTTTCTTGAACATGTATGTGCCCAAGGGTCGAGATGTTTTAGTCAAAATCTTCATATATAATTTGACCTTACGCTCTTAAATTATTCCATGCTACTCATGGTGAGCGAGCAATGATGGATTTGATAAATACAGAGGCGGATAATGAACACTTCAGTCCTCGAAAATTGGTTTTTCAGAGATTAGAATTGTGGGTACAAGGAAAATGTAAAAGAAGTTAGCGGTTTAAAGTGCTTGAAGATTTGACGTTATTGTAGGAACATGTGTGATATATGCAATGGATTCTATCACACCTTTGATTTTAAGCACCACAATACTTATTTCAATAGTGCAAGTTGCTAAACCAAGACCTTCTATCATTCTTTGACATGTAATTTGACAAGTATGCCGAGGACGCATTGTTTCTTTTGCAAACCAATCTGGTTTTCGACTTGAAATAAATGGCCTTCAGATAAAGATAGAAGGCTAAGAAACATGGTTCTCACATTGAATCTGTTGCAATGAAAAAATCATCTGTAGAGGATGGAACACCTTTTAGGAGGGACCTGATTCACCTGACACACTCCCAACATCCTTCATTAATTACATTGATTGGGGACCAACCAATTCGAGAGGGGCAAAATTTGTAATGGAACAAATATGTTTCACTAAGAGAAGGAATCTTGACACTAGAAAATGTTGCATGTGAATAAAGGATAAGTTTTGTCTAGGAAGTTAGGATAAAAGAATAAAAAACAAATCTATTTTAGGAAAATAGGATCAGAATAAAGTATAAATTTATTCAAGGAAATAGGACAAAAAAGGAGCCATGCAAAGGCTAAATATTGCTTTAGGAGGATAAAGCAAATAAAGATGAAATATCTCTTGTGGGATACCACAAAAAGATACACAAAATATATAAAAAATTGCAGCAAAGGAAATATTGATTTTTGTAGATTTATAACAGCTAGGGCAACGAACTGAAGAAAATTTATATATCTTAAAATACTCACTCAAATCACCTGAAATTTTAAGGAGAGCTTGCTAATATTATAAAGAACATAAGAAAATTTTTATTTTTGGAATTTTTGGAATAATATAATGCAGCCAAAAACTTACAGAAAGCCCTAAACGGTGGTAAAACTTCAAAAATTCATAACTTCTCCAATAAACAAGATAAAATTATGAAATTCTGGAAATTACATATACTAATATGGAGAATGAAACCCCAACCTTCAGATCTGAAAATGGCAACCTAGAAACCCTCCAAATAAGGGTTGCAATCTTCAAAACAAGTCGCCCCCTTTGGAAAATGATCCAAACCCTTTGAAAAGTCTCTAGAAATGATGCCAAACCCTACTCTTATCGCTGCCATAAATCTGATCTAAAAACCCTTTGATTTTCTCCACAAAATGTCTCCAAAACCCTCAAAACTCTTCCTCCGAAACCCCTGAAAATATCTGTGTAAAATAGCGTTGAAAACAACTCCAAAATGACAAGCTAGGGTAGATCTCTCACTACCGAAGAATGCCCCGCAAGCTAGGGATGAATCTCTCACCATCGAAGCTAGGGTACCTGTGGGATTTCACTCCACAAGCTGTAAATTTGCAAGCAGCAGTTGCACATGAAGGAAAATAATTATGTATGCAAGAATGGTGTTCCCTTTTTCCTCCCAACTCCTTATATAATTTTCCCCAAGGCAAAAGAGCCCCAAATGGCCCAAGTCGCATTTTTCCCTAGGAAAGACCAATGAAATAGAAGTAACTTAAGTTACTTTTCCATTTTTAAGTCGCCATGGTCCAAAAGTGACCCCCAATGCAAAATTAGAACATTAAGTGTCATGTGGCCCCTTCCTAACGATAAAACATAATATCTAGTCCCTCCAAAACACTTTACGCTCATGTCAACGAAGAATTATAACAAAATGGACTAGATATTCATACCCAATAGCTCCCAGCGTTCATAGCCCCTTGGGTATGACCAAGGCTTGGACTCAAATTGGCCTTTAGGCCTTGGGCATAGGAAAGGGGACATTACAAAAGACAATCAAAGACATACAAAAGCTACGATTGCTTTATAAGGATAAAGCAAAGATAGGGTTTTCTTTGGAGGAAGAGTATATTTAGGAGTGGGTCTAAACACAGGAGAAGGCTTTCTTGTCTATGAGAATGGCAAGACTTATGTATGAGGAGTCTATATACAATTTTATCGATCTATCTGGAACAACACTTAACACATTGAAGATTGGTTACTCATTACAATTGGGAACTCCTGATCGGAGTGCTTTGGATATTCTGTGTACTGGTGTTATGCCAGCAGATTTTTATTGTTTTTATAATGGAAACTTCATTTACCGATCAGATCTTTTGTTTCCAGTAATTTGAATGTTCAGTTTTTTCAGAGAATTTCTGTTTCCAGAATTATGACATTTCAATTTGTTGCATTTCAAACTTTTAAGATTTTTCTCTGAATCTCAAATCCTTCAATCTCTTTCTCATAAGCTTTTAAGTTTTGTTTTGCAAGTGATAATGCGATTGGCAACATTCCTCAATGTTTGCCAGGTCAATGAGTTTTACTTAGTTTGCTCTTCTTGTGGAGTTTTTTTTCTTTTTTTTCTTTGTTCTGTTGTATGCTGAAATGCTTGAGAATTTCAAATTTGTAGTTGTGCTATATCGATTTTCTGGATTTCTTGGCTATTGTGGGTACTTTCCTTCAATTTTTTTTTTTAGAATCTGTCATGTTTCTGGTAAAATGGATTTTCTCTGGGTACCAAATAAAATGCTAACAATTTTAATGCAACTGCATGATTGGACTATCATGGTATGGACATTGTAAATTAGGAAATTCCTTGGGTGTCTTATCCCAAAGAAGGAGATTTGTTCCATGTATGAGGACAATTAGATATTTCAATTTTTGACAGAGGAGATTGATATTCTCCCTTAAGTTAGAGTATTCTAATGAGATTGATGTTCTCGCTTAAGTTAAAATTTTATAGTGTCCAAAGTAGTGCATGTGTCAATGGTTGTAATGTTAAGATTCAAGAAGGAATCATAATGTTTTTCAGATATATAGGATATTCAATATTTATTGGAACTCTCCTACCTGCCATTTGATTGCTAGGATTTTACATGTTAAGTGGCTTATTCAATGGAAGCCATGATGTAGATTACAGCTAATTTGTGGGCCAAACAAGGAAGGATGCAAGTGAGTAGTACTGGGGACACACTACAATGCCTTTAGAAGCAGCATTGCCTTTAGGCTGAAATTGTTTTATGAAAAGCATTGTGATTTTGTGTAATATCCCCTTCCCATTCGAAGACCTTTGGCCTATTTTGTCAACCCGACGGCCAAAGGAAAAATATAAGGGTGGCTTAAGTTATATTTAATTATTATAAAGTGCCATTAATAAAAGAAAAAAATATATAGAGCACTTATAATAATTTATATGACTTAATAATTATTAAATCTAGGATGGAAAAGGCCCAAATATAAATTGTTATCCATCCTAGGTGAAAAGGCGACTTGCCTTAGAAAGGGGAATGGGAACATAGAAAGGATAAATGCCCATTTTACTATGTATTTCCCCTAGAAAAATGCGACTTGCATTAGGAGGGAAAAAGTTGTTGGAAAAAGCATTTAATATGGGAAAATATTAAATGCTTGCATAGGGAAAATCCTTGGGAAGTAATTGATATTGTAGAGTTGTTTTGGGTCTCTTCTTCCTTTATAAGGAGAAGTCGACTTGAAGGGAAGATATTCCATACCATTTGATATTTTCTAATTTGTGTCTTAAGCTTGTAGCTTATGCATATTCTTTCATGTGCAACTGTTGTTTGCAAATATCCAGCTTGTGGAGTAAGATCCCACAGGAACCCTAGCTTCGGTGGTGAAAGATCCATCCCTAGTTAGCAGGGCATTCTTCGGTAGTGAGAGATCTACCCTAGCTTGTCAATTTTTGGAGCTGAATTGATGCCCTAAATGTGCTGGGCGACCTACTTTTTAGGGCAAAATTAGGGTTTCGTGTTTGCTGTGCGAAAACTATTTTTGGAATATTATTCTTCATATTTTTGTGGCCCAAGATCCAAAGTTTCAGCTCATTTGGACTTCTCTAGCAAAAGATATTAATTTTAAAAGTTTTCAGTTGTTTAGGGCACGCTGTAAATTTCTGGCAGCATTGTGTTATTCGAAAAATTCCAAAAACAGTTCTATAATATTTGTTATTGTATTAGCAAGCTCTATTTAAAATTTCAAGTGATTTGAGCGGATATTTTGGGAGTTATTCATATTTTACTGTTCGCTGCCCTAGCTATAATTTTCTGCAAAAATCAGATTTCTGTTTGGGTGCAATTTGTCTATATTTTGCATATTTGAAGTTGGGATTGCCTAAAATCCGTTTAGGGGTAAATTAATGTCCATTGGGGACATTACATTTTGATGGAGTGGAGTTGCATTGCATTAAATTGGAACCATAGAATAAGAATAAATGAAAGGTTTAAGGTTTGAAATCTCTGATGGGTCAGTGTCCGACTGGTAGAACCTCAAGTTGACATGGAGAATAATGGTAAGGCTTAACATCTGTTTAATATTCGGTAAATAGTTTCAACTTCCTCGAGATCTTTGCAGGATTTTTTGTGTGGAGGCATTGAATTGAGGGCAAATTCTAGGACTGAAATACAATTTGGAAAGAATGATTTTGTTCCTCATTTTTTTCCAAATTACTAATGCATTTCAGTTTTCTGAAAAATACATTTGAAACTAAAGTTGACCAAATTAGAAATGCGTTTCGGACATAATGCTTCTGGACAGTAGCACATGCACACTTTAAACGTAGAAAATATTACCATTGGAGTAAAATTATTGGACTTGATGAATGCTGTCGACACTCTTGACCAGACCACTGGACCCAGGTTTTTACCGAGAAAATATATGTCCTGTGCCATTGAAATTTTATATGAAGGCTAGCAACTGGAGGAGTTACACCCCCTGTTTATTAATTCAGGAACTAACTTAATTTGATCGGCTTAAATAAATGTACTATCGAATATCTCATCCAGCGACAAAGTTATATTAATATATTATTGTCATGCAATCTTTTTTATATATATGGAGCCATTCTTAAGATGCCCACATGCAGCCAGAGACTGCCCCATGCAGCTCAAGACTGCACAACATTGTGCAATTTGCCAGCATTATTTGGGCAGCAAGCCTTCCAATAGGTGTCTGCTCTTGCATATGTTGGGCAGGCCAACGTCCTATGTTTAGCATTTCAAATGATGCATTTTTAATATTTTAGGAATCCACTTTTAGATGTTCACACTCTAATATTCTTTTGGCGTGCTTTAAACAGAAAGAACTACTGACTATACCATCAATGCGAAAATCTGAGCAAATGCTACCTCCAACTTCAGAAATTGGCCGGGCAATATCTAATGGACATCCATCTCATATGAATTTTCAAAATCAGTATCATGAAAATAAGTTTACAAGGTCTCAACTGCCTATGGAAGCTGGTTCAGCTGGGATTATGCGAAACAGATTTTTACAGACCCCTTATACCTTTAGTGGAACTGCAGGTATGTTTCTCTGTTTTTTTTGTGAATTACCTTCTGATTACCCTTTTCTTCTCTTTTGGCTTGCTCAGGTACTAGACGTTATTGTTGGGTTGGTGCATCATTTAATATGTATGGAAGAAAAAGATGGTTAGAGAGTGTACTTTACATGAGCATATCTAAATGCTCACACGTATGAGAACATTTTAGAATGTATTTTGTATATAGATATACCAACATGGCATAAGAAAGGACAAATGAGATCATCTTTATTGAAATTCATAGTTAAAATTGAGTGTGCTTTGGATTCTCATTGACCCGTTTTTTCTTGAATTGGGTCTCTGGATGCTATTTGACATTGAGTGGGATTTTTGCAGGGACATCAATGGGCTCTATGCAACAACCCAATGGTATAGTACCTGTAATTTAGTTCTATGTTTGCTTGCTTGACCATATTTTATACCATTGTGTTTGATAAAAGTATTTGTAGGTTTAGTGTATTTATACTCTTAAATAAAAAACCTGGTATATAGGGTATACTTGTCATGGGCTCTGTGGCAGACATGCATTTCAATGTTTTAGCAGGCTAAAGTTTGTTGAAAAAGAAAACATGTTTTGGTCTGAATATGAAGAATGTACAGATTTAAATTTTCAATAAGTAAATGAAAAGCTATAAATTCAAAATTTAGGTGCAGTGGATTGTATATAATACTTTTGAAACTTTATTGCCGTCAATTGACTAGCATTACAAAGCTTGGCAAGCCTGATCGCTCAGCCACATTTACAGATTTAATAAGTAAATGAAAAGCTATAAATTCAAAACTTAGGTGCAGTGGATTGTATATAATACGTTTGAAAATTTATTGCCTTCAATTGACTAGCATTACAAATCTTGGCAAGCCTGACTGCTCAGCCACATTTCCAAACTCATGTTACCAAGCAGAAATAATTACTCAGAAATAATGTTATTGTGTCTCTATAATATCAATTGCAAACAATGTATTTTCCAATTTAGTTTGGAGGATGCATGAGTTATACATGCTTCGGATCATATTCCCAAATAAGGAAAAATGTGCATGTCTGGTTTGTTGAATTTCAATGTTTTATCATAATAATCGTGGTTTTCATGATTGTAACAAGGGAAGATTGTAATCAGGACATGACCATTTTTTGCTAAAATGATACTAACCATGAGAAATGCAATTGGTAACTTTCACCTTTTATTGTTTCTCACAACTATAATTTGAGTACTTTGTGCACAATACTTATAAATTCATTATTTTTTTTAAAAATTACACGTGGTTTTCTATTTATCTTTTTGAAGATAAAAGCATGTGTAAACCAGAATATAAATTTGGATATCACTGCCTATGAATGGATCAGTGTATGATCTACATTGCCGATCACTGCATGTAGAACATATGCTTACAATAGACAACTATATTTTAAAATAGACATTGCTACGATACCTTGTGGAGGTTTGAATTAAAGAAATTTGGGCCATAAATTTCCATTTAATTTGTGCATAGAGTTGATAGTACATTGTCTCACCTATTAAATCTATACACCTTGCACTAAATTTTCTGTGAGGTGCCTGTACTGCAATTTTTGTTCAAGCCTCCAAACTGTAAGGAGCCAAAAATTTAACACTATAAAATTCATTATCCTTGGTTTTGCATGCGACTTTCCGGAGCATACAATTTTAGATTTTCCTTATTGGAGATAACTTTTAAGTTTGTGAAAAAATAATTTTGTAAGTGCTCAAGGTCCAATTGACCTTGTCTATAAACTTGAATATGCATTTTAAATAATAATTGGTACAATAGTTGGTTTGTATTTCTTTAATTGTTGATAGACCTTGTTCTTTCAAAACAAATTTACAATCCAAAGCTTCTTGCTATTCTATGAAAACATTGTTCACATTAATTTTCATTCCTAAATCCGTGTCACCAAACAAACAAAGGGAGGGTTGATTCATTTTCATTCATCTTACAAGGAACACAATAATTTCTTACGCCTTTTAAGGATGATGGTATTTTGTTTGACATAAATGTGCATAAATTTGCCGTTTAAGAAGTTGGAGCCAAAATCGCCTAGGAGATTGACACCATATCTCTCACACCAATGAGTCACATACATGCTTTTGAACAACTACTTTCTAAAGGAGAGACGCCGCATAACAATTATTTTGTCAGTATATGGTATATCTTGCAATGTCACCTGTCAAACACCAGCGATCTTGTCACTAATGGACAATAAAATAAAAGAGTCATGAACAGTCACGGATTTGAGAATCTTGGACTGTGGTCTCTTCCTACCTGTACATGCACCCTTAGATGACATTCTCCATATGCACGAGAGGACATGATGGAGCTATAAATGGCGTGCCAGAGCAAGATGGAGTGGGATATCGACTTCATGAGAGAAGTAAGCATGGAAGAATGATCTAGTGCTGGAGTATGAATTGTAGGATGCAATGTGTGTCATGAATAGCTTGCAAGCACAGTCCATAGAGGGGAAGACGTTTACATGGAATTTAGCTTTCCTTCATCTTATTGTAAACAGTATCTTTGCTGAATTGGCCCCAATGACATATAAGTGGGAAGAAAGAGTGATTGCCCTTCTCGTACTTGGTTTTCCCTCACAATTGGGGGTTTCCAATCTTTTGAAACTACAAACCATTTGGTTGTCTTGTTGGTCATTACGGATTATGTTTCCCTTAAGCTGCGAGCTTGAATTTTAAGCAATGGCAAGAGCTTTTCACTAATCCTTCAGAACATGAGTGCAAGTCTATTTTTGAAAATTGAAAGTAGAACAGTAATATAAAATGCTTTTGTGAAGTCATTGATAATATTGTGCTGATAAAGGGAATACCATGTTGTATAGATCATTTATGGTATCAACATGCTATTTATAGCATCCAGGACTGTGGTATTCGTTCATTGTGGTTATGTATGACAGTGACAAGGTCTACACAGGCGAAGAAATTTCTACCTTGCAGTTCCACACATATCTACGAAGAGGGTGGAAACAAAGAGTCAAAAGAGATGGCTAAATGGAGGTGAAGAGATGACTTGATCCGTAGAATTGCAGATGCTAGAGACAATCATGGAATGTGTGTTGAAGTCTCAATACACCATCACTAAACAAAAAAAGCTCACATGTAGGAACCAAGAGTCCATGTATGTGGTGGTTCGTGCGCTAGCCAAGAAGGTTGGCATGGGAGGAGGAGGCCTTGTAGAGGAGAACCCATGGACGAGCATGTTGATGAGTAGCCTCCAAGTTGACAAAGGGAAAACTTAGGTAAAATTAAAACATACCTTTTGCAAATTTGATCCTAACATTGAAATTAGAAGCTTTGAAGGATAAGTAGATGTTGAATTGTTAGATAAGTGGTTGAAACAAATGTAGGTATATACTAGTGCATATAAAGTTCTCGAGGTTTGCACATCTCAAAATGGAAGGTCATGCTTTAATTTGGTGGAAAAGCTATCTAACGTCTTTTGAAAAGTAGAAGCAAACCATTGTAGCTAGGTGGGATGATTTTTTATTTTATTTTGCTTGAGTTACCTAGGGAGAGGGCCCTAGCCCTTTGTGGCATCACAACCCACACCGGTTGTGGAGCCATCCAAGGATGGTAGTTTAAGCTCTCGGCAAGCCCATTGATTAAACCACATTATCATGGCGCCCCATCACTTGGGTATCCAGATTGTCGGTAGTAGGTCGCCTTAACATGGAGCCGAGATTTAAATCTTTGGACCTCCCAATTACAAGAAGACCTGAGAACCGTTACACTAATACCCATTGGATCGCTAGGTGGAATGAATTCAAAGAATTGCTTGGTAAGAATTATTATCTGGTTGGGCATAAAGTTGATCAAAAGATTAAGTGGCAAGGTTGTAGGCAAGTGGTAAAAGTGTGTAAGATTGTACAATGGAGTTATGAAGGAAAGCCATGTTGATGAATGTGGACTTAGAGGACGAAGACAACTTGCCCCATTACTGGGAGGATCTCCACTTAGGTTTAAGGAGATGAATAATCTCAAGTAAGCCCAATAATCTTTACAAGGTTTGTGTGCAAGAATGAAGACAACATGCCAAAGTACTTGGGAGGTCTCCACTCATGCTTAAAGAGATGCGTATCTCAAGTAAGAAAAATGATCTTAATGAGGTTTGCATGCAAACATATCACATTGAGGAAGAAAGGAAGGAGAAGGGAAGATGTCAAAGCAAAATCGTCTTGCAACTTAGTACAAGAAAAAACAAAAGCAACCTTACAAGTAGGGTACGTGGAAAGGTAAACGAAATGGGACTTCAAATGCTTGTTAAGGATTCAAAGAATATTTGTAACCGTTGTGTTATCAATTGATATATTGACACTACGTGTTGGAAGTTGCATCCAAATAATCAATCCAAAGAATACTCCAAGAAGTCTATGGCATCTTTGAAATAAGAGACATAGATATATGACAATTCCAATGTAGATGAGAAGGTTGTACAACTAAGAGCACAAACAACAAGGAAGAAGAAATAGAAAATGAGCAAGATATTTCAAAACAAGATTTAGAAGAAAACCAAGGTAAATGCATTTGATGATCTTGGGTCTCAATCCAATTTGATTTTCGATGAAGTTCTTTGAAGCTTGGTTTATAAACATATGATAATCTCCATCCATTTCCTTTGGGTTGGGTGAAGAAGGGTGTTGAAATTCAAGTAGCAAAAAATGCAGATTTAAATTTGGGATTAACTGGTAATACAATGATGAGGTAAAGGTAGATGTAATTCTTTTTATGTACCTGATGTGGTGCTTGGAAATCTGTACTTGTATCCTAGTGATCTAGTCTTCACGAAGAAGGTTGATAAATAATAATGGGTCAAGGATGGAATCAACTACAACATCAAGACACACCAAAGCAAGCCAAAGTTTGCCTTGGTAAGTACCAACCAAGAAAAAGGTTTTATTCAAGAAAACAATCAATTTTATGTACTTCTTTTCGAGTATAAACAAGAAAATGGATTATAAGTTCTGAGATTTCTAACCAGGATTGAAAAATTTGGATGATGTGCTATAATTTATTAATAAGTGTACCGAACTCCTGAAGGTTTGGATACAAACAAGAAATAGAGCAAGTGATTCAATTGTTACCGGAATCTCCTTTCTCTAACATTGGTTTATACATGCAATCTGTCTTAAAGAGTAACAAGTTTAAGAAACAAATCCAAGGATTGTTGGAACAAGGAGTTATCTACCCAAGTACCTATCCATGTGGATCATCTATAACAACTATGTTATGATTCATCCAAATTAAAATATTTTTTTAAAACAAACCCCTTAATTACAATTAATGCCTTCAATGATTTCAGCTTGCAGCAATTGAATCTAGCATAATTAAATGTTTACTATTCCAAAATCCATTCGATAACATATGATAACCATGTGCAACTGTAAGGGTCTATTAGATCTACTCGATCTCCCTTGATCACTCTAACAAAGTGTGTATAACTTGTATACTTTTGGTTCAACCTTTTATAGGTTAAGAAAACCTGTGCATCTTCTTAGTGCCAATCGATAAAGTATTTATGTAACTTCCATCCGGATCTAGACACAATTGAATTAGGGGATTGGTGAATAAAACAATGTAATCAACATTTACATTACTTTGGCCGGAGTTTTTAAGCATTGCTTTGTAAGCTAGTTTTGAGACTACACACTAGATTACAAAACTTGTCTTCTGTCACTACACAACCATCTCATTATAGATATTAGGATTCCCTTTCGTTGTTTAAGAAGTTAAGTTTTAATTTTGAAGTAGGGACCATGACTCACCTTACTAATCGAAAAGGATCTTATCAGTTCTACCTTAGGATCCCTATGGGAAAAATAGTGACCACGTAATGATTTTCATCATTACGTCCTCACTACCCTTCCCATAGCCATCCTAAGTTGGCACAGGTTGGATACTTTCAAAAGGACGATAGGGTATAACACCTACACTTCATGTACACTTAATGTTGTCCATGAAAGACAGTAAATAAGTTCATCTTTATGACATGTTATAATGTATCGTTACACGATATTAGATTCTTGAAAGAGGATTACAATAACTCTACGAGCTATTATCGTTCATTAGTTCCTCTTACCAAACTAACACAACACACTATTCATCGTTAAGTATATATTTACTAACCATGTTCTGCATTGAGATGTTCCATTACATTACTCGCTATAGATATCAATTTCTTATAATCATTAACTATCATGCTTAGTTCATTTATGGATTGAAAGAGGATTACAATAACTCTACGAGCTATTATCTTTCATTAGTTCCTCTTATCGAACTAACACAACACACTATTCATCGTTAAGTATATGTTTACTAACCATGTTCGGCATTGAGATGTTCCATTACATTACTCGTTATATATAGTTATCAATTTCTTATAATCATTAATTATCATGTTTAGTTCATTTATTTCCATAAGGTACAATTATAAGTTTATCTTGTTTTCGTTATATTGTTGTCCTTATCATCCTATGTTTCGTCACTCAACATATTTGTTCATATCAAATGAATTAATGAAATCAACAATAAATATATATCAAGCGATTAATCATCTTTATTTACAATCAATTGTATAATAACATATAGATACTTTCATATCCATCAAATCAAGTTACAAAGCAAAAGTATTATATTCAAACTTAATAAGGATAATCCATTATTCATTAATAAGGATATACAATTCATCATGATAGTGCATTAGGCAAAATGCCCATTAATCAAATTCCTAAGATGATTCATTCACGTTAACAAATAAATGTAACAATCTTTATTGGATTGTAAACAAATATCACATGACGTAATCATGCATAAACAATCCAATCAATCACTTCATAAATGACATTCCTTCTTGCAAACTGTAGGAGAGAAATTGTATACATGGTGAGTTCAAAGAACTGATATGAGTTTATTAACTCATATTTTTGTTGTATTTAATTGAAATAATATAAGTAGTTGAAGTTAACTAATCTGCAAACATATAAATTTTCTAGTTTATTAATTAGATATATATATCACGCATAATGAAACGATACTTCATATTGTAAGGTATGTTTAGAAATAATAAATTAAATCAACTGATAAACATAACTTTTAGATTGTTAAAGTAAAATTTATTGCAATTGCAATTAATTATTACAATAATCAAGAATAAGATTTACATCTACATCCTTTAATACCTTTCATAATTTGTGTTGCATACAATGTATATATTCTTTCAGAATAAAATAAACAATGTAAGCTTCATCAATGTATAACTATCATGTTGTAATGAATGATCATAATCCAACTCATTATCCATTTCCCATATTTACATATGACTAAACAAAATGGATCATATACCTTTTCAGTCAATAATCAAAACAATATATGCATTTCGATTTCTTACTCCATAATTTTATGTTCCTGTAATGAATATAGAGGTAAGAAATAACATCCAAATTTTATAAGAATACCATACAATACCAAATACCTTCCTAACTTTCATCCCTTTAAGCAATAAGTCAAACAATCCTACTTATGAGGAACCAATCATTGCTAACAATAAATGCATTAATGAATTTAATATCAAACACTTTAATATACTGACAATATATATTCCTCAATGGTTATCTTCACTAACCATTAGTCAAGAGAGAAAGAGATAGAGAGAGTGTTCCGCAATCCATGTTTTAAGGTTCTTAGTAACAACAATAACATCAAGCTTTTAAGAACGAAACTACACACAAATAGTCATGCCCACTGGTAACAAAGTAAGATTAGTACGTGCATCATCAAGAAGGGCTGAAATCACAATAATTCACATCCAAAACTGGTGAAAGACATATATTAAGAGTAGATAACAACCTACTCAGACGAGCTAAAACAATCAAACTCTGCAAGCTCATTTTGGCTGTGAAAATCCCTTCATTTTAACCAGATCAAAGAATAATAACTTCAAGTTCTCAATAATTACTTAGCTCGAATACATTCAAGAAGGAAGAGAGAAATCACTTTATTCTCTATTGAAAGAACTTAATGATAGTCAACAACAACTAAGCCCTTAGTGATTTAAAACCAATCGTTGAACCCATTAAGAGCTAAACAACAAACAATGCTTACAAGTCCAAAGAAGGATTTAAACCACACCATAAAAACAACCCAGCTTCAAGAGAGTTATCAATAATAAAATGAATTTAAACCATCAAATGGCGAGCTCGAAATGAGTTGATAAAATAATAAAAATCCAAACAAAAATATATTCCAAATTTCCTTATAAATTCAGACTCAATACGTAAAATTGAATACAAATCCAAATATCATGTTTACAAACAAACCTATAACGATTTCCAGGTTTTACCTTGAAAAGTTTTCACATTAAAAACAATAAAATGTTCCAGTTTTAAAATAACAAATACTCGATGTATTAATTCCCAAAAAACGTATAACAACAATCTCTAGAGAGTTGTAATACTTTTAAAATTTCCTTTCCAGATTTCCATATTAACCTAGTAAGAAGAAGAATAGTTTTCAACAAATATTAACATCCATTTCCAGATTTAAAACCCAATTACAAAACCAGAAACGTAATCTAGATTTCATATTAAAAACACCAAAAATAAGAGAGAGAAAACCCATGCTTGGTTCGCCCTTGTTCTCTTCCAAATTTCCTTTAAAGCTACAACTCGAATGCCCACAAAAACTCCACAAAATATCCTAAACAAAGCTTTTATATACCAACATGCCATTAATATTGGTTTCGTATTTGCATGCATATGCCCAAAACAAATTTCCAGAAATACCTCCACAGAAACCTCCATGCTCAGCTCAAGACCAAGACAAAACAACAATGCAAATGATGCGAATGCGAGGAACTTTGCATGTTTTAGCTTCCTAAACATGCTACCGGTTCCCAAGGAACCAAATTCTTGTGATGCATTTAAGATCGTCAATGCCATGTTGTGGGCTAAAAACCCAAAATCTCCCTCCAAAATTGTCAATTAAATTTACATGCAATACGAATGGTCCATGACCAATGTATTTTATTAACCAAAGTTCAAACCTCATCCCAGAAACAATGTTCCATGATACGTGGTGAAAGACTAATCATTTAAACAATAATCAAACATTATTAATGTGAAGGGGGTCGATGACGAAGCTCTATCTAAACTTTAAACATTTCAATGCAATTTGGTCGATGACCATTGCTTTAAACATAAACCAATTCCTCACTAAGTGGTCTATGACCAATCTCCATATAATTTATATTTTAAATAATGCCAATTATCCTTAACTAATGCAAACAACAACGGAGTTCAAACACACCAATTCCTTGTAACAATGCAACCAAAATGTGGTCATTTAATATCAAGCACTTTAATATACTAACAATATCTATTTCTCAATGGTTATCTTCACCAACTAGTACTGAAGAGAGAAAGAGAGAGTGTGTGTGTGTTTGACAATCCATGTTTTAAGGTTCTTGGTAACAACAATAACATTAAGCTCTTAAGAACGAAAATACACAAACAATCATGCCCACCGGTAGCAAAGTGATATTAGTACTTGCATCATCAAGAAGGGTCGAAATCAAAATAACCCACATCCAAAACCGATGAAACACATATGTTAAGAGTAGATAACAACCTACTCAGATGAGCTAAAACAATCTAACTCCATAAGCTCATTTTGGGCTGTGAAAATCCCTTCATTTTAATTAGATCAAAGAAAAGCTCAACGAATAATAACTTCAAATTCTCAATAATTACTCAGCTCGAATACATTCAAGAAGGAAGAGAGAAATCAATTTATTCTCTATTGAAAGAACTTAATGACAGTCAACAACAACAAACCCCTTAGTGAGCCAAAACTAACAATCGTCGAACCCATTAAGAGCTAAGCAACAAGAAGTTCTTACAAGTACAAAGAAGGATTTAAACCACACCATAAAAACAACACAACTCTAAGAGAGCTATCAGTAATAAAACAAATTTTAAACCATCAAATGACGAGCTTGAAATGAGCTGATAAAATAATAAAAATCCAGACAAAAATATATTCCGGATTTCCTTATAAACTCAGACCCAATACGAAAATTCAAAAACAAATCCAAATATCATGTTTAACTTTACAAACAAATCCATAATGATTTCCAAGTTTTACCTTGATTTCTTTTAAAAATTCTCACATTAAAAACAAGAAAACATTCCAATTTGTAAACAACTAGTCACTGCATTATTTCCTAGAAAAACGTTTAACAAGCTTTAAAGAGTTGTAATATTTTTAAAATTTCCTTTCTAGATTTCCATACTAACCCAACAAGAAGAAGAATAGTTTTAAAAAAACATTAACATCCATTTCCAAATTTATTGGAAAACCATAAACGTATTCTATATTTCATATTAAAAACAACAAAAACAAGAGAGAGAAAACCCATGCATGGTTCGCCTTTGTTCTCTTCCAAATTTCCTTCAAATATGCAACTCGAATGCCCACAAAATATCCCAAATAGAGCTTTTATATACCAACATGCCATTAATACTAGCTTCGTATTTGCATGCATAGGCCCAAAACAGATATCCGGAAATACCTCCACAAAACCTCCATGCTCAGCTCAAGACCAAAACCAAACAACAATGAAAAGGATATGAATGAGAGGAACTTTGCATGTTTTAGCTTCCTAAGCAAGCTACAAGTTCCCAAGGAACCAAATTCATTTAATGCATTCAAGACTGTCTGTGCCACGTTGTGGCCTCAAAACCTCCCTCCAAAATTGCCAATTAAATTAACATGCAATACAAATGGTCCATGACCAATGTATTTTATTTACCAAAGTTCAAACCTCATCCCATAAACAATGTTCCATGATACGTGGTGAAAGACAAATCATTTAAACAATAATCAAACATTATTAATGCGAAGGGGGTCGATAACCAAGCTTTGTCCAAACTTTAAACATTCCAATGCAATGTGGTCGATGGCCATTGTTTTAAACATTAATCAATTCCTCTCCAAGTGGTCTAAGACCAATCTCCATATAATTTAAATTTTAAACAATCCCAATCATCCTTAATCAATGCAAACAACGGTGGAGTTCAAACACATCGATTCCTTGTAACAATGCAACTAGAATGTGGTCATCGAATAACAAAGCCTTCAATAGTTGAAGTTTCCATAATATGCAATACAAATGTGAAACTAGAATAATCACAACCATCATAACATTACACACACACACACACACACACACACACACACACACACACACACACACACACACACATCTATATGTATATGTGTGTGTGTGTGTGTGTGTGTGTTTTAATATATGTATATGTATATACACATACGTAAACAAATACATACATACATACATATATATATACATATACATACATACATACATACATACATACATACATACATACATACATACATACATACATATATATATATATATATGTATGTATGTATATATATATATGTTTATTAAACACATATGTACACATAAACATACATATACATATACATGTACATATACATAAACATATACATACACACACATACACACACATATTAAAGATTTTTTTAATTAATTATATCATCCATCAAATACCAAAGCAATTATCTATATCGATTGTTTCTTGTCGCATCAACACAACTTTTGTCAAGCAACAACTTTACGACGAAGAATGCACTAAGTTCAGGGTGTGACATACTTCCCCTTTTAAAAGAATCATCGTCCTAATGATTTAAACTTAAACATTATCAAACACATCAATCGAAAGCAACCTTGACATCAACGTCAAAAGAAAACAATTCATCTTTTCATTATTTTTTTTAATTTTTTTAATTTTTTTTTTAGATTTTCAATCAATCATAGTTCATAAAACTTGGTTGTAATCAACCTCATAACAACAAATTATTTCCAAATAGTCAGCAATATAGCTCAAATTTCCATTGCAGTCATAATAAGTATCAAATAATATATCATGAATCCATAATAAATAATCAAATAACTGTTTTGTTCATTGAAACAGAAAAGGAAATACAATTTTTGTTTTTTCCAAGTTTTCCCAAGTTGCGTCGTCCTAAGAATATTTCTCCCATTGGACCTTGCATTGTGTAATATCACGATTTCTAAGATCCAATTTACGAGTCTTAAACACTCGTATAGGTTCAACCACGGCGATTCCCAAGTCTTAAACCTATAATTCCAATTTATGACACATGTTATATCTGAAACATACTTTTTAAGAAAAGAAATATGGAAAATATCATGCATTCTAGACAATGCGGGAGGTAATGTTAGTATGTAGGCCACTAGACTTGTAACTTCTAGAATTTCGAAAGTTCCCACATATCTAGGTGACAATTTCAGCTTTTCCTAACGAAATAGAGTTCTTTTTGAATTTTATCCTAAAAAGACTTAATCACATTGTTCAAATTTTATGTCAACTCTTTATAAACTAGAGTAGTTTTTTTGTCTATCGGTTGCTTCTTTCAACCACCCACGAATGAGCTTTACTTGCCTTTCCATTTTTGGGCCCACTACCTCTCTATCCTCTATGTTATTCCAGCTAATAAGAGTTTTACACTTTCTCCCATACAATGCTTGAAATGGAGACATTTTCAATGAAGATTGGTAAATGTTATTGTAGGCAAATTCAACTAATGACAGATATTCCTCCCATTTGTATTGCTGATCCATGCAATACATTCTGAGCATATCTTCCATAAAGTGGTTCACTCTTTCAGTTTTGTTATCCTGTAAAATTGACAAGGGCAATTTTACGGGTAACCATACCAAAATTTTGTCCTGGTCCCTCGTCAGGAACTCCTCTGCATTCGGAACGTTATAAAATCCCTTTCCAGGAAATCTAGTTCTCCGAACTTGGTCGTTTTGGTCCCTTTTGGCTGGGCACACCAAAATGATGTGTAACACAGACTAAATTGGTGCCCACTTCATTTCCTTTGGTGCACCCTTTGATGTGTTGACACATAAATTGTTGCACCTTCCCATGATGCACCTTTCTTGCGTGTGCCAAGGTGCATGCGCCTTCATGTTAACAACTAAATTGTTGCGCCGTGTTTTGGTGCGCCAAAGGGCGCAAGGAATGAAGTGTTGACAATCATAAATTTGCACCAAAGATGTAAATATTTCTGTGTTGACACGTGCTTATCTGCGCCAAAGGGCGCAAAGTTTTACGTGTCGACACATGTTTTGGTGCGCCTCTTGAAAAAGTGGTTGGCACATTTATTGCACCTTTGCCTATATATAGGCACACCCGCTCTGTCACTTTCAAAATTGAAAACATGTGATAACTTTATTCCTCTGCACCTGTCAACACATCCGTCCTCCTCGTATCGCGTTCATGGACCTCGTTTCATCTCTCACATTCTATATATTCCGGGTAGGTGGTTCTTACTCCTCTTGTGTTTTGTTTTGATTTGTTTGTGTGGTAGGATAGAATGGATCTTTGAAACCATAAACCCCTCTTGCTGATTCTTGCAATCTTCCCTCCCCAAACTGTTTCCCTCCTCTTTCTAGATCTGCTGGCCAAGAGGGCTCTGCCTCAAAAAAAAATCCAAACCTCTTTGCTATGCCCCCTTCACCGCTTGAATCAATACGAAATACATCCTAAAGGATCACAAATCTATTAGAGAGAAAGAGAACTTGAAAAATTGTTTCTAGGCTACATTTTCCCCTTGGTGCAATTGCCACCCTTGCAACAGGAAACACAGTCGCGCCAACTTTGATTGCAACACATAAGCTCCCTGCGCCATGTATAAACCAAGTAAAATCCTAAATCTTGCGTAGGCACATCCCCGCTTACAATAACAATAATGTCATATGCAAAATCCTTGCGCCCTACGCCCTTTGGCGCTGATTTATTCCTTGTAACACTCCGATTCGGTGCTCCATTCTATTAACTCTGCAGCCTGCAGTGTTCCTGCACCCTACGCCCTGAGGCCTTAAAATTGCTAACTCCTCATTCTGTACTGCTTTAATGGAAGATCTGACAGCTAACATGGCTCTTTTACGTTGGACTTCACTCCTTCTTCTTGCAGATCAGACAACTGAACTCAGATCCATATATGTCTACATCAAGCAAAAATCCAACCAAGTCAAAGGGTAAGGCTAAGCTTACAGAAGAAGAGATGAAGTATAAATACCAGAGGGTCAGAATGCCTGAGTCCTAGGCAGAATGTGACCTGGACATAAGATACTCCGAACTCGATCACATCGACATAGAGGATTTCTAGGCCAGAACCAGGAGAGTCACAGGAAGTCCTTGGATGGACAAGCTGGTGAGCAGTGGACTACATTTTGCTAGGGGGATCCCCGTCAGTGCAGTAAACAATGAATTTATGACGGTGGTGGCCCGCTTGTTACAACAAAGACACAAGGTGTGTCGAAAATGAAAAGGGTGAGGTCATAATTAACCTCACTGCCTGACACTTCGAGATCATGTTGGGCATTCCTCACCACCAACACTTTGTGGCTGTAAGCCAAGAGGACTGCACTAAGGCATGGGAGGATAATGAAGACAAGTGCATGCAACTGATGAATGAAGTCTACTTGAAAGAACAAGAAGGTGATAACCAGATGGCCACAAGTTATTCACCGTAGTGACTTCTCCGAGGAATTGAGTGACACCATCACATTCCTAAGTAGATTTTTTTGGCTTTCTGATGCCCATTTCTTTCACAAATGGATGCTCAGGTACCTTGAAACTATGAACAAAGATGTGCCAGATCAATGCTTTGAGTGGGTAGAGATCATAAGCAGCATGCCATATCTCGAGTAGCTACAACAACTCACCACAATGGGGAGGTTCTACATGAACTCCTACGTAGTCTATGCTGCAGCCTCGGAGAGGGATTATCCAGCACTGAGCCGATGCGAGGTTTGGCCTCAGGTAAAGATATATGAATAATACCCGGAGCTGAAACTGGAGAACAACATCCCATAGTTTTACTAAGATCAACAATGCTTTCTTCTATGGCATCGTCTGCCTTTTGAGGTGAAATATGACTCATGGTTAGATGACCAAGAGCATGGTCAGATGACCAAGAGCATAGTCACACGGAGAAGTGGGGGGCACTATTTACCCAATTCCCCACCTTCACCTATCTTAGAGCGGCCAACTTCTTGGGGGATCCCACCAAATCACCGAGATATGCCAGCCCCAAGTTGATCCTGCTGGAGCTGTCCAGACAGCTCATAACCTACCATGAGAAATGTTTGAAGAGAAAGAAGGGTGGAACTCCTTTCCCCGTTACAGTGGGCAGATACACCTGCATTTCTCACCACAAATCCCGGGAAATGTTTGCAAACCTAGAACTGCTCAATCTAAAGCACAAATTCCCAGGCGATGCCCACTTTTGATCCAAGGAATTGCCTTCCCAAGGTAAAACTTGATCCAATCCACATTCCACAAATTGAGGACATCTATATCGACCTATATCCTGAGGTTGAACTTAGAAGGAAGGATCAATTCCACTTAGCCTTGATAGAGATTATTCAATATAGTGTGGCCATTGTTCCAAAGGGTTATCAAACTACCAATCAAGAAGTTGATCGGGTGTATCTAGACATAGATGGAGACAACTGGCTGTTTGCTGCAATTGACATAACAAAAGCACCCCAGACCATTGAAGAAAGGGTCAAGGAGACATTGCGGATACATAGAAAAATGGTGCAGAATGAATGGCCTTATCTACCTCAGGAGTAGATTTCACTACATCCCCATTGGGCAACGCACATGTTAGGCCGAAGCATCTACCAAAGGTCAACGACAAGTATAAAGAGGGCGAATCGAGCTTTGCTCAGAGAAGGAGCTCTTGAAATTCCTCCTTCCGCTGCACAAGAATAGGTTTTAAGTATGGTATCCCTAGAGAAAGAAAGTGGTAGAAGGTGTTCTGACGGGCACATCCACTTTAGGGTGTCGCCACTACTACAACTACTGAGGTTCTTTCTATCCCTTATCCCTCTCCTCCTCCTCCTCGTGTGACTCAAGTGACCATTCCTTTGGTTGTATCCTTTCCCTCATCATCTAATGTTCCCCCTTCCTCATCATCCATCTTCTCTTCTCTCATAGAGTTGTCCCCCACCTTTTCCTCTCTCATCTCTCAGCTCCCTTCCATTCCCACATCTACCTCCCCTGTACTATCCCTTCCTCCCGTGAGCACTTTCTCAGCCTCCCTCTCGATGCCACCACTAAGTGTCTTTACCCATTTCCCCTCATCCACTACAGCTGCTCCCTCTTCTACCTCTGGTCCTGTTCCCTTAAGTCTAGCATGGATCTCCCAACATCTAAACCAGCAAAAGATGAAAGTCCCTATCTCACCGATGGACTTCTCTATCATCCTAGCAAATCGGGCTAAGAAGAAACAAGCCTATAACCCACTTCTCTCAGAGTGCATCAAGAGAAAGAGTAATGGAGATCACATATCCTAATCCTTCAAAGGGTAAAAAGGATCTGTTTCTGACAGATTATAGAGTGACCCAAGTCAAAATGGGAATGTCTTCTGAAAAGTCTTCAAGGGGAGGCCCTATCTGCGGTGGATGCTCTTTGTAAGAAACTACAAGAGGAAAAGGAGGAGAAGAGGTTACTAAAAGAACAAAACAAACATCTTCTCCACGCCCTACAGAAAATGGGCAGTGCACCTCCTGAAAATTGCCACTGAAACTCTTGAGGTCCTAAGCTAGGATCAAGATAAACGAGTACGCCAAAATTGGCGAACAAGGTATAGCAGTTTCTACCTGGAGAGTATCAAATCCTCAAAGATAGTGAGGAGGTAATAGTCAAGTTCACCGAATTATATTAGAACATCAGTCGGGTGAACAAAGATCTCCAGGTGATCATAGGACCTATCTCTGAAGAGTTGGACCATGCAAGGTTGCAACATGAGATGTTCCAAAAAATGCTTGACTGCTTAGTCGATGATCTCGTGAAATTTGGTATTTTCAATCACCCCAGGGTACCCAGAAAGATCCTTGCTACGTTGGATTATCAGGTCGATCTAGATGGAGTTCATCTTGGAAAAGATTGACAAAGTCAAGGAGGAAGCCCTTGATGCAATGCATCAAATGGAGCAAATTGTTCTGAGAATGTCTCTAGGCTTGCTTACTCCTTCTTTCACCTTGAGGAAGGTAGACGAAAACTATCTGGATCTTTAAGGAGATCGTCTCATAAGGGTTAGGTCTAAAAGCCACTTTCGACACCGAATGCATCAACAACCTTCTGGCTTGCGGTGATTTTGTGGGGTTCCTGATGGAGGCAAGCAATGAATATTTCAAGCTCCCTAAAAAACTCAGAGATGAGCGGGAGACTTGTGAGGTCATCGACGATCATACGAAGGGTCCTTCCCAGGATCAACTTCAACCCATGATCAGTAAATTCATGGTATATCAGACTCAGTTCCACATCACCTCTCCCGAACAACAACAGAAGCAAGATACCCCCTTCCAACCGCGAGATGATGATGAATAGCTTCCTTCCTCTTGGCTTACTTTTGGTAAATATCTAAGAATATGTTGGTACAAATGATGACCTCATCCATGTTGCACCATGGGGTGTTGTCATTCACCAAGTTGTCCAAAGTCAACATTGACTTTTAGATATTTTGTAATTAGTAGTTGGTTGCTTTCTATCTTCTATCTTCTCCTTCTTCTATATATAGTTGGATACTTGTTGTATTCAGGTGGTGGATACTTTTCAGATAAAAAATAGAAGTAAGAAGAAAAGGCTTTGAGCTTTTTGTAACAGAAGAAAATATTAATACAAATATTAAGACTTTGTGCTAAATATGTGTGTTATGAGCATTTAATCTTTCTTATGTCAAATTTATGCGTTTATTTTGTTGAATCTATCTCTACTTTTTTGTCATTTATTCATCAGTATTGCTTTGTTCGTCTATACAAGTAGGTTCAGCTCTGTTTACTACCAACCCAAAACATAGACCCTCTGACCTTTCTGCTTTGGAATTCATTTCTTTTCTCCCTTCAGATCTTTTCTATCTTCCCACCTCGTTTCTTTGCCTTCTTTTCACAGTTGGAAGTACCTCTACTGGGATGAGATCCAAACCCCCGAAGGTAGAATATTGTGAGACTTGCACAAATTCCTGCTGGTAGAATAGCAATAAAATAGTTTCGCTTTGCTGACTCAAAGAGGGGCTATGCCCCGCACACTGTTGGCTCGTCTATCCATAGATTTGTCCAACTGACAGATTTTCAGACCAACAAGTTTGACCATCTGTTTAAGGATGGTAGGATGAACTAAAGTTTATTTTCGTTCCCAAATCAGAGTTTAAAGTTTGCCAAAACCGAGAAGTCATCTTAGGATCCTTATCTAAAATGATCAATTCTGAAACTCCGTGTAATAGAAAAATCTCATGCACAAACTATTTGGCAAGTACTGGGGAATCATCCTTTATATTTTCCTATATGAAGTGAGCTACTTTGGTCATTTTTTCAACCACTACCAAATCATGTCATGTTTGTTTTTGGATAATGTTAATCCTTGCACAAAATTATTATGGATTACCTGCCATTTATACTGCGGAATGTTGTGAGGATACAATAGACCAATGGGATACATAAGAACACTTAAGAAACCCCAAATCTTTGTGTAAAACCAATCAATGAGCCATCAGGTAAGAAGTAAACAAGGATTCCTATTTTACATGCATTAATCTTGAAGCAAACAATCAAACTTAACAAATATAATTACCCTCTATTCTTGAAAGCTTAAATAAGTGAGCCTAATAAGGATCTAAGCAATCAGTTTGTGCTTAAGAGAATGGGAGCTCACCATTAATGGCTTTAAGGCCAATGGTTCTTCCCATTTACTCAATGGTGTGTGGTGTGTTGCAAAGGATAAAGCAAATAGCTCAATAAAATGAAATAAAACTCCTAATCCTAGCAATAATACTATAGTTTATGTTAGAGGGAAGAAGTGTTCTTGTAAATGAGAGGGGGTAGTGGGCTATTTATAGTTTTCCATTTGGGAAAGTGGGAGATTTGGGTGCATGTGGGACAAATGAAAAATCCCAAAAAGCACTTTAGCAAGTCAAAGTAAGATTTGACTAGGTTTTAGAAGAGGTTGACCATAGTTAGGGCTAATTAACCTAGGTTAGGCTAGTTAATCTCATTTTAGAGAGAAATTAGGGTTTTGAAAGAGTTTTGAGAGGTCTAATCAATCCAATGAAATGGATTGATAGTCTAGGAAGCTAATAGAAGTAGTCTAGAAGAGGATAAGAAGAGGATTTAGCCAAGAAGAGGCTTATATTAGCCTGTTTAATTGAATTATAAGAGGAATATGACCAAAAGAGTGTCGTAAGAGGGGAGTTAGATAGGTCTAACTGATGGTATGTCATCAATTTGCAAGGAGGAGAATAGTTAGTGCAATATTAAGAATAATAGTGCTTTGATCAAACTACAGGTGTCTACATTTTCCCCTCTTTAGGGTGACGTAAGCTACGTCACTTCAAAGAAAGTAGACAAACATAAATGAGTAGAAATTTTTGAAGGGGTAGAAGAAAAATTTGTTAGCTAAAGGGATGCCCCCTCGAGTATCGATGGGGTGATGGAAGAACACGATCGATGATCGAAAATAGAACAAAAGAAAGAAAAATGTGAAGAGAATATTAGAAAACAAAAAGAGGGATATTGAGCTATCCACAAACCAGTGCAAATAATTTTTAACCATCATTTTTCTTAGCATCCTCATCATCGGTCCTTATTAAAATGTAAGCATATGACGGAAGCATAAAATGACATGAAAATCCAAGATACAAACAACCATCCCTTGCTAAAACAACAACTCCATGCAACATACAAACATGCAATGCAATACGAGAAGTAAACAAACTCATCTAACAGGGAAATAAGTACAATCACACACACTCAAACCAACAACGTTCAAGATAGTTGCACAAATAATTTGTTATCGAGATGTAGTCCCAAATGTTCTAATAAACAACAAGGGTTTAAAATGATGCCCCAAGAAATTTGTATATGCAAGGGAAAGGATGGAGGACACTTGGGTCCAATGGAAAAGCAATGTGCATGACGAAAATAGTACTAGGCAACTGATAGTGCCCAGAGTACAGACGAAGTAAGCAACGTAGATTTTGTAAAATGATTATAGAGTTAGGTGATGTGAGTCATTGTTTCAAAACATGTGAAAATGTCAGCAAGATACGAGATGAGTGCCATGTGAGAGACACAGATTTCAGCCGTAAATGAGCTTTTTACCAATTTTAGTCCATTTTTGAAGTTTTATGATTTTTTTGGTTTTTTGGATGGTTTTATAATTTTTTTAATTTTTGATCGGTCAGAAGAATTTGCATAAGAGATCAAATATCTCCTAAAAGCATGCACAACTTCTTGAAGGCAAAGGAAAGCACGTCAGATAGCAAAAAATGCCCTGGTGAGAAGAATTACAAGCAACAATATTTAATTAATAAAAATAATCATTGCGACGGGAAAAAGAGAGGAAAAATAGAAGAGAAATGATAGGAAAATGGTGCCTGGAATATTCGTAAATCATTCTAGGTTGAAGAAGTGACCGCAGGGTGGCACTGAGTGCTCCATCATGCAAAAACAAGTAGAAATAATCATTTTAGATATAAAAATAATCATTTCTGGTGAGCATAAGAAGTACCAGAGTGATCACGATGGAGAAAACATGCCCCAGGGGCATCACGATAGCCTAATATACCCACCCAGAGGGGGGATAAAAAAATCATGACCAGTTCATTTGTAGCAGAGCTCTTACAAATTTTTACCACGAGTGAGATTGATAGCCCTGGAGTGAGATGGTGAGGCTACCGAGTAGATGAAGATGGGTAGATCGCATCTGAGAGTTTCTTTAGGACCCAGCGGATGGACCCTACGTGAGTGCCCTATTCCTCCTTGTCATTTATGCATTTAATGTATATTTTTTCATCTTTTTAGGGTAGATTTGACATTTTTTACGAATGCACACATGCACATGCATTGATTCGATGGATGTGCGCATGTGCATGCATCAGAATAATGGGTACATGTACACATATGTGTTCAAAAAATAGGTACGCACCCATGTATCTGCCAAAAGGGGGGTGTACTGTGCACCTGGGGGGAAAAACATGGATGCACACACATGTGCACGTCAAATGGTGAGTGTATGCATCGTGCTAGGGGTGCATGCATTCTGGGTAAAATAGGAAGAATAGGAAGAATGAGGGGAAGCATACACATTGGGTAGGGCACGTATGCATCGAAGAAGAGGTGTATATGTGTTGGGTGCATATACGTCGAGATAGGTGCGTAGGTGCCGAAGTGGAGGCACACACGCCAGGGAAAAGGGGGGAATTCATCCCCGTAACCAAATAGCTAAGTACAGATGAAAAATAGACTAGATGGTTTGTAGAAGAAGGTGAAAATTAGTACGTTAGATGAATGAAAGAAGAATTTTGCTAGAAAATTAGCTAGGAATAGATAGAAAATTAAATAGATAGATAGAAGTGGATAGAAAATTAGATCCTAACATGTTCTCTTTTTTTTGTTAGGATACTACCCATTCTGCATACCTACGAGAGGTATGGCTGGCTGGTGGCGATAGAGGCATAGTTTGATGAGGATCATAGGATGATATTAGATATCCTTGTATACAGACGTCACAAGATTGGCTTACATGGCCGATATGCCACATATTACCTTAGATCACGGCCTGCTGACAGTTATGGCTGAGAGGTGGCACAACGAGAGTCAGTGCTTTCAGCTCCTGATTGGCGAGATCATGATTACACTAGAGGACGTATGGCATATCATGTGGGTCCCCATCCAGGGTGAATTGATCCAGTATACCCATCACCAGCCTGACATGGATCGGTGTATTATTGAGCTATTTGGCATCCCAATGATACCATGTCACGGGATGACTGTTAGATTGTCACGCTGCATCGAGGATCTAGAGCTTGATCATGTGGTAGTCTACATGATGGCCTTTGTCAGTGGAGTTTTACTCCCTGACAAGACTAGTGCTTCATTTCCACTTGGTCTCCTTGGAGTGATACGAGGATTGATTGATGGGGAGACATATTGTTGGGGTCAGTGCATATTAGCACACTTATATTAGGACCTCCATTTGATCACATACTACCATCAGAAGATGGTAGGACCAGCTCAGATTATTACAGATTTGGGTGTGGGACCACATTGCTATTGGTTCCTCATAGGTGACATTGAGAGCTCAAGCTCCAGAGGAGCCTTCTTCTATGGGCTTGGGTTCTGATTGGGGATGATGTGCGGCCACATATAGGAGATTCCTACCACTACCACCATGAGTTGGATGAGTTATAGTAGGCTGCCATGGTATGGAGGCCCTACAGACACTTTCAGTGGCCACAGGATGGCCTAGATCTCAGCACTGTGACTATTGAGCACTTCATGTTGGGCATCCACAACTATATGCGGGAGATTTACAGAGTGGACAGGTGCCAAAGACAGTTTGGTATTACCTAGGATGTACCTGGGCTAGATATGTGGTATGCTTGTAGGGCCAGAGAGTATTTTGATATGGGCCACAGATTTCCAGGGGCAGGGCCTTGACCAACTTCTTACATGTGGTACCAGCCATGTGGGTACCCCAGAGATAGATTAGAGATCCTGGTTGTACGCCAGAGTATGCCCCCTGGTACCATGGAGTGATTCCATGCCACTTGACCATTCCCAGAGTGGCCTATGATGTCAGAGTGAGAGCACCCCTGGTGGGGCCTCCTAGCGGTGATGAGGGTGGAGTTATGGTGATGAGATGATGATGATGATGATCCATTTGATGGCCAACGTCATGTTGGGGGTGGGGGATAGGGTCCTCCATTACAGTAGCCTCAGAGATAGGGACCTCGAATCAGGCAGAGAAAGGAACCTAGGGCTCCAGATATAGATTTTCCTCTAGTAGGCATTCCAGCGGGGATATATGCCCCCTTATAGAAGGTATTTATAGAGTAGTGTCTGCCTCCTCACGCTCCAGGGGTGGTAGTGATGATGGAAATTTGGTTGCACTTCAGCAGTAGTTACAGGTGGTGATAGCCATGCAGTTACAGGTGGCAGGGGAGAGAGATGAGGCCAGGGCACAGGTACAGGCCCTTACAACAGAGTGAGATCAGGCCAATGCCTAGGTACAGGTCTTGACAGCTGAGAGGGACTAGGCCAGAGCACATGCCACTCAGGGTGGGGATGGTGCAGCCTTGCAGCACCAGATTAGTCAGTTGGTAGGGTAGGGGGCTAAGATATTGAGTCTTTTACACCAGTGACATACTCAGGTGCAGATGGTCGTTGTACATAGGGATCACGCCCAAGCATAGGCACATGGTTTTATCATTCAGAGGGACCAGGCCCGAGCCCAGGTGTAGACTATCACTGTGGACAGAGATCGAGAGGTTGTTGCCACGATAGGCCCATGCTGATAGAGGCTGATTGGTAGGAGAGAGAGACATTGTTGTTTAGGCAGCCACTACTTTTGGTGATGCCGACATGATTCAGGATGTTATGAGGGCTAGCAGCGAGGCCTTGTATTATAGGACCACCTATTTCAGAAAAGTCCCAACAGAGCAGTGGGTGGCTCCCTTTGAGTAGCTAGGTGTGAGTGGGACAGGTTCCAGATCACGACAGATTAGGTCAATCAGTTAGATTAATCTGCTAACCAGTCATACAACAACCAACTAGACAACAACCAGCCAGCCGAACAACAGGGTGGTACCCCTGGAGCAGGCCCATCATAACCACCACTTTTTCATCCCCCAGGACATGGACCCGGGAGCCTAGAGAGGGCGCGAGCTGTGGTTGATTCCTCCATTTTACTTTTGTACAGATGTATTGTATGTATACATGCCTCTTATGAAGGCTGATTTTGATCGATGTATAGATTGATGTACCATTATTTTGATGCCTCTTGATGAAGGATGAGTTTTGATGCATGCCCTTTTCAAATGGCATATTGTATCGATGATGTATACCTGATTTTGAGCTAGACATTTATACATGTATTATACAGACATTCAATGATTTATTGTTATGTCATGCTTTGATTATGCTCTTATGATGATGTATTATGTTCTGTACATGATTGTATCATGATGTATGTTCTCTCTTTCTTTATATATGTGACATACTTTAGCCTTAGAGATGTTTATGTTTCATGTTTTTTACATTGATGATATAGCTCAGATAGTATCATATGTTTTGGATTTATGGGATGTTTTTGATTTCTATTCTAGCACTTGGGATGATACTAGATGATATTGGTGTGGGGGGGATAGATTTGTGATTATGTGTAACCCCTCTTGCCCCCATTGATGATACGATATGTGATGATTAGCTTAGTATACATGCATGATGTAAAACTTAGCATTTTTGTATATATGATGTATCAGATGATGTTTATATGTGATGAAATGATAGATGATAGATGTGATAACAAATGGATGTGCAGTAAACAAGTTAACAAGACTAAACAAACATACACAAAACAACACAACCAAAACAATATGCAACTAGAAATGAACTCAAGCAAACCTTAATAACATATTAAATTGACATTCAATCTAAGTAAAATGAATCCTAAAAGGTGCACACAACAGATGATGGAAAAGACAATAATTTTTTACAAGTGAACTCAAGCTACGAATGAACCTAATGCCACACACAATTAAATCAAACAAGATTCAATCTAGGGTAAGAAAATGAACCACCACACAACATGAAAAAGCACCCTCAATCAAAACTATACAAACTGACAACTAAAAGTAATTAAATTATTACCTTGTTTTTGTGGACAACATTGATATATTTTCTAATGTTTTTGGGTTATCTTGAAAGATAAATTTTCAAGGCTACCGTTCACATTGTTTTCGAGGTTTTCTCTGAGACAATATTGTAATGTTGGTGTAGTCCTGTCCCTAGAAGGGATATTTTCTGAATGTTTAGATTTTGGTGTATCTTTTTCTGAATTTTTTTGTATTTTCTAAGGTCATGTTTGGAAAGCAATGTACAAGGACAAAGAAGCGTGGATGCCCCTATCGTGATGTGGGAATATACAAAAGGTAGAATACCACACACATATGTATGAGAAAGTGGAATGTGAAGGTGCCCCCAATGTTAGATGGGAATATTCAAAGGCACATCCCTCATGTAGATATAAGAGTAAATAAGCCAGATTACGACACGACGAAGATGGATTAGGTAGGGTTCCTAGACCTAGCAAAGGAAGTTATCCCTAGAAAGTGGTGAGGGTTACCCGTCTTGATGCAAGAGTAACTTGTGACTGGTGAATCCTCCTTGAGCATTGGAAACTAGTTTTCACCCAAAGACCTTCCCACTATGCCACAATTGTGTGGTTTTCACATGTGGATGACCTATTTTTTCTTTACTATTTTCTCAATTTTCTCATGTTTTGCTTGTTTTTTCTTTATTTTTTCATTTTTAGTTCTTATTTGATATTCTCATCATGCTTAGGCGTAGAAACACTTGAGATGCATGGCATTCATTGGTTTCAGAAGCTCTTCACCATCTGAATATGCCAGTTTATAAGCTCCTGACCCATACTTGGCAACCACCACATAAGGCCCTAGCCAGTTGGCCTCAAACTTACCTTTCTTTTCTTTGTCTTTGACAGTATTCTTATGATTTTCTTTCAGTACTAGATCACCTACATCAAAATCATGATGAATGATCCTGTTTGTTATACCCTCTTGACACCTTGTTCTGGTAGACCTTGAGGTGATTAAGTGCTCTTATCCACTTCTCATCCAACAGCTCTAGCTCTGCTAGCCGAGCTACTCTATAGTCTTTGTCTTTATCAAGATAATCTCAGAGAGATATTCTTAGGGAGGGAAGCTCCACTTCCAAGGGTATGATGGCTTCAGTGCCATAAACTAGGGAATATGGGGTCACACCAGTAGGAGTGTGGATGGAAGTTCGATAGGCCCAGAGGGCGGGATGTATTTGTAAGTGCCAATTATGGCCAGTCTTACTTACCATTTTCTCCATGATTCATACAAGGGTTTTATTGGTAGCTTCGGCTTGTCCATTACCTTGGGGGTAATAGGGGGTAGACCACTTGAGTTGAATATGGAAACATTGACACAATTTCTTAACCATTTTTTTTAAGGATTTACCATTATCAGTGACAATGGCGGAAGGGATACCATAACGACAGATGAGATGGTTCATGATGAATTTAGAAATTTGTGCACCGGTGACGTAAGTAAGAGGCACAACCTCTACCCATTTGGTAAAATACTTGGTGGTAGTGATAATGTGGGTGTGGCCATCTGAAGAAGAAGGATGGAGCTTCCCTATGAGATCCAGGCCCCATTTAGAAAATGGCCAAGGTGTTGCGATAGGCTGCAAAGCCTGTGTTGGTGCATGTATCAAGTTTCCATACTTTTGGCATAGCTCACATTTCTTGATGAAATTACAACAATATGCTTCCATGGTGGGCCAATAATAACCTACCCTTAAGAGCTTCTTATCCAAGACCATACCACTAGTATGCGCTCCACAAATACCACCGTGTACTTCCTTAATAGCATGGATTGAATCAGTAACATCCAAACAGTGAAGCATATTCCTGTCATAGCCACGATGATAGAGGGTGCCTCCTAGGAGGGTATAACGGGCTATACGGTGGATAAGGGCTTTCTTCTCAGAATGGGTAATGTCCTGGGGAAATGTGCCATCTTGTAGGTATCTAAAGATAGGGTCATACCAAGGGGATAAGGGACCAACAATTTCACATGTCAAACAAGATTTTGGCATGTCATATGCGGGTATTTGTAAATGCTCTACAAAGAAAGGCATTTTTCTCTCCTGAGGTGGAATGCGTAAGAGAGATCCAATTGTAGCCATAGCATCTACTGATCTATTATGTGACCTTGGTTTTTGCTCAAAGATAATCTATGTAAAATATTCTTTCAAGGTTTCAACCAACTTCTTGTATGGAATAAGTTTCTCATCCTTAACCTTATACTCATCATTAACTTGTTTAATGATAAGTTGGGAGTCTCCAATGACTCGCAACTGTCTGATATTCCAAGTAATAGCTAGCTTGAGGCCAGAAATGAGTGCCTCATACTCTATAATGTTATTAGTGTAGGGGAATCCCAAATGAAATGCTCTTGGGATAACCTCACATGTGGGAGTGATGAGCACTACTCCTACCCCTGATCCGTGGAAGGTGAATGATCCATCAAAATGGACTTTCCATTCTACAGATTCTTCAACATACATCATGGATGCATCTGGCAGGTCCAGACACAAAGGTTCCATTCCTGGTAGAGGAGCTTCTACCAACTGATCAGCCAATACTTGTCCCTTTAAGGATTTCTGATTTACAAACTCAATATCAAATTATCTTAGGAGAATGATCCAATTAGCCATTCGTCCTATGTAAGGGTGGGTTTGGATAAAAGGTACTTGAGAGGGTAAACTTTGGATATTAGTTTGGTTTTATTGTTAAGGAGATAGTGGTGAAGTTTTTGAAAGGTGAAGACAACCACCAGGAAGGATTTTTCAATCTGCGGGTAATTCAGTTTGTAGGCAATCAAGGTGCGACTAAGATAATAAACTGCCCTTTCTTTATGGTCTAGATCATATTGGGCAAGTAGTGCACCAATAGCAAACTCAGTAGCAGAGATGTACAAGAGGAGAGGTTCACCTGGGGTAGGTGGCATGAGTACAGGTGGGTTAACAAGGTATTGTTTTAGTAATGCAAATTCCTTTTGACAATTTGGTCCCCAGTTGAATGCAACATCCTTCTTTATTAGATGTGTAAATGGGTGGAAATTATCCACAAGTTGTGAAATAAAGCGACGGATTGCCTGAATTTTTCCTTGTAGACTCCTCAGTTGTTTGAGAGTGGTAGGTGGTGGCATTTCTGTGATAGTTGTAACCTTTGCAGGGTCAACTTCTATCCCTCTCCGTGAGACAATGAAACCTAGGATTTTTCCTGAAAAAATGCCAAAGACACACTTCTTGGGGTTCAAGCGCACCTTGTAATCTCAGAGACGCTAAAAAATACGTCTCAGCACTTTAGGGTGCTCTCCTCTACTTTTGGATTTGGCTAGGATGTCATCAACATAATCTTCCATGATGTCATTCATCATGTCATGGAAGATGACAATCATTGCATGCTAATAGGTAGCCCCGACATTCTTGAGTCTGAAATGCATGACCTTGTAACATAAATTTCCCCAAGGAGTGATGAAGGTCATTTTATGTTTGTCATTCTTCTGTAATATGAATCTGGTTATAACCTGAAAATCCATCCATTAAGGACAAAATTTCATAACCAGCAGTGGAATCAACAATCATATCAATGTTAGGCAAGGGGAAATCATCCTTAGGACATGCTTTATTGATATCATGGAAATCGGTGTAGATTCTTATGCCAACATGTTTCTTTTGAATAGGGACTATATTAGATATCCACTCAAAATAGTCGATGGGCTTAATGAAATCAACAATTAATAGTTTCTCCAGTTCTTCTTTGACGAGGAGCGCAACTGTAGGGTGCATCTTTCTCAACTTCTGCTTGATGGGTTTAGCGTCTGGGTACACAACGAGGTTGTGCATGAATAAGTTTGGATCTAACCCAGGCATATCAATGTATGACCATGCAAATATATCTGCATATTCTCTTAACTCTACAAAAAATGTTTTACTCTTGAGCTGAGAGTGAAGCTCCCAATTTTATCATTCTTGGTTCTTCTTCCGAGCCAATGTTGACATTGATGGTTTCTTCCACAAGAATCTTAGAAGCATCCTCCATCTGGGTAGGATCAGGGGGAAGAGTAAGGTCAACCTCCTTAGGTAGCTCATCATCATCCTTGAATGGATAGCTCATTTTATCCATAGGTTCTTCATTCTGTTTGTCTATGAGTGCTTCAAAGATTTTGTCGCTATGAGACTTGTGTTTATTCCTTGCACAAGGTTTCTCTGAAGTATTTTTACTCTTGTTTGTGACCTTCTTATTCAAGCATCCACACATCTTTGCTTCTTCTCCAAAGTATGCACAGGTGTCTAGCTAAATCGCAAAGCCTTTCTTATGATCCCCGACTAGAATAGAGTCCCTGAGTCCCATGAATTCTACTAATGCCTCATCATTCTCAAAGAAGTCTATTTGAAATTGTTGATCCCAATCTATAAGTTCGAGATATACAAGGGCTACTTGGAAATTTGTTTGAGGCTTGGATTCAGATAAGGTAAGGATAGCTGAATCAGGGAATAGGTTAGTTGAGGTGAGATCCTCGTAGAGGCTACATTGGGAATCTACGTCGCTATAAGAATGAGATGAATCGCTCTTGCATTCAGAAGAGGTGGCATCAATCTCAAAGGGTGGATTGTCATGAGGTCGTATTCCAAGACCATGTTTATTTGATTTGAAGTGAGGGATAGGAATGGGTTCCAATCGCCCTTGCACATTGATTCCACATCCTAGCCCTTTGTAACCCATGACAAACATCATGCGGTGGCCTTTGACATATTGGGGTGCCTAATGGCATGAAGCCATGGTTCCTTCTAACACTCTATTAGTAGGATCCCCTAACATATTTTCCTCAGACAAGAAACCACTAGGAATGAATTTCTCCAATGGTTTAGGGCATTGTTCCCGAGTTCTTTTGAACTTAAAATAGGGCTTTCCTTGTGTCCTTGGAGACACTAATAAATCTGATATTAATAAACCTTGTTCAAGGGTGAACGACTCGCCTGGGCCATATTTTTCTGATGTTCCTCCCATGATGCGAAAGGGTTGACTAAAGAAGGAAAATCTTTATTGCAAGGAGTGAGCGAATCTGGATCCACACTTTCATTGATAGCTTCTGTTTGCAAAGGAACAACAATGTCTACAGAAGTGCATTCATAAGGTGCACGAGAAAAACTATGCAAGGCTCTGCAATGTGTAAATGGTTCTGGATCACCCTGAATGGTGATTATCTATCCTTTGTGGCACATTTTGATACATTGATGGAAAGTTGAAGGAATGGCCCGCATGGCATGGATCCATGGGCATCCTAAGAGCATGTTGTATGGTAGATCCAAGTCAAGGACATGGAACATTGTATCATGACAAGTCGGCCCTACTTCCATTGGAATCACTATAGTGCCTGCTGACTCTCACTCCTCATTATCATAGGATGTGATCGTAATAGTTTTGGCACCTAGATCCATTTTTGAATGGCCTAGCTACTTAACCAGCTTCAAAGTACAAATGTTTAGACCGGATCCACCATCCACAAGTACTCTCTTAATTTTGTGACGGGTAACAACCACTTCTAGGTATAAGGGTAAGTTATGCTCTGGGTCATTAAGCGAGATTGCAACATGATCAAAAGTGATATGATCGTTAGAGTCAAGGTGCACAATCATGGCTTGGAGGTGCATAGGATCTACATCAGTTGAGACTCTTGAACTTTGCAGTGTCTTATACAATATGTTTTTATGGGTAGTAGATATTTTGAGGAGATCTAAAATGGATATCCTAGCAGGTGTTTTCTCTAACTGGTCTATCAAATTATACTGACCTTCCTGAGGGATAGGCAGGGGATTTGGTACGATTAAATGAGCACGTCTTGTCCCTACTGCGTAACTCTTTTCTAAGATCCAGATAGTATTGACCTATTTATCAAATGAATGAATACATCCTATGAGAGAATCAAAGGGACTATCATTAGTGGGATAAATATAAGTGGTAGTTCTATAGTCATTGGAGGTTTGTTCGTGATCTAGCTTCCTTTTCTTCTTATCCGCATGGTTAGGAAAGGGCTCTTTAAAGATACCCATTTTCTCGTTTAGACCTTGGCCTGAGTCGGGGGGAGAATCTACAATGATATTTCCCTCTTCAATGAGGTCTTGTATGTAATGATGTAGTCTTAAACACCTATCTGTCTTGTGCCCTTTAATGTGGTGGAAGTCACAGTACTCATGTTCCTTGAACCAAATGGGTTTTGGAGCATTTTATGGGTATGGTACCATCGCGGTTGGGTACTCCACCATGTTTACGTTATCTAACTATTTCAGTATGATAGATAGGGATTCTGTTAATGGCGTGAACTCACATTTGGTAGGTGCCTTGGGACGAGGTCCTTGTGAGAGATTTAAAATTGGACCAGTCTACACGGCTTGGACTCTTTTGGAGTCCATAATGCCATATCCAATTACATGTTTGTTTTTTTTGAAAAACTTTGGTTTATCTAAGGATTTTAATTCATGTTTATCTTTGACAACCAGTTTAAGTGTTTACTTCGTGACGAGGGCTTTCTCGATTTGACTTCCCTTCTCTATAACTTCTTCAAAGTTAGAGCCATAGTGCATTTGTAAATGGAAGGCTATCTCCAGGTTGAAGTTAGGAAAAAATATGTTTACTAGCTAATTTTTTGGAAAGGAACAAGGGAAGAGACTTACCAACCCTCTCCATCATTGTAAAAAGATTACAAATGTCTCGTTAGGATTTTTTTTTGCATTGCATAGGTCGTTCATTGTGATAGCATTTTCCATGTTGTAGGAATAATGCCATATAAATTTTTCTGCTAACATGGGCCATGTTGTAATGGATCCCTTGGGTATGCTATAGAACCATTCCAATCCCAGTGCCCCTAGGCTGCGAGGGAAGAGTCGTATTAAGAAGTTATCATTGTATGTGACCTCTTGGCAAGCCATATAAAAGTCCTTTAGGTGATCACGAGGATCACTCTTGCACTTATATTTATCGAATTTAGGAACAATAAAATGTTTTGGGAAGGGTTTCCATAACATGTCCTTATCAAAGGGGTAAGGGCATAGTTCTTCATACAAATATTTCTTATTATGTCCTACGTTTCCCTCTTATAGCGTCGTAAGCATATATTTCATTGATTGTAATTCCCGTTCAATAATTTGTTCTTTGGTAAGCGATATTGGTCTTTGTTCCTTAGCCACTCTAAAGGTCACGGTACTATATGGATTAAAGTGGAACTCATTAGATTTCATTTTGATTTTGTCTTTGTATACATTCCTACTTGAAGAGCCTAAATTTGCTAATTTTTGGCTCAGTTTCAAGATCTATTTTTGAAGAATCTCTTCTTCAATTAAAGGATCCTCTTCCTCATCAAACTTGGAAGGTGGTGAGGATTTTCCCTCAATCTTCACTTTACGTGAAGCTTTTTAATAAGGTCATCATGGATCAAAAAGTGGCTTAGATGGGTCTCCTTCAGCGTTGTTATGATGTTGACTAGAAGTAGAAGTGTACCTACGTCAAAAGGGTTATCTATGTCTAAGATGGATCTTCATTCTTCTATTTTATGATTAATGACCTTAGTTTCCGCTTCATGTTCTTGTGGAAGCTTAGCCCCTAGTTCTAAGAATCTTGTGAGTACTTGATCCCTGTTATAAAAAATGAGTTCATCAAAGCGGCCTAAGTCTAATTAGTGTTGTTCTTTAGAAGAGTTAGACTCCTCTCCACTATGATCGATCAACGGCTCTGCATCTTTAACTTGTGAAAAGAGAGGTGCTAAGTTGTTTCTACTAAATGGGAATGATTCAAAAGGATTTTCTCCTAAGTCACAGTCATTTGGTTTGGACACCATCTTCTTGATTCTAGGCATCACTAGCCAAAAGTTATACAAGGTTCCGTCTAAATGTCTTTGAGGTTTACATGAAATCTAGGTGTATGTTTGTGTTAGTTCTAGAAGTAATGTTATGCAATTGTTTTTATGATTCAAGGAACACTCATATGAACACTCAAATAAAATGATCACTCAAATTGTTGTTGTGCCAAGCCTATACCCTAACTATGATTTTGGTGAGTGGTCTGACATGGATAGTGCCAATATCGTATCAATACATAGGTCAAGTTAAAATTCTAACAAAGCCTAAATATTAAAGTGGTACTGACGCAATCTCTCGACGAGGTATACTAAAACTAGTTCGAATGCCGATGAAAGCTAAGTTTTCTGAAAATGGAAATTGCAAGTATGTATAGCGTAACAACACTATCCTGATACATTAACTGAGAAAGAAAGGTGTTAGTATCAAGATGATGTTATTTCGGTATATATAAGGCAATATCGACACCCTAAAAAAGGCTTAGATGACATCAGAAATGAAACAAAGTAAGAGTATAGAAAGAAGTTGTTAGTTGTGCGAGCAACGTAACCGCACAATAAAGGGACTTATATCAAGTTCTCAAGAAACTTAAAACCCAAAGCAAGTACCCAAATTATGTGACTAGAATGCGAGAAAAGACTATCAACCTAAGGAGAGATAAAAGATGAACCAAAATCACATTAGTGAAGACGATCTTGAAATCAACATCAAAGAACTTATCAAATACATGACAACATACCTTTGCATTTTAGACGTTTAACAACCCAGCCGCAAACATGGATGGGCGTAAATGGAAAAAAATGTGGTGAGTAATATCTTTAATAAAATGTGTGGGGTATGCTTCTTTCTCACCTCGAAAAATGGGTGGTGAGAACGTAAGGGTATAGATAAAAAATGATGAAAATAAACCAAGTGCCACTTGGGCAATGTTTTTCCTCATCTGAAGATGAGAGCAAAAATCGAGCTAAGTGGGAAGTCGTTTAATTCCATGATGAAAGAGACTTATTTATAACTTACATGGGCTCTTTGCCTTTTTCAAAGAACAAGGTTCAGACTCTATGTAAGTTGTCACTTCATGATGTCCTGACACTACAATGAACTAGCAAAGTGGGCTCCAAGATAGAATGACCTCCTTAATAGGATATCTAAACTAGGTGTCATGAGTTTGTCTAATGTGAGCGTGATTTACCCAAAGAGTTGCACTGACTGATTTGGGAGTATCTTGGCTTTACTTTACCCCCTTCTAATACAATGAACAACTAGTGCGTTCAGTTGTACCATGTGACATTTTGTGATCATGTGACTTTCGTCACCCTTAGAATAGTCCATTATGCAACACCTTTAGGGTCTTACGTTCATAAGCCCATCTTTGGTATCGTAGACTCATTAGGATTCTTATCAATTAAGCGGCTCTTTTGACACTTCTTCCCATTTTCCTTCCTCATTACTTATTGATTATCTTACACATGACCAGATCATCAACACCTATATTCAAAACAACTCAACCATACCTATGACCTATACCAAGTCATGCCTCTAACCTAAATTCAACCATGGCTAACACATACCAACCCATTCCTCTACTTCATCATATTCTTCCCTAGTTTATGGGAGAAATACATTGGCTTGAGGACCCTTTTCGTTAGGGCTATGTAGGCAGCACTTCAAGGGCATGGGGCTCTTGGAGGTTATCTTGGCCACTCTTTTTCCTAACTTATTTTCCCCTTTATTTTCCTATTCACATCCTACTTTAGTTCATTTCCATTTTATGTCAAAAATTGGAAATTAAACCAAACAAACATCAATTGATGAAAATTTTTACCCCATCATCACATCATTCATTTATCATTTTCACATTTCCACTGCAACAAATATTGGGAAACTTAAACCATAACATGCATATACATCATCATTTACCTCCATCATGCCTATAACCTAACTCCATCATGCCTAAATCAACCTGACTCCACCATATCTAAATCAACCCAACTCAATCATGCCTAAACCAACCTGACTCCACCAGGCCTATAACCTAATTCCATCATGGCTAAATTGACCTGACTCCACCATACTATTTTCGCCAAATCATTGCACCCCCTGAAGGGAAAGTCTATAAGCAAGTCATTTGGTGTGATTGGGAGACATGGGATCACCTCTTAAGCTATGAGACTTGGGCTTGAGGTGAACCTCCAGAGAAGGCCGGCTTCCTCTTCCTAAACTAAGCACTACACTACTCCTAATGTAATAAAAATGGCTAACTAGACCTATGATAACATTTCAAGGGATTAGGAAGAGAGATTTGCAAGGAAATAAAACCTATATTAGAAGTGGTGATGCACCAAGAAAGGGTGTTGCTAGAAAAAATTCTGGCTTGCCAATAAAGAGAGATGATCATGGGGAAGAATGAACATGCATTACAAACCCAATTTACATACAGTACTTCACTCCTTGATAAGCACAATTAACTCCTAAACTTGCAAAAGAAACCCTGGTTGCACAGTTCACCTACAAACATGAGAGAGGAAAATAGAAGCAACAAAATCATGAAAGGACATATAATTGATCACAAAACATAATTTCCATTACTTCAAGCACTTGCACAGTGCATCATTACATTAGGGAAAAGGCATAGGCTGCCATTACAATTTGAGAAGAAAAGGCTTGAGAGCCTACAAATTCACAACATCTCATCTTGTGAAGAGAGGGGAAGCTTGAAAAGTTTCTCCCCTCTTGGAATAAGTACCCCTTTTACAATTATAGAAAACCCTGAGTGGTTGAGAGAAAGAAGGAGAAACCCTAGAATCTAGGCCAGGATGTAGGAAACAATTCATCACTGTTGTTGGCCATGTTTGCCTCATTATTTGTAACTCCCCCTTTCTAGGAAATATTTATGTAACCTGGAAAATATGTAATTTTGGAATGTAAAACCTCTAAAAATTCACCTTCTGATGGCTCCATGGCGCATCTTTCTTTCTCCCAGTTCCAACGACTATAATTTTGTGAAAAAATGGCAACCGGGGAGGAATTTATGGCTTCCTAAGTGAAAGTCTTTTTTCGGGTCTCCAGGGTATTGTGCTCCATCTGATACCTGAATTTACCTCCATTTAATTAAAATATAATATTTTAATAATTCTCTATGAAAGAACCTTGTGTCTTTAGGACTCACTAGTCTTGTTCTACATTTTTTTGGGGGGGGTCTTAGTGATAACTTAGCACATGGTTTGCTAGCATTACTGACTGATCTTGCATGCATCAACGAGTTTTTAAATCATTCATCACCACCCAAGATCATTGTAACTTTCATTGACTGAGATCTTAAGTTAACTTCCCTTACATTTACACTTACAAACCCTTCATAGCCGTTGAGCTCCAAATCGCTCTCTTAAATTGTGCACTCCCCACATGGAGCATTGATCTATAAAAAAATTATTCCTCCACACCTTGGTTTGCCTCCTTATGTCACAACTCAAATGATCTTTAGTTTTACAACATCTAACGACCACCCACCATTTCATTTGCCGAGCTTGAAGTGTATGGCCATTGTCTTGAATGTACCAACCGAAATTATCTTAACGACTCCATGCCTCGTGGCACACTTGTCTTTACATTGGTAGAGTGATATACCACACACATACCCCTAAATAACTTGGCCAAAGACTCAGCATTAGCTTCCTCACTTCAACTTGAGACGTGATCAATACAAGCCTTGCACCACGCCCGGTTAAACCTGTGACTCACCTTACAAATCGGGGATGACTCGGTCAACCTGAGCTCACACGCATAACGACCCCAACCATTTCACAACTTTTGACTCCCGAAAACCCGAAACTCTGAATTTCAGAGTTTTAGAGTTTTGAGCTTCGGAAGTATCCAACTCGCCCAACATTTTTTGATCCCAAAATCTCCGAAAGCCTGAAACAAATAACTCCAAAATATGAATCCCAACTGAAAACTCAACTTTTTTTTTCTCATTCCTGTGTTGCCAACCAAACGATCTCTTCCAACACTACAACTATTTGGCCTTGGCTATCCTTGTCGAGTTCTGAACTTATATTCGAGCTTGGCTACCCACTGGGAAATCTAATCTACTGATGAATTTTTTACTGTCTACGGGAATGGGTACCGAGTCTCTATGCATCCAAATTCGAGCTATGCCGCATTTATCCCATAGTCAGATAGGCGTGATTTAATATCCTGAGGTGAGATTCATTCCTTGTAATACATCCACCAGCTCACCAATGACGAGCTCATCTACATATTCAAAAAGATGAACTCTACAAGCCTGAATCACCAATCAACGATAAATTCCATACATTCTTTGCAACATCACCTTCATTTTATCTAGTTTGAGGATTCCGGTACCTATGTGCACATAGTCTATGTGTTAGCAATAAGATCCTTTTTTTAATCAAGCCTATGTTATTAATGGCTTGCCAAATATGTATTACTTTGGCTCTACCTGGCAAGCCATCATTACGAGCTCAATTCACCAAGAAATTGAACTATCTTTTCCCACTTGACTCGACTCAACCATTTTTAGGCCATTCACTAGAGCTCAATATTTTGACATTCACGCTCCTTGTGAGCTTCCATCACTTCCTTTGGCTTGCTAAGTTTTGAATGTGCTTGACTGAGATAATACCACCTTGCCACAATTTTTCATCACACGGGATCGACAAGATTTTCCCCTTCGAACTCACTACTTCACTCAATCTATTCACCAGGACTAGTAAGCTCAAAATTCTGACCTAATTATTTTTCCGCCCACACTTGTCACATGAAAGCTTGTTGTGATCCTTGTAAATTGGGTGAATGCTATCGAGCCATGTTGATTTGTTTCAACGAGTCACCTTTAAGTTGTAAACAATTCAGGATCCTGTGAAAGAGCTCACCTAACCCTTTGAATATTGAATGTGATGATCCTGACTCACATCTTGCTCGATGACTACTCCATTCTTAGCTATACCCTGCAACATTGAATCTGGTCTCATTGATTGTCACATACATCTCATCTTTTTCCAATGCCGAGTAAGCTCCTCTCAATACAAAGCTCAATGACCTATGTAATCTACCTGGCTCGGTATCCTTCTTGATCCATACCTTTTGTAGCACAGACCGAGCTAAAAAATAGACCATTCTCAAGCCATCTCCCATTCACCTCTTGAAATGACTTATTTCTCTGAGCTAACCAAGAATTTAGACAATCATGTATTCACCCAAGATTTTTCTGATCACTAACTCACACAGTTGGTAATCAATTGCTAACTAGGCCCTCCAAATCTCTTCACAAAGTATCCATGTAATCTGAGCACTCCTTGGCATACCTGAGAGATCGTACATCAACCCATTGCATCATGGCTTGAACCCATGGGATTTTCTCCTATTGAATCGATGACTTGAAGTTGAGTTCGAACCAACGCACCTATTTGTAGCTTATTTCCCGAGCTCCTCCATACACTCAGTGCCTAGGAAAGATGTTTCCATGACATGGCCTTTATTCACATAGTTCCATGGTGAGCTGAGCTCTGAAAATTACTTGGGTGTGTGTCTCGCATATCTCTTAGTCACGAGGAGCTAACCGACTCATTATTTTACCTTGTATGTCATGTATCGTGTCTTTGCAGTTGTGTTTTGGTCTAATCATCCATCATGTTAGATCACTAATTTTCTCCTTGTAGGATGTGGTGAGCTAACAATCTGCTTGGACCTAAGCTACATCACCGATCCCTTTTCAAGTTAGCATCCACTGGGCTCGAACGGACCATCCAAACCTGCTACGCCAATATGAATTTCATACAACCCAACCTTGTTGCATCTACTCCAAGTGAAAAATTATACAGATCAGTCTGGCTCTTGTGTTGACTTACAACCTCCTATAATTGAGCACCATTGAGCTCGACCCAAGTAGCTCAAATGTTTCAAACCTTGCGAGTTCTGTCTTGATTGACTGAGCCGCTAGCTATCAACTCATCCATCAACATAGAGCTTGATGCACCAAGTCGTTTATTGGCTTGAGCCCTAAATTTTAAAACTTGCACAATCTACCATGAAGATTAATTTCTTCAATATTTCATTGGCTCGTTGATGCCTTAATGCATGCGTTTAAATTTGTTTTGGTTTTTGATTTCTCCCAAATGCTCATTCTCAGCTATCCTTTTTGGCTCGATAATACAACAAGCTCAACCCATCCTTTTCAAACATTGATTCATCCATCAACCGAGCTCATGCCCAAGCTCTAATCCCATGTCTGTGAGCCCTTCGATCTCAATAGCTGAATTCCATATTTATGTGTTGGGTTCCTCTGAGATGAAGAATAGCTTGAGTTCGGCCTTTATGCTAAGTCTTACCCTACACATCTCGGTTAATCAAGCCCACATTTTCTTAAGCATCTTTTCAATGATGCGACTACCTTTTCAAGCCCAACTGCTTTCAACCTGGACCGTGCCATGCACTGATCCCTAACCCCATTTTTTATTGTGACGAGATTATCAGGCTTGGTCATGACAATCCTCCTACTGATGAAATAATTTGCACACGCAAACTACTGAGCTCTAAACAAGTTCCCTGAAATATTTCATTGCTTGGCCACCGAGTTGTTCATGATGTGAGCTCTATTTATCTCAACCTACAAATCCTGAACTCGGTGAGACTTTTCCCTTTTCAGACTGGCTCAATATTTTTTATCCCTGAATTCCAATTTGACGAGCCTCAACTTATCTTAGTTGTACTACAGAATTCACTTGTTAAGCTCATTATCAAAGGGATCATTGAAATCTTGGCTCAAACTCTTGCACCGAGCACACTGAGGTGAGTCATATTAGTGTCTTCGTAATCGAACTTACCATCCACAAGCTCCAACCGAGCCATTCTTCACTAGCTCATTTCAACTCAATGATCCAAGTTGCTTCTACCAATGATACACTTTTCCATTGGATGAGCTATCATTGATTTGGCCATGCAAACCTAGCCAACCACTTGCACGCTGAGTTAATCCGACACCGAGCTCCTTAGACATAGCCTGCCCTTTATCTCAAATAAACTATAATAGAGCTCACTATTCATCAATCTGCCATAATAATGTAAAACCTAGGATACTAGCTATCAACACAGGCCATTAGAACATATCTTGATACATTGAGCTTTGATTTTCTCTTTATTTATCAATTCGATCATTTTTTGCCCGCAATGACTAGAAATAGCCCACGGGGTGTTTGTTCAATTTTTGTCCAAGAGGGGAAAAAATTGACAACATTTTTGGCGAGCCCTCGGGGATGATTTCCTGCTAAGAATGGTTCCAGTAGCCTTTTCTATCTGTTGGGAATGGATTCATAATTTTCAATCTAAGACCTGATGCTAAACAATGAAACTCCTTTACTGTGAGTTTCATGTTCCCAAGTTACCTGAACATTGCTACATCCTACATCCCAAACTTGGAATGGCTACTATAGAATGAAGGATAATAAATGAACCCGCTCTGAATCCCCTTGAACATTGCCGATCTTGGACCTCCCTGGAATGCTAAGCATTAAGTATATTGAATCTGATGAACACTTAGTGTCTAGAGCATACTATAGAACTTTGAATGAAGCAGACGAGGAATTGGGGGTATCTTGAAACTTTCTCTTCCTCGAAAAACCTCCAATGATGAAACAATGTGTAGAACAACACAAGAGAGACAACAGAAAAAAAACACACCGAAGATGTAAACCATACTTCGTCTCATTTTTTTCTAATTCCCCTTCCTTTTGGCTTATCGTTAGTTTGTAATGCACTTATTCTACTAAAAGCAAATCTATTACTACCCTACACTAACCGGGAGCACAAGTGATCTACACACACCCTGCAACTGGTTGTGTAAAATAGCTCCCTGTCCTTACAATAAAAAAACCATGAAGATGATGTGATAACAAATATGGCTGAAACTAAAAGTGAAAAACTGAAGCAAACCCAATTCTTCACCTGGTCCACTAAGGCATCAACCGGAAAAAGGAAGTATCCCTCTTTTATTTGCTCTGCATTTGTCTTGTAGAGGCATTACAACTGGTCCTCGGAATTGTGAAACTCATCCTCACATTCTAGAATGGATGTGACTGATTCTGGCTTCAAAGAAGCCAAATACCTTATGGGGCATGGCCTAACCTGTTGAATGTGCCTTCTACTTTGAACTTCAATTTTGACAAGAAAGTCTACCAGAAGACTTCCTTGAAAAGAATGATGATCCATGAGCTGACTTTTCTCCTGTTTACCATCTAAAAACAACTGATATTCCACCTGTGTGAATCGTATGAAAGTGATATCTTGTTCTTTCATTTTCCCTTCTTTGACAACAAGGAGTTCCTCCATGAAATGCAACCTCTTTAGACCACTTACAACCTCAAATGAAGCTATCGGAAAGATACTGCAAGTGTTTGAAGCATACTGATCATATAGGAGTTCCACTTTCATCTGAAAACAAATTTGTTTTGCATCTCTAACCTTCTCATCCCACATAAAACCTGCAAGATTGAATTCTTTCACCTGTTATTTTTTAGGACAATTAAGGAAAGCATGAATTCCTTGGTTTTCTTCCACCATTAGTTGTTCATCAAAAAAATTTGACTCTATAATTGAGAGCAAGAAACTCTCAATAATGTCATCTCTGCCCAAAGCCTCTGAATTGGACTTAGTTTCTCCCGCATGATCGTCTCTGTCTTAATTCAGTGAATGTTGTAGGAGATCCAATTCTTCCAATTCAAATTCAAGAGGATAACTTGAAACTACAAGTGGTCCTTTAGTATTTACTTGCATAACACTAGGTAACTTAATTTTAAGGCTAGTTAATGGAATATCATAAATGGGTATTTCCATAGTCTCTTTTGCATCCAAATACTCCTCCAAATCTGATAGAAAATTTTCTTCTTTGTTCTCTGAATGTACAAAGAGTTCAACCTCCCTTATGATGTTTCTTGAATTAGCAGTTGGCTCTCCATGACCCTCCTCATCTTCAAACATAAAATTTTCAAGATCAAATTCATCTAAGAAAATAGAGTTTTGAAAAGATGAAGAAGGGGAGAAATTTAAAACCTTATGCATGGTATAATCTACACTTGAAACTTCCGAGTTTGTCATGGAAGGAATACCGCTACGGCTAGTTGTGGCATTTGATGAGGATATTGGAAAGTTTCTACAATGTTCCATAAATGTAGAAAGTTTCTGACATGCCTGACAAGTAGGATCATTGCACTCATAAAAATCACCTTATACACTTGAGAGTCCTTCTTCTTCAGCTTGCACATTTCCTTCTTTAACTAAATTCACAATTCATGACGAATCAACAGTTTCCACAAACATAGTGTCAACATGTATGTTATACTCCGAACAGGTAGACTGATGCTCACCATCATTTCACACTTGTTCTTGTGTAATTTCAATCTCCATCGTCTACTCTTGAATCTCAACTTTTGACAGAGGCTGAGTTAGCAGAGGAACTTGTTTTACATTCAATCGTGCATACCACTTCTTCAGATTCTTTGAAAGTTCATCCTCATCAAGCTCCTGAACATTCCCCTCTTCATCTTCAGTATAATCATGTTCCTCCCATTATGGATTTGGAACTATAAGGGGAGGGGCGAGTTGGGATTCAATGACCTCCCTCACTTTTTGAGATAGCAGAAGAGGTACAACTTCTTGTGTTGGTTCCTTTTGCAAAAAAGAAGGAACTTTGGAAGAACGAGGAATAGAAGATTCATGATGGGATGGAAAGATAGGAAATGAAGGAATGGAACTCTCAGCATGTGAGGATGGTGAAAATATTGAAATTTGAGGTTTAGATTTAAATGAGATTGACTGGGAATTAGGAGGAGGACTCTGAGGAGGGTGTCTCTCTGAACTATGATAGTGGCTAAGTCAGGCTTCCCTAGCCTTGGCAGTACCGCCTGTAGCTGTACTGACCACCACTATCTGTACCTATCTGTAACCCCAAAATCATCAATCCACTAGTCTACCGCCTGATCCTCCTGCCTTGTAGGCTCCGACGGATGTGGTAGAGGAATACGCCTCTCCACGTCATCCCCCATGTACTGTGGAAATGGTGGAGGTACATCATGGGGCAATCCCAAATAACACTTGACCCTGTCAATGGGGATTATCTCGTGCTCACCAACACGACACCCCTCTATCCATCTCACCAAATTTAATCCATCCAGCTCATCTGCCATATTCCTATATGATGGGAAGCCCACATACGGCCTCCAAATGATGTCCACATTGGAAAACCCCTCTAATATACGCTTGTAATATGCTACATCATGTGTAGCCCTTATAACTCGATTCTCTCCAAAGGCAGTTACCCATGCTTGTAGTCCACCTGAACCATGTCTGCCTAGAATGCATCAGGTCGGGGCATGCCCACTCGACACACACACACACACGATGTTCTCATATGCCCAACAATGAAAAAGGAAGGTACAACATAATATGAACCATTGTAATCACCCATAGGCCCATAAATCTCTGTAAAGGTGCACCAAGAATGTTGGTTCCCACACAAACAGGGTCATGTCCTCCATCATATCATGTAGAACCCCCATCAATGCCTGTGGAAATATCCCACCCTTCACATCTAGAAGTGTAAAACAACACGTTGCCTCCATCATCAGAACTACTAGCCTCATCTCGTCAGGATGGGCCCAATATATATCTCCATAACTCATGGTAGCACTATGGAACCTCAACTACACCAGCCCCTCACCGAACACTATTAACATCAACTCCTCAAATGCCTATGAGGAAATCGAATATACCTGCATCCCTACTATCGATAGCCGCAAAATCCTATACACATCCTCTAAGGTGATGGTCATCTCACCTATCAGAGAACAAAATGTGTTGGTCATCGAATCCCATCTATCAATGAGAGTGACCATCAAACTCAGCTCTCGGACCACGTACCAATAGTTTCTAACCCCAATCAGGTCCACATCTGTAACATGGTGCCACTCCTCGACCGTCGTGCTCCCTCTTACTACTAATAGTAGGGGAGGTACCTTATCCCACATTCGCAACTGATCCCTTTCTTGCATCCAACAAACCATAACATCATGAAATCCTGACCATACGCAACTTCATCCACAACCACCCAACTTATTCCCAAGACCTTTCCCACTCATAACCTCTTTTCCCCACCCCAACACTAGTAGACTACCTTCCCCCTTATCTCAATTTCACACCCCTTGACCATACCTATTTGTACCCCTTCCCAACCTATTTTCCGTCAACAATACCTTGCTATCATATGACCTATCTTCCCCACCCACCCTGTCTCATCTCCTGGCCTATTTTTCACTAATTCCTACTAGTACCAGTTCTTATCAACTGACACTGGTCTCCTAAAAAATGGAATCGGTCACCCCATATGTGACCGATGCCAACTAACTCCCACCAACATCGGCCAACCCTTGACCGATGTCGGTCACTGTTGCAGTGATAATCCGCAAAACCCTGCCCTATTTCTCTAAAAATTCATCATTTATACCTAACTAACCCCCTATTCCTGCCAAAATATCCCTTTGACCCATCCCCACCCCTACTTAACCTACATACACGTCCCTTCCTCTTTTCTCCATATACATTCCAAACTCAAATTTAATTTTTCCCCCCCAAACACATTTTAGCCAGACCCGATTTCTCCAAATAAAATCACCTAACCAACCAAGAATGAGACTGAATCTAAACTTGTCGCAATGCCGTCTCTATGGGGGCACGTTAGGCCACTGCACTAGTGGTCCACCTGACCCCTCTCCTACCTTTTCCATCACCAAATGCTCTCCTCACCTCCACCCATTCAAATCACTCCCCATGAGCTCATGGACCTGTCTCCCTAGCTCCTCTCACCAACTCATACTCTCCACCTTAGTCGAGTATAATGCCCTATCCTTCTCTCTCAGAAAAAGCACCAAAATTCAAATGGCTCTGTCATTTTCTATAACAGTACAACACAATAATGATTCCGTAAAATATGGAATTTTTGTTTTATAAAGCCAATCCAACTTGATCGACACCAGTCCTATTTGTGCCCTAGCTAACTGACATCGGTCACCCTATAACTGGCATTGGTCCACCCTTATAACTATTTGGTTTTGCTAAGCTTCCTTTTACCTGTAACCATCAGTGCCAACACACCTTTTTATCATTTTGGGCACCCAATGAACCATACCTACAAACCCAACCTACCCCTATATTGTCTTTGATGTGTCTTAGGAGTTGTTATGTTACCTATACCTTGGCCTTACCCATGGCGTTACCTATAAACCCTAACCTGAACCATTTTTTTGTGACCTTTAACCCTTCGTGCTTGATGTACCTTGCGACTTGGTTACCCATGTTGTGCGGCCTACTGACCTTATCTTTCCTATTGCCATACTATTTATCCTAACCTAACCTTTGGTGTACTAGAACATACCTAAACGTTCCTACACTTGACCTCTGTTGTGTTTTTGCAGCATATCCTATACCTTGGATACCAGAATCACTTCAACCTTGTTTAGATAGACCTATCGACCTTAGACAACGTAGAGTTTGAAACCTTATCAACTTGGCACTATGTCGTAGTTTCCAACGTGTGTGTGCGTTCAACTTCCAATACCTTTGACCGTGATCCATTAACCTATTTACCCTATTTGACCTTTAACCTTTACCCAATGCACCCAATGATATTCATTTTCCCACCTCCTCATTTTATCAAACCAGTCACTGCTTCCGTCTTTCACCTCATTGGTTCCTAGTTTGAGGGGGGTTACCTTCACCCACACTTGGGGCAACACCACCCTCACTTACAATCGACACTACCATTTCCTATTTTTGTCAACGTCACTTACCAATACAAGCCACATGACAAAAAGGGGCAAAATGTAGACACAAAAAATGGGTCACACTCCAATTGGTCTCCTTTCGAATAACCAACTTAAACACATTCATCTAACCATGACCCTTATACCCCAAATTAATATTAATTTAATTATTTACAATTAAATTAATACCCATCCTCACCCCATTTATTAATTCAATTTAGTTACTTTAATTAAATGGATGCACACCTCACCTAGACACCTCACCATAGACCTATTCATAACATGTTTCCATAAATGAATAAGACTTAGTTCAACCCTAAACATCAATGCCTATTATTACTCTAACCACCTTCCTGCTCATAAAACTATGACATCCATTTTGATCCGTGAATAAATGGACAGACCTGACCCAAATGATGAAAAATCTATCATTTTTAGTAAACCTAGAGAATCCTACCTTAACCAACGCCGGTCAACCCTAAACCGACGCCGGTCAACTAGGAACCGTCATCAGTTACCATATAACCATTTTGGTAACCTTGTTTGAGGGGTTAGCCACATTCTCAAAGTTTTGGGAGTAAAAGAGATCTGCATGTAAATAAGAACCAAAGATCTTTCACACATCCAAGCAGCCATAACCAACATTGAGACAGATCTAGAGATATTACTCTCACGGTAGCACTCCATGAAGCACCACTGTGGCACCAAGCTCTATCCCACGAATCAATCATTACCACCACATAGCCATTGGACTTGCAACACCAGTAAGTATGTTTATCACCTATGTTATTTCATCCTCGTCCTATTTTAAAGGTTTTTGTCACCTCTGTTGTCATTTTCTACTTGCATTCCCTTCTCCCCACTATTCCTCTTTTTATAAACTCAACCATCCCTCCTCTCACACCATAAAATCACCTATACCCAACCTCTACATACCTCTGAGTGTTCCTAAGATTCCCATACACCTCATCACGCCCTCTTTCAATTTTGCTTGACCTCATCTCAAACCCCACCACTAGATCTTATTGATTTTTATCAGCCCGCCTCTACCTTTGCTGATTACCCATAACCGTTGTTGGTTTTTCCTAACCGTGGTCGGTCATACCTGACCGACACAAGTCTCTGTGCCTTCCAACATTGTGTAAACTAGCAACCAACCTACCTACAAAAAAAAACAAACATCTTACCCAACCCTGTTAAGACCCTGTCTGTGACCTACAGACCACCTGAACAACGTGTAGCCTGATCTGGAGACCTTAACCCGCATAGTTTTTAGTATTTAATTGGATTGATGTTGATAGTGATCTGAGGTACCCAAATCAAAATACTAGCACTAGATTTGTTTATGTGCGTATTTGAGTTATTTCATATTTGTTTGATAAAAATAGGGGGTTGACAACCTTCTAGGAAGTATCAGACTTCCCAGATCTAGCATATGCTAGGTAGTCCACTGTCATATATTATTTAACTCTTCTTTGGTCGTCTTGTTTTCTATTTCAGGTAGTTCCTCCTAGCCAAAAGAAATATCTCACAGTCAACATTGGATCAAGAAATCAAAACGCGCGCATCAACCTCCAACCAATCAACACAACAAGTATTACTCCTTAGCCCATAACATTATTTGTTTCATCACATTCAAAACGAAAAGAAAATGGTGAAACATTTTAGCACCCCTGGTGGGACCCATTAGGGGTACTGTTGCATTTATCCATTCCTAGGTTAAAGTTGTGTGTTATTTTCCCTTTAAAAATCTTACACATTAATTTTTTCTTCTTTGGAATCATTCTTACTCCCTTTATTGTCTAAAAGAAATTGTGTTTTAGGTGTTTTAAAAAGAACACATTCTTCTTTATTTTAACATTGCATTAGTGAAAGAGCATTCCTCTTCCTATTCATCACTTGCTACATCGAAAATAATATTTCGATTTGGGTTTTTAAAACACTTACATTGCATTCTGATTTGCTGCATTTCTTAGTTCACATTAAAATGAGGGAAACCTATATGCTGGAAGTCATGCACAACTGATGGTTGACACAATTGAACCATAGAAGGCACTCTCTTCCTTCTTCTACCAAACTACACAAATATGAATATACACACTTGCTTAAACGACATCTTACCTAGGAATTCCTGTCAAAGATCACATGATCAAAGGATTGGAAAGTACTCCCTAGCTGGTTATCTCTATCTAATCACCTATCAGAGAGCACCCCTCTCGCCATAACATAACTTGAAACCTCACATTTTAGATATCCTTCTTCGTAGGACACCTTCCCGAGAAAAAATTCCATTCTGAATTCACATGGTCAATTCTAAATACCATAAGCTAAAATACCATAAGAAAATCACTTTTAGGATCATGTTTTTTCTTAGTGTTCGTCTTGACTTGTGTTTTGAGGTGTGTGAGTACGAATCTACATTGTTCTTCTTCCTTGCACACTCCACCATCATAGTTGGAGTATTCTGACTTTGTATGAGTGCGCTAGGACCCCATCTTCTCATTATCAGATTTTTGAGTTTGATTCTTCACGAAATTAAATTCACAAAGCCCAATTTATTCATTTCTCTCTCATTTCACAGTAACTGGTGTTAGTCCAATGACTTTCATTGGTTCACATCTGACCGTCATCGGTTAAACCTAATCGGTGTTGGCTTCTGGCTTTCTAGATATTTTTCTCGAATATCCTTCATCAGAACTGTTATGTTTTTGGCCCTGAGGGCACCATCCTATTCCCCTATGTTGATATTTTTTTCATACACAGTTTCCCCATTACACATTCATCAGTCCTGTTTCACTTTCTGAAACTGGTGTTTTTCCATAGTAACCGGCATCGGTTTCTGTAATGATCAACGGTTTCCCATTAACCGTCACCAGTCAACTTGACAGTCATCAGTGTCTGTGTTTGGTTTTCAAAATCCAAACCTTGACCAAATTCACTCTCCTAGCCTCATTTTTCCCTATTCCTACTATTTTTTGTGTCATTTACAAAATACAGTCTTTCTGGCTGAATACTTATTCACATGGTGTTGACTCACAACCAAACTAACGCTCTTATATTCCATGCCAGTCATCAACCACTCCCACCTAGTCCCTCACCACCTTCTATCCTATCACCCATGGATCTGATGCCTCCTACCACCATTGCTACAAGCGACGAGGAGTTCGCATGACTCCTTGATCAGAATCCCATAGCGTTACAATTTTATCTTTCTCACTCTTCCACTCAAGATTCCTCATTCCAATTGATATATGGAATGCACGTATCCATCTCTTCTGTCCTTGTCCCCACTTTTGCATTGGCCCCTACTAGTTCGACATTACCCTCACCTAATTTTCCCCCAGTGGTTTCACAGCTAAGCCCCACACCCGCTATGACCGCTGCATCTACAACATCAATTGCACCTGCAGTATCGGTTTTTCCTTCATTGACCACCCAAAGCATAACCCCATCCCTGCTAATTATATTACATATACCAATTGCAACACAATCACCCATGGTATCAGTAACCCCCACCCCATTCCAGAATATTTTCCTCTCCATCCCACAATCTCTTCCCCTAATCGCTACTAAATTCACTTCGACTATCCCACCTCCATATACATATTATCAACAACCCCCTATCTCATCTTTCATTAATTTTGGGTATATTCCCTCCATGTCAGTCCCCCATTCTCAATCTTCCTATTCAACATCACCATACAATGGAATGCCACCCACATCACATGTTCAACACCAGCCCTCTTATGCCATAGGAGGCACCCTTCTATTGCAACCTACTAATGACCTCATCAAATTAATGATGGAAAGGATGCAGACACTAGAAGCATCGGTTTTTGGCTCACATAATTCTATCACCTACGATGAAATATGTAATGCGCCCATTCATCCATCCATTCCTATTCACCCATACCATGTACATTGGGAAATGCCAAAATTCAACCACTTCACGAGTAAACAAGGCCCGCAACAACATTTGTGGTATTTCAAACATGGGTGTTACTTGATCGCCCATTATGACGTTTTACTCCTACGGACCTTCGTGATATCCCTCACATGACTTGCATTATACTAGTACAATGGGCTACCCAGACATTCCATCTACTCATTTAATCAAGTAGCCCAAGCCTTCTTAGAAATTTTCTCAATCAACATTGTCAAGAAAGTCAGCATGATTGATCTCTTCTCCGCTCGACAGTATGACGACGAGTCTATCACCGACATTGTCACTTGTTGGAACAGCCTAATTAACCAACTCACATTTCAATTACCTCAAACTGATCTCATAGAGCTATTTACTTGAACTTGTGTTAGACACATTTCACCAACCTTGCAGGTGTAGACCTTCTGCACATTTGACGAGACATTCACCATGGCATGAAAAATTAAAGATTCATGCTATCGAAGAGAAAAAAATTCAAATACGTAACACAAACACCTCGTTCAAATCAAATGATGCTTCTTCATCTTTGAAACCCCAGAACAAATATCAAAATCCAAAGGATCTGCCAATATTGTGGTTCTCAAGGCGGAACCATCTCACCCATCAAACCAAGCCAAACCTTCTGCTAATCTCTCACCTGTCCAAACTTTCTAGTTCATACGAGAACAAAAAAAGTACACCCCAATAGGGGAACCATATTATTTTGTTTTGGAAAAGCTAATTAAGGATGGTACCATTATCCTTCCACCTATAAAACCACACACTAGTTTTGACCCTGATCGCCCCACACCTATGTGGTATAAAGAACATTAATTTTTTAACTATCATCGTGTCAAAGGTGATAGTGACGGTAAATACATCACCTTCAAGAATATCGTCCAAGAAATGTTAGACAACGGAGATCTAGTCTAGGATAACTGTACGCCGGAAAAGTGACAGGCGAGCGTGAGAATCTACAAGTAACTCTTCCGCGTACCCGACCTCTCGAGGTCGTGCCGAGACAGCCGGTGGGGGTAGAATATGCAGACAAACTAGTTAGGCAGTCTAATGTCTTCGACACGCACTAGTGGAATTTGCGAATCTAAGGCAAAGAAGGCCCTTCTAACTTGGACTGGTGTGATAGATCGATCAGCAAGGATGACTGCTCGAAGGCTCCAATCAATATCGAGCTCTGGCGTGATTCGATCTATGGGTTGCGGAATACGTGGAAAATGACCTGGGATTGTTTCGTGTATATCTCCTGATAAGGTCATATAGTGGATGATGAATATAATCGATTCTATGGATGATTTTCTGGCCTAGTCCAGAATTCCCTAGCTTCGTTAGCTGCTATATCCAGTAAGGACAGTTGTTTGATGATGATAGGTGGAAGTGGAGTGGACCTGAATACCAAGATGCGTAGGCTAGCGTCTATATCAGATTGACCTGTGGACTCGTTGGGCTGTGGGATCTGTGGATCACAACCATAGATTCTCGGTTGTTGTGGTCCTGTTATGGTCATACGCGGGATCAAGTTCTAATCCCTAGTATCCAGTAATCGTATGCCTTTCTCAGCTTCTATGTTTAGAACCAACAGTTGTGCGATCTTCTCAGAATACCTTACAGGCGTTCTCGCAATCTGGATTCTTAAGCTGGTATCTATATCTACGAGGGTGTCTCCAGCGTCTGGCTGTGGAACTAAAGGATCACACCAGAATGTTTGTTCTCTTTCGAGCCCTTCTACAGTCATATGGATGTTTTCTAGGGTAATGTGTAGTTTGGCTGACTTGACCAAAACGCATGTGCTTGGTCGTCTTCTATGTTTAATCCTCTTAACTGTGAACTGATCAGTTGTAAATCTGTGGTTGTTCGGAATAATTGTATCCTGAGATTTTGGTCTATGTCAACTATCGCTGTGACGAGGTTTGGTTGAGGCACGATTGGCTCAAATATATATTCCCTGGGCTCTTGAGGTCCCGTGATTGTCATACGAAACAAAATGCAAAACTAACTGTAATGAAAGAAATCCTAACTACGTGAAATAAATCTAACTGCATATAACTTTTATCTTTCTAAGAAATATTCTAACAATTTTAAGGAAAGCAAACTATTTTAAGCGTATCTAGAAATAATAACTAAACAATAATTTAAAACAGACAAGATAACCGAGTGTGGTTATTTGCCTGTGCGATTTGTAGAATTATTCTAAATAAATAAAATAGCCTGTCTAATCTACCTGCAAGATTCTCGATCCTACCTCAGAAGTGAGGAGTGAATCATAGTTTCTCAGAAACTATCAATCCCCACAGCTTCCCTGGCAATATCGAGAATAGAATTTACTGAAATAAAGCGATTAACTACTCTATTTGATATGATTCTAACTAGAACTTTGAAATTTAAAACCTGGATTCCGCAGAACAGTGGCGAATCCGATGGTGTGTGTGTGATCTCGTCCCCTCAGTATGTTCTTCTCATTCTTTCGTGTTCACGTGGATCCAGAAAAGCGTGTAATGCTAGCACCGATAGGAGTAGATTTTGGGACAAGGATAGCTCATAATGCAGACTGAGAATGCGAGTAGGAGAGGGATAGCGCAAGAGTACAGAGCTTGGCTTATGCGATTCCTAGCGGGATTTTACTGCGAGTCATGCAACATGAAGCGACCAGAACCTGTAACTATCCTATACGAAGAGCAAAACCTGCAACTTTAATGGCTTCCTAAGCTATTCTGTTCTAATGGATTGGATAAAATAAAGACACTGCTTGCACAAGTTGGATATGTGGCTTACCAACAGCTGAATAAAGCTAACCAGGCATATAATGAATTGAACTAAGAACTCCAAGACACGATGAAAGTAAATCTACAGCAAAGAGAAATTCAGAGGCAAGCTTCTAACTAGATTGGATGAAACAAAAACACTGCCTGCACAAGATGGGTCTGTGGCTTACCAACAACTGAACAATACTAACCAAGTATGAAATGAACTATGCTATCAATCCTAAGCAAGCTTAACAGACCAAACCACTGAAAATCAGAAGACTCTAACAAGGAAAAAATGGTGGCCTTTGCCTCAGCACAAGCTATGCATTTATAGGAATTCAAACACCCAAAAACCAAAACCAAATTGAACTCCTAAACAATAAACAAAGGAAAAACACTATTCCAGGGGACCAAAAACATAAATGCATGCTCAAGTCGGCAAAGAAAAGCTGGTGAATCATGATATTTCACGCGGGTCGCGTCAAAAGAGCGTTCTGGAAAATGCGCACAGGACCGCCGCTCTGAGCAGGGCGGCGGTTACAGGACCGCCGCCCTGTTCAGGGCGGCGGTCACGAGACCGCCGCCCTGTAGGGCGGCGGTTTCGTCACTGAAGGTCAAGAGGCCAAGGAAAGAGGGAAAAAGGGGAAAACAAAGGGCGCGGGGGCTAAGCGGGGCATGCGGGATGTTAACGCATACTCCGAGGGCTTTTCCGGATCCTGAACACCTTGCGAGGAGACCTGTATCATCATCGGGGCACTTGTTACACTGTTCTGGCAGTACAGTACCCTACAATTTTGGGTACGTACATATTGCCCCCTCGGAGAAGCGTTTTAGCCATGAAGAGGCATAAAACGGTGGGTCTGAGTATGGCAGTCCCGAAATGGGGAGTTAGAAGCTATACCTTACTCGTCCGTGTGTTGAAATGACGCCATCGAAATTCCCGCTACCTGCAAAATGAAAAGAGAACTCAAGTGCAGATAGATGCAATAACTTGGAAGATAAACGCTAAAATAATAGGGAAGGAGAACGTACCATTCGTGCGGGGATAGAAACTTACCTCCATCAGCGCTCCAAACCTGCGAAAAAGTCATTTTAAAACGAAATAGAACGATATATATATGAAAGTGGGCCCATTTTCCTATTCATTTGCGCGAGTTGATTTGATTGGTTTTGAGCTCTGGGACCCACGATGACGGTTTCTCACGTGAGTAGAGTCAAAATGTTCGCAGCGAGATCGTGATCATGCCTCCACGTGCAGAACGCCGACCTTAGTGATCACAGGTTGGTTTTCTTCAATTTTGTGTTTTTCCCCCTTTAAATTTGAAATGTTAAATTCGTCATGATGGGGGGGTTATTTTTGAAAATGTTAGGTTCAAAAGGTCCACCTAGGGGGGGCACCTACTGGGTAGGCTCTATTTTTAGTTTAAATGGTCTATTTTTGCTCATTTTGGGCTTTTTGGGGTTAACAACCCACGCGGGTTTTCGGACCACGACCGCCACCCTGGCCAGGGCAGCGGTTACATGATCGCCGCCCTATTCAGGGCAGCGGTTACACGACCGTCGCCCTTAAGGCGGCGGTTACAAAACCGCCCCCCTGCTCAGGGCGGCGGTTTTGCACAGAATGCAAAAGAACTTAATTTTCGAGATTGCACTTGTATTTTCTTGCATTTCTATATGTTTTTATGACCTTCTTGGTATTGTTCAGATATTAACTTGCTCTGTTTTGTGTGTTTTGGTTGTATGCAGGCGAGAGCAGAGTATATCAGATGGAGCCGAGAGAGAGAGTGTGACTGACTTTCTGGGGTATTGGATGCCCTTTCTCAGGATGAGGAGGATACATTACAGAGGGCCGACATATTGCGTATATCGCGCGTGCCCCATGTCACACCATCTAGTCACATTCTTTGTGACTTGTTCTCATATTGGGATGCAGATCGGAACACTTTCCGATTGCCAGGGGTCCGTGGTGAGTGGACCATTACTTTGGAGGATGTCTACCGTATCCTGGGGGTCCCGATCATCGGGAGGAGACTCACACTGGAGACGGCAGGGTCCCGAGCACAGATTGCACAGTGGGCAGGCTACATGGGGGATGCAGCCATCTCCACGGGGTCGAAGAAGGGAGTGAGAGTTCGATCCATTCCTTCTTTGCCCATCCCCGTATTTCGACAGGCTATCATGGGGATCCTTGCCTCGAGGCTGATCGGGGACAAGGGAGGGGATACTTTACTATACTGCTGGGCCCCCATCATTGCACAGATAGAGGGGCATGGCCAGATATACGCCTGGGGCACAGATATTCTGGGGACCACCTACCATGACTTATACAGGGTGGTCCGTTTGCAGGGACAGTCATTGAGCCACCCGACTCTAGTCATGAGTTGGGTGTATGAGCATTTTATTCCTTATGGCAGAGGCGTAGAGGTGGCAGATCCAGGGGCTGTGAGGGCAGCTAGATGGTCAGATATGTCGGTGCTTAGAGCACCTCACCAGCCAGTTGCCTCCCTTACCATAGCAGATATGGAGGCGACACCGTACCGGCTTATGGCCGGCATATGGGGTGAGGAGACCCTTACATTGATCTCCTGCTCCACCACAGGGCAGCTTATCGACCGCGTGGGACGGGTGGAGGTACACCCTTTTGGCAGAGTTCCTCAGCAGTTCGGCCTTCCATATGCGGGCATGCTTCCCCCAGCGGCACCAGTTTATAGATCAGTCCGCGAGGCCAGAGGGGGGCCTAGAGGCCGTGGTTGGACAGCGATCACTCCTGGCACTCCTATTGCAGCCAGGAGGGTAGTTCGGGCTAGAGAGAGAGCCGGTACGCCTCGGGCACCTTTGCTTCAGATTGCTGCGGGTCCTGCTCATAGCAGTGATGACCCTATAGATATCGACTCCGATTCTGAGGAGCTTACAGAGGGAGGGTCAGAGGAGCAAACTGATGATAGCGATCCTGAGTGGCATGACACTCAGGATATTTTACAGGTGGAGAGGGCCGAGCAGAGCGCAGAGAGAGACACTCTAGTCTCAGAGGAGCCACTCTCTCAGGGCCATGGTGGAGAGGACGAGTCGGTTGTGGGGCGACATGTTGCCCCTGCTACAGGAGCAGCTCCTCAGTCGGCAGCGGCATCTGCAGCATGTGCCGGCCCCAGCGATCCATCTTGGAGGCCCGGTGATCCGAGTAAGTTATCCTCTCTTCCTTTCAATGTTTGTCTAATTTAAGATTTGTCTTTAATTGCTATCTCTCCTTGTGTTTGTATCTTGTATATTTTTAGCCTCTTGCCTAGTTTCTGATTCATTTTTCTCCTTTGTTTGCAGAGACTGTCGACGAGTGGCGGGATCTGATCCGCAGGGTATGCACTGATTCCCTGATGATCCCCATGGATAGGACCCGTGCGGAGCTATGTGTAGATGTCAGGGAGCCCTCAGCAGCCGGTAGGCATACTGACGTCTTCGCTCCCGTTTGGCACGTGGCTAGGATGGTGTCGACTCTCCGTACAGAGTTGGCAGGCTATAGGACAGCCGAGCGTCTTATGAGGAGCCATTCTCGTGGCGAGACCGCGGCTGCTCCTCGAGACCCTGAGCCCTCCATGCATTCAGAGCGCCGGCGTAGCCGGAGTCCTAGGCGAGGGCGCGCACCCTCGGAGGGGTCGCGTAGGGGTTGAGAGGCGACTTGGCCCTGTATGTTTTGTACTATAGATTCTTTTGTATATCACGGGCTCTTTGAGCGTTTTGACCATGCCTAGAGCATGATGGCATTGTATATAAACATTGATTATTTATATATATGCATTCGTTTTTGGATCAAAACTTGTCACTCGTGTTTTCCCTTTCTGTTTCCAGCTTCCTCGTGTATACTACGATGTATGTTTTATATGCTTTCTAGAATGTATGCAATGGAAAACAGATGATGCAAATGTTTGCTTTCTTTTTGTGTTTCATGATGCTGATACATGATATTGTAGATATACTGTGATCTTAAATCTTAGTTTCTGTGAGCAATTTGGATACCTCATGTTTGTTTTGGCAAAGTGATGAAAATAACCAGTATGATGAACAGATTAACTTGCCCCACTCCTAACTCCACGCAACTAGTAAGATGCGAGGGCTCATCACCAAGAGTCAAGAAGGGCGCAAGTTATGAAATATGGTGAAATGATAGTGATGAAAGACAGACGAAGCTTTGGTGGAACCAAATTGAAAACTACAAGCTTACTCTACCTGAATGACTTCATAGTTTTGGATGCAACTTGCTTTGCGGTTTATCCAGACTTAGACCCGTAGATGGCCACATAGTAGACAAAATCTGTTTTTTTTAGGATTTTTAACTCTTTTTGGAATTTTGAATATCTGATTCATTCGTTTTTGACTCAAAGTTTGAATAGTTTGTTTATGACCTTTTAACGTTTACTTTGTCAAGAGGACCCCCTACACTTTGCCCCATGCTACTAGTAAGAAGCGTGGGTTTATCACCGTGGGCAAGGCATAGGCGAGTAAGGGCATTTCCATCCTTTCCCAACCCTACGTCACTAGTAAGAGACGCAAGCTCATCACCGAAGGTTGGTGGGGCAAGGAAATGTGTAAAAATAAAATTTTCTGTTTAATCACTTTTTGACTTGTCTTTTTGAGTAAAATGTCAGTATATGCTTATTTCCAAAGAGATGTGTATATGGGATAGATGTGACACCATGAAGCTTCTAGAACAGACCATAGGCAAGACACCTATCCTAAGAAGAAATCAAAGCGAGAACAAACTTGCAGATCTTGGTATGGTTACCGTTAAGACTTCGTCATGTCTGATTTTGTTTGATAAAAGATTCCAAGATGATTTGATGATACACGAAGATGGAGAGGTATGATTAAAGAACTTTATGCCAGAAACATCACGAGTTTGTAGTAAATTGCTTTGAGAATAGATTTCTTGATCACAATTTATGTAAGAACAAGTGGACAAAATGATCCTAATTTATATGAAAATGCAATGTAGATAGTTATATAGGTAGCGTTAGTTGCTTATGCGTAGAAATGCTTGAGGTGCAAGGAATTGACTGTTTCACCAAACTCCTCACCTTCTAACGTACATAAGAGATAAGCACCATTTCCGTAGTCCTTCATGACTCGGTATGGGCCCAACCATTTGGGCCGGAATTTCCTTCCTTCGCCAGTCTTCTTGTCGATCCGGCTGTCTAGTCTTAGAACTAGATCACCTTCGTATATATCGCGTTCATAAACCTTCTTGTTATACTGCCGGCACATTCGGTCAGCATAAGCTCTATGCCGTTGTTCAGCATCTAACCTAGTTTCATCTAGGCTTTCTAGTTGGGAAAGACGTGCTTCTCTGTAAGCGTCTTCATCTAGAATCCCTTGTAGTGAAATGCGGAGACTGGGTATTTCGACCTCAAGCGGGAGAACTGCTTCTGCCCCAAATACTAGCGAGAAAGGAGTTGCTCCCGTTGGTGTTCTTATTGAGGTTCGGTGGGCCCACAAGGCCGGATATAACTTCAAATGCCAATCCCGTTTGTTTTCTTTCACCATTTTAAGGAGAATGGCTTTCAGTGTTTTGTTTGTTGCTTCAGCCTGTCCGTTGGCTTGGGGATAATACAAGGAAGCCGTATGATGGCTTATTTTAAATTTACCGCATAGTTCGCGAACTTCTTCATTTTTGAAAGAAGTTCCATTATCGGAGATAATGATTTGCAGGATACCGTACCTGCAAATGATTTGATTCAAAATGAACTTAGCGATCACCGAACCAGGTACGGTAGTAAGAGGCATGGCCTCCACCCATTTGGTAAAATATTCAGTGGCCATAATTATAAAATTGTGGCCGTATGTGGATGAGGGAGAGAATTTCCCTATTAAGTCTAGGCCCCATGTAGAAAAGGGCCATGGAGTAGCGATTGGTTGCAGAGCTTGTGCTAGCATGTGGATCTCATGAGAGAATTCTTGGCACTTATGACACCTACGTGCGAACTCTATTGCATCATGTTCTAGAGTGGGCCAGAAATAGCCCATTCGATGTATTTTTCGAGTGGTGGCATGGCCACCGAAGTGGCCTCCACATATACCGCTGTGGGATTCATGGAGAATCCTCTTAGACTCTTCTGTGTCAACACACCTTAGGAGCATTACATCGAATGCTTTCCGATAGAGCACCTACTCTATAATGACGTATTTAGCTACGATTATGCGTAACCGCCTTCTTTGTTGCGGTGTAACTGCCTCCGGGTATGTATGGTCCATGATATAATTAATGATATCAGTGTACCAAGGGCACTCAGAGATAGCAGGTCGAGTTTCGATGTAGTATACGCATTCATCTGGAAAGTCTAAATCTACTAAACTGCCTCCGTCTAATGGGTTATCAGCTAACCAATCTGCGATGATTTGTGCTTTAACCGATTTCTGATTTACAAATGTTAATTCGAACTCTCCCATTAAGGTTATGAAATGTCCAGCCTTTTTAGACAAGGACCCTTGCGTGAGAAAAGTCCGTAAATGGTCCGTCTTTACCATGACCTTCGTTTCTTGATTCAGCATGTAATGTCTTAGGCGTTTAGTAGCAAAGACTATGGCAAGGCATTCTCATTCTGCCTGTGTATAACATGTTTCATAGTCGAGCAATGTTCGGCTAATGAAATAAATCGCACGTTCTCTCTTGTCATCGTCTTCTTGGGCCAACATACAGGCCAGCGAGACATCGGTAGCCCGTGAGTATAGAATTAACGGGCGATCTAGCTTAGGTGGCATTAGCGTAGGTGGTGATAACAGAAAACGCTTAACTGCTTCAAAAGCTTCATTGCAATCTTCAGTCCAATCAATGCTATAGTCCTTCTTGAGTAAATTGTTGATTGGATGAACGGCGAAGCTTAGGTCCGGGATAAATCTCTGGATTGCACCCAGCTTTCCGAGAAATGATCTGATTCCAGATTCACTCGAAGGTGGGACCATTTCGAGGACAGCCTGAATTTTGGTTGGATCAACATCGATCCCTCGTGACGATATGATGTAACCTAGGAGCTTTCCTCCTGTTACACCAAAGACGCATTTCTCTGGATTTAGCGTAACTCCGTATTCTATTAGGCGTGAAAGAATGATGCGGAGTACTTCGGGATGGTCACAGCACTTCTTGGCCTTAGCCAATAAGTCATCTACGTAAGATTCCACGATTTTATGAATTAGATCGTGAAATATGTATGTCATGGCCCGCTGGTATGTAGCACCGGCGTTCTTAAGACCGAATGGCATAACAGCGTAGCAATAGGTTCCCCAAGGAGTTATAAACGTGGTTTTAGCTTGATCTTGCTCGGATATTCTGATTTGATTGTATCCCGAGAATCCATCCATGAGAGACAAGAGTTCAAAACCAGCTGTTGCATCAACAATAACGTCTATGGATGGTAATGGGAAGTCGTCCTTAGGGCAAGCTTTGTTGATATCTCGAAAATCTATGCAGATGCGTATCTTTCCATTCTTCTTGAGAATGGGAACGATGTTGGATACCCATTGGGAGTAGTCAACTGGCTTGATGAATCCTACCTGAAGGAGTTTTATTACCTCCTCTTTTACCATGAGAGCTACTTTGGGCTTCATGGGTCTTGATTTTTGTTTAATTGGCTTTGCATCTGATCTAGTGACGAGGTTGTGCACCGCAATGTGGGGTACGACTCCTGTCATCTCTTTGTAATTAAATGCAAATGCCTTCTGATGTTCTTTGAGAACCTGAGTATGTATTTCCACTTCTTCTGGGGTTAACGAAGAACCTAGTTTCAATATTCTTGGTTCATCTTCTGTCCCGATGTTGACATCGATTGTTTCTTCGATTAAAGAGGTGTTACCCTCCTCGAACTCAGGTGGTGCTAGGGGTAAATCTATATCATCCCCATTTTCTATTGCGTATATGCCAGGTTCCCTTTGTGAGGGAAGATCCATTACGAGATTTCTGAAGTAGGAAGATGAATGCAGAATCAGGGATGAATCTAGCGTGTGATAGGAGAGATGTAGTGCTGCATATAAATAATCCAAAGTAGCCGCATCATTTCCAACATGGTCTAGGATGGTAGATTCACTTCCGCTTGAAAGAGGATTTGTCATTGTTTTTATCAATGGTTCGTCACGAATGGATACTGTGAAGTGAGTATCTTCTAGCTCATTGCTTGGAGTAAAACGTGATGCTGAGGTTGCTATTGAATCGGCGAGAAGATTTTTCTCTCGCGGGATTGCTTCAATGGATATGAAGTTAAACGCCTTGCTTAAATCTAATACAACGTTTTTGTAGAGTTGTAAATGTTCGGCTTTAGTTTCATATACTTCAGAAACTTGGTTTGTCACTAATTGCGAGTCTCCGAGGACTCTGATGTTATCAATACCAATTCTTTTGGCTAAGGTGAGGCCAAGAAGAAGGGCTTCGTACTCAGCGCCGTTGTTTGTGCATTCAAAGTTTAACTTAAAAGCGAATGGGAGGACTTTCTCCTCGGGTGAAGTAAGAATTATACCTGCCCCCGCTCCATAATGGCATTTAGCTCCATCGAAATGGAGAGTCCAATACTTAGCCGGGAGTATAGATGTTGGGGCATCTGTTGCGTTTGCGCACTCTACTTCTACCATACAGAGATCCTCTGCTGGCAAGGAACCAACACCTAGGGAAAATCCCATGCCTATTGAATCGAATGGTAAGAACATTGGTGAATCTTGTTCTATCAACTCAATGATTTTCGCAGTAGTCCCTAATGATACCGTTTCTTTAGTTTTACCTTTAGGGGTTGGAATTGTTTTGGCTATGCTGGTAGTTTCAAGATCCGTCGTAGGTATCAACTTTTCCTCTGGCTTTGGGTCAGAGGGTTTATTAAGTTGGTTTGTTGGAAGTTCAAATTCTGAGTGCACCCCTGGTCTTTTCTTTAAATCAGCTAGGTGCAAATTGAAAGGTTTTGGATCGCCTTTGGCTACAAATACCTTTCCCAGATGCAAGAATCTTACTTCTTGAAATAGCGTGGAAGGGATTGCCTTCATTCGATGTATCCAAGGTCGGCCGAGGATCATATTATAGTTAGTTTCCTGATCTATAATATAAAATTCAGTCAAGATGGTTTTGGGCCCTAAGGTGACCGGCAGTATTATAGTTCCTATCGAAGTGGCTTTAAGGCTATCATAGCCTCTCAAGGTATTTCGTGTAGTGGAACAGTTTGTTTCTCCATATCCAAGTTTTTGGAGGAAAGAGAAAGGGACTATGTTAACTGCGGCCCCGTCGTCAACCATTGCCCGTTTTACATAGTTATTATAAACCCACACTTGTAAGTGTAAGGCTGGGTCACCTCGGCATGTGATCTCAGCATCTGTGGGCATTTTACTTATTTCAAATATGAATTCGACATCCTTGTCCGGCTGCCCCGGAGGGTGGATATCAAAATCTACGTGATTTACTTGTGTTTCAGGAGGTGGAGTGATGTTAATTAGATGGCCTAGACCTAATGCTTCTAAAAGAGCAGCTCTGTGAGGGGGAGAGTTCTTTAGTAAGTCCAAAAATGAAATGTGTGAGAAGGTCTTTGTTAGGTCACTAATTAAATCATACGCACCGATGGGTTTTTCAACTATTTGCTGACTCTTATCTGTCTCTGGCAGATGACTTGGGCTCGGTTGAGAGAAGTACTCTCGTGTTCTTGTTATAGCTTCAATAGGTAGTTCAGCGTCTAATTCTACCAAACTAGCTATCTTGGGTCTTGGTTGAGCTCCCAACTGTGGTGCAACTGACGGATTTAATGAAGTCGAAGCTTCATGATCATTGTTTCCCGTCATTGCACCTTTGTTTGTTCTGGTTGGATTCAGCCTATTGCCATCATGATTTGGGAGTGGATCATTAAAGATCTTGAGGGGAGCATTCTGAGGGGAAACTGCCCCTGCGAGCGTATTTGGTTGTGATGAGACGGGATCTGCCAAAAACAAGTCTGTGAAGAACTGTCTTTGTTCTTCTGGCAAGCGTTGCATAAATTTATTGTAGTCGCGGCACGTTCTAGTGTCGTGACCCCGAATTTTATGGAAACCACAATAAGAATTGGGGTTGTAATTCCCGCTTTGTTGGTTTGGTGTGTATTGTGGCCTAAAATTTCGATCAAACTGTTGCCTATTAGGACTAAAGTTTTGGAATTGTTGTTTCTGGTTTTGACTTTGGTTTTGATAACCAAATGAGTTTTGGCTTGGCCCTTGCATGGGATTTCACCGTTGTTGTTGTTGTTGTTGTTGTTGTTGTGGATGGTTAAAATCCACTGTATTGACCGTTGGGGTAAAGTTGTTGTTTCGCTGGTTGTTTGTTTGTGACGGAGTATTAACAACATTTACCCTCTTGGGCTGGTCGGTTACCCCATCCGTTGTTACCCCATGATTTTTGTTAAGGATTTTGGGTCCTTGATTGACATTTGTGGTAGTTGTAGTGTTTTGAGTGGAGGTGATTAACCTCCCGTTTGTTCCGTAAGTCTTACGACCACTATCTATCGCTGCTTGATCAATTCGCAGAGCGCTCTCAAGTACTTCATCATAAGTCCTTAGTGGGAACTTCTGGACTTCTTCCTTCACTTCTCTGCTGAGAGAATGAAGGAATAAATCACATAGTTCCATCTGATCCATGTTTGGAGCACTTGCTGACGAATAAAGAACTGTACGCCACCTCTGGATGAAATGGGCGACAGATTCGTTGTGTTCTTGTTTGATATGCAAGAATTCCCTGATTCCTGTTCTCAATAGTTTGTTCATGTCAAAGGCTTTGATGAACTCTGACACGAGTTGTTTAAATGAATGTATGGAAGCTTCAGGTATTCTATAATACCAATCAAGAGCGATGCCTTCCAAGGTTTTGGGAAATATTTTAGCAACAACCCCATCCCAAGGAAGTAATTCTCGTATGGCTGTAGCGTAAGCTTTGATATGCGCGTTTGGATCTCCCTCACCCTTGAACTTGGGAAAATCAGGGAGAGGTCTTGGAAGCATGACGCTTCGTATGGTGAAGTCTAAGGGTTCCTTTAGATATTCTGAATAAGTCCCTATCGCATAGCTTTCGACCATTGATGGTGGTTGCTGAGGGAGCAGGGGTGGGATAGGTTGTTGATACGGTGTAGCGTATGCGTTGGCAGGGGCATAGGGAGGTCCCTGCATTTGAGCAAACATGCCGGGAGAGGAGAACATATCTCCTTGTGGGGATTTAGAGTACATGTTTAAATAGGACGGGGTATTGTCAAGGAATGGATTGTTTGACACTAGACCTGGAGGAATAGTGTTAGAGATGGTGGGCCTTGTTGGCGTTTGTTGAGGAAATTGAGGAGGCATGCCTAACGTGCCTACTCCTGTGAGGAGATCTACTTGGCCAGAGTGGTATGGAGGATTGGAACTTCCCGTTTGTATGAACGGAGAATTTTGATTTCCTTGAGCAAGTTCTAACCCTCTCACTCTTTCTACTAGCGTTGAAATGACTTCATTTGGTGAAGTCACGGTACTTTGCCTGAGCGGCGTTTGTTGTATACCCTGGTGTTGTATAGGCATGTGATAGCCTGTCATGAACTGATTGCTATCTTGCCAAGTTTCTCCAAGAATATTTCCTGTAGAGGTATTTTCTTGAAAAGAGATCTCGGGTTGTACTTGTAAACCTCCTATAGGTGGGTACATACCCCGGGAGCGTTGTTCACTCCTAGGATAAGGTATTGATTGTCCATCGTCTAAGACCAGGTATGGATCCGATTGTCTACTAATATGTGGTCTGAGTAGTATTTGAGGAGACGAACCAGATTCTCCGGTAAACGTCATATTGTTCGAACCTGAAGGCTCTGCTTGTTGGGTTCGAGGGAGTTGATCTAACTCCTCGGTTTGAAGAGACGAACTATATCTGATTCTTGGGGTTTGTGTTGACAACTGATTAGTTGAATAGTTGTCGCCCCATACTGAGAGCGAGGGTGATGATTACCTGTTCTGTTGGGCGTAGTATGCCTCAAGACCCAAGAGGGGTCTGCCGTATGCATCAAATCCTGACATATTCGGGGGGTATATGAATACCCGCAGAATAATGGGAAGGAGCGAAGGTGATTTGTGAAAGGAAACGTGATATTTATGACTCCGAACGAGAAGGTAGGAAGTTTTACGTCAGCTTCACTAATTTCGTTTGTTTCACGTCGGGTTCACCAATTTTGTACGCCGGAAAAGTGACAGGCGAGCGTGAGAATCTACAAGTGACTCTTCCGCGTACCCGACCTCTCGAGGTCGTGCCGAGACAGCCGGTGGGGGTAGAATATGCAGACAAACTAGTTAGGCAGTCTAATGTCTTCGACACGCACTAGTGGAATTTGCGAATCTAAGGAAAAGAAGGCCCTTCTAACTTGGACTGGTGTGATAGATCGATCAGCGAGGATGACTGCTCGAAGGCTCCAATCAATATCGAGCTCTGGCGTGATTCGATCTATGGGTTGCGGAATACGTGGAAAATGACCTGGGATTGTTTCGTGTATATCTCCTGATAAGGTCATATAGTGGATGATGAATACAATCGATTCTACGGATGATTTTCTGGCCTAGTCCAGAATTCCCTAGCTTCGTTAGCCGCTGTATCTAGTAAGGACAGTTGTTCGATGATGATAGGTGGAAGTGGAGTGGACCTGAATACCAAGGTGCGTAGGCTAGCGTCTATATCAGATTGACCTGTGGACTCGTTGGGCTGTGGGATCTGTGGATCACAACCATAGACTCTTGGTTGTTGCGGTCCTGTTATGGTCATACGCGAGATCAAGTTCTAATCCCTAGTATCCAGTAATCGTACAGCTTTCTCAGCTTCTATGTTTAGAACCAACAGTTGTGCGATCTTCTCAGAATACCTCACAGGTGTTCTTGCGACCTGGATTCTTAAGCTGGTATCTATATCTACGAGGGTGTCTCCAGCGTCTGGCTGTGGAACTAAAGGATCACACCCGAATGTTTGTTCTCTTTCGAGCCCTTCTACAGTCATATGGATGTTTTCTAGGGTAATCTGTAGTTTGGCTGACTTGACCAAAACGCATGTGCTTGGTCATCTTCTATGTTTAATCCTCTTAACTGTGAACTGATCAGTTGTAAATCTGTGGTTGTTTGGAATACTTGTATCCTGAGATTTTGGTCTATGTCAACTATCGCTGTGACGAGGTTTGGTTGAGGCACGATTGGCTCAAATATATATTCCCTGGGCTCTTGAGGTCCCGTGATTGTCATACGAAACAAAATGCAAAACTAACTGTAATGAAAGAAATCCTAACTACGTGAAATAAATCTAACTGCATATAACTTTTATCTTTCTAAGAAATATTCTAACAATTTTAAGGAAAACAAACTATTTTAAGCGTATCTAGAAATAATAACTAAACAATAATTTAAAACAGACAAGATAACCGAGTGTGGTTATTTGCCTGTGCGATTTGTAGAATTATTCTAAATAAATAAAATAGCCTGTCTAATCTACCTGCAAGATTCTCGATCCTACCTCAGAAGTGAGGAGTGAATCATAGTTTCTCAGAAACTATCAATCCCCACAGCTTCCCTGGCAATATCGAGAATAGAATTTACTGAAATAAAGCGATTAACTACTCTATTTGATATGATTCTGACTAGAACTTTGAAATTTAAAACCTGGATTCCGCAGAACAGTGGCGAATCCGATGGTGTGTGTGTGATCTCGTCCCCTCAGTATGATCTTCTCGTTCTTTCGTGTTCACGTGGATCCAGAAAAGCGTGTAATGCTAGCACCGATAGGAGTAGATTTTGGGACAAGGACAGCTCAGAATGCAGACCGAGAATGCGAGTAGGAGAGGGATAGCGCAAGAGTACAGAGCTTGGCTTATGCGATTCCTAGCGGGATTTTACTGCGAGTCATGCAACATGAAGCGACCAGAACCTGTAACTATCCTATACGAAGAGCAAAACCTGCAACTTTAATGGCTTCCTAAGCTATTCTGTTTCAAAATAAAGACACTGCTTGCACAAGTTGGATATGTGGCTTACCAACAGCTGAATAAAGCTAACCAGGTATATAATGAATTGAACTAAGAACTCTAAGACACGATGAAAACAAATCTACAGCAAAGAGGAATCAGAGGCAAGCTTCTAACTGGATTGGATGGAATAACAACACTGCCTGCACAAGATGGGTCTGTGGCTTACCAACAGCTGAACAATACTAACCAAGTATGAAATAAACTATGCTATCAATCCTAAGCAAGCTAACAGACCAAAACACTGAAAATCAAAAGACTCTAACAAGAAAAAATGGTGACCCTTTGCCTCAGCACAAGCTATGCATTTATAGGAATTCAAACACCCACAAACCAAAACCAAATTGAACTCCTAAACAATAAACAAAGAAAAAAACATTGTTCCAGGGGACCAAAAACATAAATGCATGCCCAAGTCGGCAAAGAAAAGCTGGTGAATCATGATATTTCACGCGGGTCGCGTCAAAAGAGCGTTCTGGAAAATGCACACAGGACCGCCGCTCTGAGCAGGGCGGCGGTTACAGGACCGCCGCCCTGTTCAGGGCGGCGGTTACGAGACCGCCGCCCTGCAGGGCGGCGGTTTCGTCACTGAAGGTCAAGAGGCCAAGGAAAGAGGGAAAAAGGGGAAAACAAAGGGCACGGGGGCTAAGCGGGGCATGCGGGATGTTAACGCATACTCCGAGGGCTTTTCCGGATCCCGAACACCTTGCGAGGAGACCTGTATCATCATTGGGGCACTTGTTACACTGTTCTGGCAGTACAGTACCCTACAATTTTGGGTACGTACAATAACCCAAATGCACCCGCTAACCAAAACCTACATATCTTCAAAAAACCATTCCATAATCATGCCCTTTCTTCCAACCAAACTGGTGACACTTCAACCAATGATAGTATTGTCCGTGAGGTCCACGCTATTTTTGATGATGTATCGGTTGCTTTCTAATTGCCCCCTATTCCTTCCATAGACAAAATCCTAGCCTGAGCTCCCCTACCTACACAGGAACCTATTTCATCTAATCCTCCACCCACATAGGAACCCCCTTCATTTTTTCTTTAGCTGTGAAAGAGCCCATAATTATCACAATGCCTCTAGCCTCTCAAATTACTGAGTAGTTGTCAGTAGCACCTCTCATACTCATAAGGGACACATGTGCACTCCCTACAACATCACAGGGAGAGTCCACCTTGTCTGGCCCATCATCTCCTTTACCCATAGAGGATCCTGTAGAAACACCAATGCATTTAGATGACCATTATCCATTAGACTTTCAAGATCTTGCTAATCTACTTTCGGCTCTCTTACCCATAGAGTCTGAAGTTATGCATTTCCTTGTTTCTCAAAAACATTTTACGGGGATTTCTACTCAATCCACATCGGCCCCAATTATAGCAGTACCATTTTCATGCTTGGCCGATCTCCTGGATTATGTTCATAGAGCCTTACTTTGGGGATGTCTTCTACTTTCTGCTTCAACCCAAATGCAACTGTCACTCATCGACACCTCCAAAATCTATCCAAAAGTGTTTCAAGCGACCAAACTAAACACAACCATGACTATTGGAACACCTTCCATGTCATCGCCCATAACCCAACACACACCTCTGCCAACAACCCAGCACACACCTATACCCAAACACCTACTGACACCTATACCCAGCAACCTACCCATGCCTATATCATCTCCCTTACCTAAACCAATCACTACCTTAGGGGTCGTTCTGACATCAAACCTTACTCTTCCACCCATCAAATTAGATTTAGCCACATCTTCCCAAACCAACACTAAACTTATTCCTACCCCTAAAAGGAAGACCCAACCTTCTAGGCCTCATACACCAACCTCACCTACCACACCGTTGTCACCTTCACACCTTCCATCCATCCTAGGACCTCACCCCTCAACCCTGTCTAAGAAACCTTCTTTCACTGATAAACCAAGAATGTAGTAGCTCACGTCCTCATTATGGTCCTCTAATATACCCAAGCAATCCACACAACCCCCGCCATCACCTGTGACCTTCTTACCACCCATACCACCACTACCTTCCATAACTTCTTCACTACCCATGACACTCTACTCTCTTCCACTCACACCTTCTACCCAAACTCTACCAACCACATCCACAAAAAATTGGTTGCCCCCATGGGTAACCTGTCCTCTTCCACCATCTTATTTTCCTTCTACATCCCATATGTTTGTGTCACCTTTACCCAAGAAAGTGCAACCCAAAGCTAAGAATCCGCAACCGTCCAATAAAGTAGTCAAATCAACCAAACCTTCCATCGCCGGCTCTTCTACCCCACCTTTACCCAAACAAATGCCTGCAAGACCTAAGACCACTCCACATACCAAACTCGTGAACCAACCCATTCCCCCTCCTGTAAATCCTCTTACTCCACAATTAGCCACACCTGTACCCAAACCCACACTCACCTCCCATTGCGATCTGTTAGTGGGGTCCTACGCTAAGATTTTAACCAATCTCTTAGACACTTCCATCATCACATTACCACCACTTCGACCTTATGATCCTCTAAAACCCTAACTGAAAGATTTGATGAGACCAAGATTTGTGCCTATCATCATGTGCCAGGACATGATGTTGAAAATTGTAAGGCCTTGAAGACCATTCTTATCCAACTTTGTCTTCCTGAGCACAATTTAGATGATGACGACCTTCTCGATGAGGACCATGCTCCACCTTCACCTATCACCACACATCATCATCCTTTAATGATTCAGCAACTAATATCCTCACCCTCACAACCCTTTTATCCACCCCTGAAATTTAAAATCAACATGATCCATATTGACACCTGCGCTCAGAAAGACAAAGGTAAAGAAAAGGTAGCTAGTCCTTCAACCAAACTTGTACCTAACATACCATCTGCACCCACACCCAAAGTAACCATTCGGGGTCCTGCGTATCCTATTTCCGATGGGGTCACAAATCACACAATGCTAAAATAATTGCACCAATCCTCCCTCAAAATGTCTTTATATGACCTTATCCAAGCCTCTGAGTCAAATTTTCAAGCCTTCATGGAGGTCCTTCAATCTATCAAGGTTTTACCAAAAGACCCCTTGCCCATAGCCTCCATTATTACCCCTCACCACGTATCCTCTCTCACTAAGTTGTCACCTTCCTCTACACCTTTACCTACTCACCAAGTAGCCGCCCTCATCTTTTTGAATGGAGAGATCGCTCCCTTCCAGTCTGATGACCTTAATCCCACTCTTTTCATCTCCATCTATATTGATAATATATGAATACAACATGTTATGATCGATGGTGGTGCTAGTATTCAAATCATCTCCTCCCATGCGTATAACCAAATGCGCATACCTTCCAATTATATGCATGGTAACCCAGTTATGCTGTGCTCCTTCAATGACACCATGACCTCTACCATGGGTGCCATCATTATCCATGTCCACGTGGGTCCTCGCACTATCCCAGAACTATTCCATGTCCTAGAAGGGGAGTTCTAGTATAATCTGTTGCTTAGCCGACCTTAGATCCATGCCATGGTTTATGTCCCTTCAAATTTACACTGTTGCCTCAAATTTGAACACGAAGGACATAACTAAACCATCTCGACTGACCCATTGCCTTTTAAGACCTGTAACATGCTGTACCGGCCCAACAATGTACTTATTTTAGTCAAGGCATCTGTCACTACCTCCACTTCACCTTCACCCATAAGTCCATCCACCAAGACTGCCACTGCCTCTCCCACATCTAACCCTTCTATTCCTATTGCCATCGTAGCCTCTACAACTAACTCACCTACTTCCCAATCATCTAGCGAGTCATCTATCCCTTCTACCAACATATCGACTACTGATCCCTTAGAAGGATTTTTTCAACTCCTCACTCTGGGGGAGTACCATCTATAAAATATCGACACATTCCTCACGCCACAAGAGTATGGGAACCTGTGTCAGCATCCTAGTTATGACTACCATGTAGGTGAGGTTTTTCCTTATGGTCCTTCCTACATTCACACTAATCTAACGTATGGCAGACTCGATATTACCACTTATTCACCTGAACCTCCATCCAAAACACAACTGTTTTCATCTGATGTACACTCCCTTACTAACCGCCACTTCACTCACACTTCACCATTACGCATGGAAAGGCTTTAGATTTGGTTTTTAGTAACAGGGCCGCTATACTATCATATCCTATATCAATCGTAAACACAATGATCGTAGTGGCATTAGTTTTGACAAACCACCTCCCAAGAAGGATCCCATTGACCTCATTAAGGAAAAAAAAACCTCTCCACATTATTCACGTATGTCACCATCTTCACCCACGGAGTCCATAGATCCTGAATCTATTCCTCCTAACTTTTTTTTTCATAAACAAAATTTCCCCGGGACCTCTAACCTATCAACGTGATAGTGAGGCTCCCTCTTCTCTCCCCTTCCTATATCCTAACATGATTGATGATGATACACCTTCTATTAATCTTGTCCAATGTTAGGATGATGAATCCATCCTCACCTACCTGGGTGCAGAAGATTCTTATATTCACCAGTCGTTACCTTCTGAGACACAAACCATGTTGAACGAATCGACCGTTGAAATCAACATTAACACTCAGGATGACCCGCACATTCTAAAGATAGGCCAATCTTTAAATGCTACGGAGAAGTAAGCTTTTACCTCTTTCCTTTAAGACTATAACAACAATTTTTCCTGGTCCTATGCCGATATGCCCAACATTGACCCAAAAATTGTAGTCCATAATATTGTAACCAACCCTGATGCCAAACCCATTAAACAAAAGCTATGGAAAATGCATCCTCACATTGCTCTTCTGGTCAAAGAAGAGCTTCAATGCCTTCTCTTTGTTTCCTTCATCCTACCCATTGAATATTCCCAATGGATTTCTAACATTGTTCCTGTCACAAAGGTGATAGGGGGACTCTGTATTTGCATGGACTTCTGTGACCTTAACCTGGCTTGTCCCAAAGATGATTTTCCCTTACCAGGCATTGACCAACTAGTTGATCTCACCATCGAACATGAACTGCTATCACTCATGGATGGTTTCTTGGGTTACAATCAAATATTATTTGCTTTAGAAGATCAACACAGGACTGCCTTCATCACCCCTTGGGGGAATTTCTGCTATCAAATCATGCCTTTTGGCCTTAAAAAATCTAATGCTACATACCAATGAGCCATGACTTACATCTTCCATGACATCATGCATCACATATTGGAAGATTACATAGATGATCTTCTTGCCAAATACAAACATTGAACCGAACACCTGACTGTCCTTAAGGTCATCTTTGATCGCCTCATCAATTATTGTGTTCATTTTTAACCAAAAAAGTGCATCTTTGTGGTACTTTTAGGAAAACTCCTTGGTTTCATCATTTCTTTTCGTGGAAAAAAAGTAGATCCTACTAAAGTAAAGGCTATTCTAGAAATGCCTCTGCCTACTAATCTTCATCAACTTTGAAGCCTACAAGGTAAGTTGCAATCCATTCGTCATTTTATCTCGCAGCTTTCTGACCGCTGTCAACCATTTCACCATCTTCTCAAGAAAGAAATTTCATTCAAATGGTATGATGAATGCCATAAAGCCTTTGAAGCCTTAAAATAATACCGTATTCAACCACCAGTGCTCATTCCTCCTAAAGATGACCAACCCTTTTACCTATATATTTCCACCATTGACCATTATTTAGGTGCCATGCTCGCTCATCATGACGAGAAAAACTGAGAGTAAGCGGTTTATTACATAAGCCGTACCCTTCTGGACTATGAAACTAGATATACCCACTCAAAAAAACTCTTCTTAGCCTTAGTTTTCATCGCCACCAAACTCCGCCATTACCTCCTCAACCACAAAACCTTCATTGCTACTAATACTGACCCCCTACACTACATGTATGCCAAAACCTACCAACATCAACATGCTGCACGTTGGCTTATGCTTCTGGCTGACCTCGACCTCGAATTCAATCATCAAAATTCTATCAAGGTCCAAGCTATCGCTGACCAAGTAGTAGATGTACCTCTTTTCGGGAATCAACCCTCTAACTTCAATTTCCTAGATGAATCCATAGCTACCCTCTCCTTAGATGAACTCGCTTACCAAATGACACTCTTCTTCAATGGATCCAAGTGTCAGTGTGGAGGTGGGGTTGGTGTTATCCTCAATCCTTTTGATGGTGAAACTATGCCTTTGTCTTTCAAACTCGATTTTGATTCTACAAAAAATATTTCCAAATACGAAGCACTCATACTGGGTCTCTAGGATGCTTATGCATTAGATGTTAAGTCAATAAATATATTTGGTGATTCCCAGCTAGTTGTAAAACAAGTCAATGGTATATATCAGTTTCTTAATGAGATACTTCAAAAGTATAAACATCACGTAGATATACTTTTGACCACCTTTGACCGTTACTAACTTCAAACCACCCCACGTTCCACCAATAAATTTGTGGATATAATGACCTGCTTGACTTCTCAGATACCCGCTTCACCCACTGACTCAAAAATATTTGTCACAATACAAAGACTACAATCACCCTCTTATTTACCTTGTGAATTATTCTCCATCGGAAACGTTGCACCTGACCCACGTGACCTTTGGTATAAGAAATTTATAGATTATTTTTCCCTTTCCATTCTACCCGCCGATCTCACTCATAATGGACAATGTGCCTTTCTTAAAAGTGTCTCTCGCTATGTCATAATTGGTGGTCTCCTTTATAAGTGTGTCTTTGACGGTATTCTCTTACGATGCGTTACAAGTTCTAAAATTCCCTACACCATTAAAGAATTTCACGATGGAATTTGTGGAGGCCACTTTAGTGGTTTAACTGTTGCAAAACACATTATTCACCTTGGCTGTTATTGGCCAACCCTAAACCATGATTTTTGTGACTATGTCAAATGATGTGTGAAATTCCAACAACATGCTAATCTTCATCACACACTCATGCCTTGTAATTTGCATGAGATCTTTGGCCTTTCTCTCAATGGGGCTTGTATCTTGTCGGAGAAATCAATCCCCATTCTTCACAACGCCACCAATGGATCATAACTGCTACTGAATATTACACTAAATGGGTAGAGGCCATTCTTCTCATTTCAACAAAAGCCAAGAAAATATGTGAATTCATCAACCATCACATTATTCGTCGCTTTGGTGTTCCTCAATGCCTCATCACTGATAATGGAAAGCAATTAAAAAACAAAACCCTACGTAAGCTATGTGAAACTTTTGGCATTTAACTCAGTTTCTCATCACCTTATTACTCGCAAACCAATGGCCAAGAAGAATCGATCAATAAAACCTTGAACAAAATACTTATGAAAGTAGTTGATGATATTGGCAAGGATTGACAGTCACCCATTCCTTTCACCTTGTGGGCTTATTGCACTAGTATTCGCACTTCGACGGTTGTCACACCTTTTTCTCTAGTCTACGGTACCAAGGCTATCTTGCCTCTCAAAGTCCATATTTCATCTCTCTACATATCATTACAAGACATGCTCAACGATGATGACTTTTTCTAGGATCAATTAGCGTAACTTGAGTTATTAGATGAACGTCATCTTAATGCTCTTGACCATCTCCAAATCTACAAAAAATGTATCAAACGTGCCTACGAAAAATGTGTTCTTGAACAAAAAATTTTGGTCAGTGACCTCGTCCTGAAATAAAATCAAAATGCAACCAAAGAAGAGAAAAGTAAGCGGGGAAAATTTGCTCCTAATTGGCTTGGACCCTATATCATTACCCATGCCTATGGATCAGGTGCTTATCATTTGTATTCACTCAAAGGTAAACCCGAACCTAAGCCTCACAACACCTTGCATCTTTGGCCAATTTATTGTTGACATCCAATCCTATATCACTTTCTGTTAGTTAATCACTCATCCCTTGAGCTCTGTTGGCCTTCCATATTACCCGTTTTTGAGGATCCAAGACTAAACACAAATCATGTGATTACCCATCACCTTTTAGCCTTATCTTCAATACGAGTACCATGGCTCTACTCATATCGTGATTCTCATGGATATTTTTTGTCTTCTTCAAGATGGAATCCCATGGTCATTCATCACTCTAAACCACTCCTTTCATAGTTAACCCCTTTGTACTATGGCTTTGGCTTCCAAACAGGAGCCTACTCTTCCTCTATAGTCTTGTCCATGACTTCAACGTCCAAAAATAAAAAGGGATTCAAATCCTTGAGTAAAACTTCTAGCAAAAGATGACTCCCTCAAAAAGGGACATCTCTTCACGCTATTTTTGCTGCTATAGATATACTATTACCTTGAAGGATAGCTATATAAAGCCATTATACAAATACAATAAACATATCCAGAAGCTTCCCGCATCGATCAGCTTCGTGAATATCTCAAGGAGATAATATATCAATCCCATATAGACTTCCCGCATTGATCATTCTATAAAAAACAAACAAAAAAGAAGAAAATGAAAAAATTTCAGCATGGACTTTCCTATTTTGATCATGGGTTTCTTGTTAAGAAAAACATGCTATCTCATACACTAGGTTACTGCTTAACCATCTACTTTCACCTCATTTCCTTATGTTCCCTTGTTTTCTCTCTACTCAAGGGACTTTCCACCATCAATATGACATTTCGTGATCATGTGGCTTTTCTTCACCTTTAGAATAGTCCATTATCGTAATGCCTTTAGGGTCTTTATGTTCATAAGCCCATCTAGGGTATGGTCGACTTATTAGGGATTCTTATCAATTACAGCAGCTCTTTTGCAACACTTCTTCCCATTCACCTTCCTAATTACTTATTGATTATCATACACAATACTAGATCATCGAAACCTATATTTAAAACAACTCAACCATGCTTATGACCTACACCCAATCATGCCTATGACCTACATTCAACCATGCCTAACACCTAGTAACCCATTCCTCTACTTCATCGTATTCTTCCCTAGCTTATGGGAGAAATACATTGTCTCTGAGGCCCCTCTTTCATTGGGGCTATATAGGTAGAACTTCGAGGGCATTGGGCCCTTGGAGGTTAGCTTAACCACTCTTTACCATAACTGATTTCACCCAGGTTTCACTTTCCCTATTCACATTATACCTTTGTTTAGTTTCCATTTTATATCAATAACTGTAAATTTAACCAAACAAGAAACAATTAATGACACATTTTAACCACATCATCAAATCATACATTTAATCATTTTCACATTTCCCCTATAGCACATATTTGGAAATTTAAACCATAACATGCATATACATCACCATAACCTGTCTCCATCATGCCTACCAATCAACTTGGACATTAAATCAAAATTAAATCATACCTAGACTCGATCACACCTAAACCAACCTGACTCCACCATGCCTAAATTAACCTGACTCCACCATGCCTAAATCAACTTGACTCAACCATGCCTAAACCAACCTGACTCCACCATGGCATAAATCAACTCTGACTCCATCATGCCTATTGACATCAACCTAGCTCAATCATGCCTACACCAACCTTGACTCAATCATGCCTAAACCCACCTAACTCCACCATGCCTAAACCCATCCTAACTCAATCATGCCTAAACCAACCTAACTCAATGCCATGCCTAAATTAACCTTAATCCATCATTCCTATTGACCTCACTCTGCCATGCCTACATGAGCTTGACTCAATCATGCCTAATTCACCTAGTTTCCATCACATACATGCATAATAATGAAAATTAAAAATAAGTACATCATCCATATTATAAATATCATCATCTATACATCAGAAAGTATGTGTATACATACATTTGTACATAGATACAAATAAATGCAACTATCTCAAATCGCTCAGATACATCCTCACCATCTTTGGCACGAAGGCCGGTATATAATAAAAAATCTCAAAAAATCTCATGTACATCCTCACTATCTTCGGCATGCAGGCCTGTATATATCAAAATACACAAAATAAATGGAGGTACATGCGTAACTATCATGCATCCCCCTGTCACATATTCTCCATGCCTATCTCATCGGTCTCCTCATCCTCCCCTACTCCCGTGCGGCATCCTGTTAACATCTCACCACCCCACCATGGGTCATGTGGCCTGACATCTACTAGTACCTTATATGGAGCTGGCCTCCATGACACTGGTGGCCTCACCCTGACCCTGTCTCAGGGCTCGACTGAGCCTCTTGTGCTCACCACACACTATGGGTGCGTGACCCTATTCCTCTCAGTCGAGGCTTATTATGCTCTATACTCTACATAAGAAGAGACATCTATCCCTATAGCCATCATATGATCTTGATAATACCTCACCTCTCTTAGGGCATCCCCTAAACCTATTCATGGGTACTATGTCTATGGTAGTGCCATAAGTCCTCTGACCCTGTACCTGTACTGAGGGACCCTGTCCTGCCCCTGTCTATAAAATGGGACCCTATCCCTGAGCCTGTGTAGGTGCTTGTGCCTGTACCTAGGCCTGAAGGGTCACAATCTATGGTTGTGCAGTGGCCAACTAGCCCTACAAACCTATAACCTACACATATAGGGTGACCACCTGTACCCCATCTTCATCTCCTCCCTATGTAGGTACCTCTCCCTATGCTACCTGGGCCTGTAGGGATACTACCTATGCCTACAATGTGGCAACCTATGCCTCTGACCCCTGTCAGTTTGTCCCTGCACTATCCGCACATTCTGTAACTAGAGTTCACCACCTACCCCTGTAGGGTTTTTCTCTTAACTGTGATGGTGGCGAAGTCTGGATGCCTCTGACCTCGGTGCTACTAACTTGTAGTTGTGCTACCCACCACTATTTGTACATGTCTTGTGACTTTGGACATCATCAATCCATCGGTTTACCACCTGCTCCTCCTACTCTGGAGGCACTTTCATGACTGTGGTAGAGGCATATGCCTCTCCACGTCATCCCTCATGTACTATGGAAACAGTAGAGGTACATCTTGGGGTAATCCCAAACTATCATCCTGACCCTATCAATAAGTGTATCATCTCATGCTTATCCTGTACGATGCACCTCTCTATCCATCATCAGCAACTGTCATCTCCTCTAGCTCATCTGTCCATCTACCTATATGATCCGAATCCCACATAAGGCCTTCAAATGATGTCCACATTGGACAACCACTTTAATACATGCCTATAATATGCTACATCATGTGTAGCCTTGCCAATTCAATGACTCTCCAAACATTAGGTACCCCATCACCGGTAGCCCACCCAAACCATGTCCACGCTTCGAATACATCAGGTTAGGGCATGCCCACTTAGACACACACACACACACACACACACACACACACACACACACACACACACACACACACACACACGATGTGCTTGTATGCCCAGCAATGCATAAGGAAATTACAACATAAGTTGAACCCATCATAATCACCCATAGGCCCATAACTCTATGTAAAGTCTACACCAAGAATGTTGGTGCCTATGCAAACTCGGGTCCTTTCCTTCATCATATAATGCATAACCCCCATCAATTCCCATGGGAATCTCCCACCCTCCACATTCTGATAGTGCAAAATAACACACTGCCTCCATCATCAGAACTACCAGCCTTATCTCCTTAGGATGGGCCTAATACATATCTCTATAACTCATTTTGGTCACTATGGAGCCATCAACTCCATCTTGCCCCCTCAGAAAACACTGCCAACATCACAGTCCTTAGAGGCCTTTGAGTTAATAAAATACATCTTGCATCCCTACTATCGGCAGCCACAAAATCCTATAAAAATCCTCTAAGGTGACCGTCATCTCACCTATCAGCAAACGAAATGTGTTGGTCACCGAATCCCATCTATCGATAAGGGTGACCATCAAAATCAGCTTCCTGGACCATATGTCGTATAGCATCTAACCCCCAATCAGGCCCACGTCTACAACATGGCACCACTCCTCAGACCATTGCACTCCCATCATACTACTAATAGAAAGGGAGGTACCCTATCCCACATCTATAATTGGTCCCTCACTTACATCCAACACACCATAAAATCATTAGACCCTGACCATACCACAACTTCATCCACGACCACCCAACCTATTACCAATACCTCTCCTATCTCATGACCTATCTTACCCACCCCAACCCTAATCAGAATACCTTTCCCCCCAATCTCAATTTCACACCCCTTGACCATACCTATTTATCCCCCTTACCCAAACTATTTTCAGGATCAACTAATACCTTCCTATCTCTTAACCTATCTCCACCCAACTACTACCCTATCTCATCTCCTGGACACAATTTCCTCACAAATGATCAACCGTCATTGGCTAGTATCAACTAACCACCAATCTCCCAAAACTAGACATTAGTCACCTTATCCATGACTAATGTCAACTAACTCCCCACTGATCATCAACCAACCCTTGATCGACATCAATCACTATCATGGAAAAAATCCACAAAACCCTACCCTATTTCTCTCAAAATTTCATCATTTCCCCCTAACTAACCCACCCATTCCTACCCAAATTCTCCCCTTAACCCCTCCCCAACCCTCATTCACCTACACTACAGCTTCCTCCCTTCCTATTTTCTCCCTATGCATTCCAAATTCAAATTTTATTTTTTCCCCCAAGCACATTCTACCCAGATCCTGATTTCTACAAACAAAATCACCTAAACAACAAAGAATGAGATCGAATCTTACCTTTTCACGATGTTGTCTCCATGGGGGCATGTCAAGACACGGTGCGCTGGTGGTCCACCCAACCCCTCTCCTACCTCTTCCATCACTAAATGCTATCCTCACCTCCAACCAAATCAAATCACTTCCCCCTAAGCTTATGGATCCATCTCCCTAGCTCCTCTCACCAATTCGTACTCTCCACCTCAGTCCAGGTACAATGACGCTTATCCTTATCTCTTATCGAAAAAAGCACCAAAATTCAAATGGCTCTATGTCATTTTCTCTAATGGTACAACACAAGAATGATTCTGTAAGAGACAAAAATTTTTGTTTTATAAACCCATCCTGACCTGACCAACACCAATCCTCTTTGTGCCCTAGCCAACTGACATCGAGTCAACCTATAAGCTAGCATCGGTCCACCCTTTTAACTATTTGGTCTTGCTAAGGTTCCTTTTTCCTATAACCATCAGTGCCAACACACCTTTTTATCATTTCAGACACCAATTAAACCATACCTACAAACCCAACCTACCCCTACATTACCTTTTCTACGTCTTAGGAGTTATTAGTTTACCTATGCCTTGGCCTTATCTGTTCCATTACCTATATACCTTGACTTGAACAATTTTTTGTGACTTTTGACCCTCCGTGCTTGATGTACCTTGCGACGTGGTTACCCATGTTATTCGGCCTACCGACCTTATCTTTCCTATTATCATACTATTTATCCTGACCTAACCTTTGGTGTACCAGAACATACCTAAACATTCCTACACCTAACCTCTGTTGTGTTTCTGCACCATATACTATACCTTGGATACTAGAATCACTTCAACCCTGTTTGGATAGACCTATCGACCTTAGACGAAATAGAGCTTGAAATCTTCTCAACCTGGTACCATTCTGAAGTTTCCAACGTGTGTGTGCGTTCAAATGCCACTACCTTTGATCCTAACCCATGTACCTATTTACCTTATTTTACCTTTTACCTTTACCCAATGCACCCAATGATATTCATTTTCCCACCTCCTCATTTTATCAAACCACTCACTGCTTCCGTCTTTCACCTCATCGGTTCCTAGTTTGAGGGGGGTTACCTTCACCCAGGCAACACCACCCTCACTTACACTCGACACTACCCTTTCCTATTTTTGTCAGCATCGCTTACCAATACAAGCCACATGAAAAAAAGGGGTAAAATGTAGACACCAAAAATGGGTCACACTCCAATTGGTCTCCTTTCGAATAACCAACTTAAACACATTCACCTAACCATGACCATTATACCCCAAATTAATATTAATTTAATTATTTACAATTAAATTAATACCCATCCTCACCCCATTTATTAATTCAATTTAGTTACTTTAATTAAATGGATGCACACCTCACCTAGACACCTCACCATAGACCTATTCATAACATGTTTCCATAAATGGATAAGACTTAGTTCAACCCTAAAAATCAATGCCTATTATTCCTCTAACCACCTTCCCACTCATAAAAATGTGACTTCCATTTTGATCTACGAATAAATGGACAAACTTGACCCAAATGATGAAAAATATGTCATTTTTAGTAAACCTAGAGAATCCCGCCTTAACTGTCATCGGTCATCCCTAAACCGACGCTAGTCAACCAGGAACTATCATCGGTTACCATATAACCATTTTGGGAATCTTGTTTGAGGGGTTGGCCACATTCTCAAATTTTTGGGAGCGTAAGAGATCTGCATGCAAACAAGAACCATAGCTCTTTCGCACATCCAAGCAGCCATAGCCAACGTCGAGATAGATCTAAAGGTATTGCTCTCATAGTAGCAATCCGAGAAGCACCATTGCGGCACCAAGTTCCATCCCACTGATCAATCATCACCACCACATAGCCATTGGACCTGTAATACTATTAAGTACGTTCATCACCTGTGTTATTTCATCCTTGTCCTGTTTTAAAGGTTTTTGTCACCTTTATTGTCATTTTCTACTTGCATTCCCTTCTCCCCACTATTCCTCTTTCTGTAAACTCAACCATTCCTCCACTCACACCATAAAACCACCTATACCTGACCTCTACATACCTTCAAGTGTTCCTAAGATTCCCATACACCTCGTCACGCCCTCTATTATCTTTTCCTGATCTCAGCTCAAACCCCACCACAAGATCTTATTGAATTTATCAGCCTACCTCTACTGACGCCGGTTACCCATAACCACCGTTGGTTCTTCCTAACCGTTGTCAGTCATACCCAACCAACGCCGGTCTCTATGCCTTCCAACACTGTGTAAACTAGAAATCAACCTACCTACAAAAACAATCCAAACATCTTACCCAACCCTGCTAAGACCCTGTTTGTTGATTTACAGACCTCCTGAACAACCTGCAACCTGACCTGAAGACCTTATCCCATATAGTTTTTAGTATTTAGTTGGATCGACGTTGATAGTTATCCAAGGTACCCAAATCAAAATACTAGCACTAGATTCATTTATGTACATATTTCAATTATTTCATAGTTGTTTGATGAAAATAGTGGGTTGTCAACCTTCTAGGAAGTATCACACTTCCCAGATATAACATATGCTAGGCAATCCACTATCATATATTATTTAACTATTCTTTGGTGGTATTTTTTTATATTTGAGGTTGTTCCTCCTATCCAAAAGGAAGCTCTCATAGTCAACATCAAATTGAGAAGTCAGAACGCACGCATCAACCTCTAACCGATTAACACAACAAGTATTCCTCCTTAGCCCATAACATTATATATTCTGTCACATTCAAAACGTAAAGAAAATGGTGAAACATCACCATTAATGGATTCAAGGCCAATAGTTCTTCCCATTTACTCAATGGTGTGTTGCAAAGGATAAAGCAAATAGCTCAATAAAATGAAATAAAACTCCTAATCCTAGCAATAATACTATTGTTTATGTTAGAGGGAAGAAGTGTTCTTGTAAATGAGAGGGGGGTTGTGGGCTATTTATAGTTTTTCATTAGGGAAAATGGGAGATTTGGGTGCATGTGGGATAAATGAGAAAACCCAAAAAACACTTTAGCTTGTCAAAGTAAGATTTGACTAGGTTTTAGAAGAGGTTAACCATAGTTAGGGCTGATTACCCTAAGTTAGGCTAGTTAATCTCGTTTTTAGAGAGAGATTAGGGTTTTGAAAGAGTTTTGGGAGGTCTAATCAATCCAATGAAATAGATTGATAGTTTAGGAAGCTAATAGAAATAGTCTAGAAGAGGATAAGAAGAGGATTTAACCAAGAAGAGACTTATATATTAGCCTGTTTAATTGAATTATAAGAGGAATACGACTGAAAGAGTTTCGTAGGAAGGGAGTTAGATAGGTCTAACTGACATTATGTCATCAATTTACAAGAAGGAGAATAGTTAGTGCAGTATTAGGGATAATAGTGCTTTGATCAAACTATAGGTGTCTACTCTTGGGACTTAACACATCAACAACACGGTTCTCCTTTCATTTGATGTAACTAATGTCAAAGTCATATCAAGACAAAACTTCCAGCCACCTACATTGTCTTACATTCAAATTTGGCTACGTAAAGATGTATTTCAGCCCCAAATGGTATGTTTTCAGTTCAAATGGATTTCCTAGCATGTAATGCCTCCAAATTTGTAAGGCATGAACTATTGCAACAAGTTTTAAGTCATGGGGAACATAGTTTTTCTCATGCACCTTTAGGTTTCTACTATCATAAGTAATTATATGATTGTTTTTTAGAAATATTAGACCCAAACCTTCACCTGAGACACCTGTTACTATGGTAAATCTGTTGGTGTAGGTTATTTTCTATATATTTATTTTAAATACATGGAATACCTCCACATAGGTGATTCACCATGCTTAGGTGTCCTAGGGTGTCATTATGGCTCTTACACACATCATAGAGCATCATTGGAGTTACATTTGACTGACTATTCCGGGAATGTAACTTCCACTTCTCGATGACTACATTTGTGGGGGAGTTACACACCCCACTACTATTTGTACACCCTTTCAACTTGAGCAACACATGGGGAATGGAATAGAGTTTGGTTTTTTCAGCTTTTGTTTCCTTAATGCATGCACATTACTTCCATGAATGATTTCTTTCTTTGATCTTGAAGATACATCGTTTTGCGGTTGAGTGCAATGTTTTGGTGCTCACGGATTCCCTCCAGATCTTCATCATTCCTCTGACATGGTATCAGAGCTCGGGGATTGGAATCGTGTTGCTCGCAATAGTTGCTTACTACTCTCTGTCTCGTAGTTTCTTATGCAAGCTATCATTTGCATGTGCTCTACTTGCGATTTTCAAGGGTTGTTGGTTTTGTGCTGGTGTGTTTCCTCCGACATGAGTTGAAGGTATTGGCTTCAAGGCTTTGAAGAGGTTCTACTACTTTAGATTGCAGGTTCAAGTTTTTCTTGGTTCTTGCATTCGTGTTGCTCTACCTAAGCCCTTTGGTCGTTGGCTTCTCCACTGGCTCGATTTGAGCTATGTTAAGGCGTGTTCCATTGCTTTGGTGATATATTTGTTATACGTGTGGGTTTTATTGATCTACTCGACTTGCATTGGATCGTGTTGTGGATTATTGGAGCATTAGCTCGTGTTGTGGTTATTGGCATGTGCCTTTATGTTTTGCATTGGCTTGTGTTTCGTCCCTAGTTTTTGGATTGCGAAGTCTTGAATCCTTGTGTCCACTAGCCATTCGTGGAGCCCATGTCATCCGCCTTCAACCAGGATCTTGCTGGTTTCCTCGATGTTACCCAAACCCACGTTGGGATTTCCAGGCATTAGCTTTGCTGGCACATGGTCTCACCTCAACGTTAGACCATTCAACGTTTCCTGACTACTGTGTTCAACATTTCCAAACCTGCAGTATTGCTCAATGTTACATTGGAGCTTATCCTACCACGTTTTGTGTTTTTGCTGTGCTCTTCCCGCGTTCCAGGTCTTTTTCACTACGGATACACTGCTCAACCGGTTTTGCTATGTTTGTTTTTCTCTGAAACGATGGTTAAAATCAAACCTGCCCGCTTGTGACCATTTCGACTGCTTGGTTCATGGCTATTACTGTTGTAGGTTCAACTCTGCTTGGGTTGTTTCACTCTACAACACTACTGACTGCTCCAGCTCACAATCTGTGACTACTAAGCATTCACTGTAGTTACTCCACGCCATTTCTTGGTTCCCCAACACGTGGCCTCTACTTGGTACACTCCTCACCTTGTGCAAACCTACAGCACGTGGACGCCAACATTGACCCAGCATCTGCTGCTTAACACAACAACTCACTCTCCTCCAAACCAGCACGTGGTTCTTGATAGGAGCTTGGTCAGTTGCAGTCAACGTGGCCCCCCTCCTTTCTCTATTTTTAATTTTTTAAGATTTAAAAAAAACATTTAATGGCATTGTAATTAATTTCTAGGTTGTTTCTGGCTTGTATTATTTACCCTCCTATGAGCGTCGAAGACGGAGGGCGAGGTCCGGGGTTGATAAGAGGCTAACCCCCCCTAGCAGTCAAAACAAACCCCTGCTAAAATTCCTTTCCGTTTCCAACGAGTAGTCACACGATATCCTTTGCACTCATTTCGGGAATTTTTTAATGCGCTTGTAGTGTTTATTGCATTTTCTCATCAGTTGCGGGAATTATTTTGTGCTATAACTTTTGACTCGTTACTCGGATCTGAGCACTTCTTTAGTTAAAATTGCATGTTTTTTTGCATTCTACATGATGGGATTATCATTTTTGTAAATGCACCACATTTATAAAGTGCCACATTCTGGGGGGGTTGACTGTACTCTTGGGTTTTCGCACGCAGACACATTATCAGCCGAGTCCAACGTCTTGCTTTCGTGCACCGTGCATATTACATTTTTTCATCATGGAGAGTTCTCTTTCCAAACTTGAGTGTCGTAGGATTGCCTTACAACCTCCACCACTTCTCACCGGGAGAGGGAACTATTCAGCTTGGCGTGCTTCTATGGAACGTTACTTCACCCATGAGGGTCTTTTACCCTTCTTGCTTGGGCCCGTTCCTACACCTGCTGATCATCGTCATCTAGAGGAATTTCTCGAAACTTGCGACCATGTCTTTGGTCACTTGATGATGCATGTATCTCTAGATATACTCTTTAGTTTCACGTGGCACAATCAGATCTACCTCATAGTGTCTGGAGCATTCTTCACTCCCTCTATGGAGACCCATCACATAATGCTATCATTGTTGCTGCTACTGATTCAATTATCTCCTCTATTTCTTCATGTGCGAAGACAGTTTGACTAACATAGACTCACTTGGTTCTACTTCTGATGACGAGGATTGTGCACCCAATTCTGATGTTGAGAGTACTACATAGGACTCTCTCTCCTCTTTCTCTCACTATTCCGGAGAGTGTTGACACTTCCCACATCTCATCAGATATAGATCAGTCTCCTTCTTAGTCTCATACCAGTCATTTCACCCAGCCTCCTTTCCACTTCCAGTGTGCGAGGCCAACTTCCACTCCTTTACCTTCATTAGATGACTCATACCTATCTAACATCGCTCTTTTGATTTGTTGAGACACTCTCATTGGGACGAGTATCTGCCTAACCTTAGTCATCTTTTCGCAGAGTCTACTTGTGATGCTCTACAAGTCCCTCATCCATCTACAGGTGTTTCAGAGGAGTTCATCATCTCTATTGTTGGGAGTGCCCCTTCCAGGAATCATGTACCACTTCCACATTTCTAGAGACCTTCATCGATCCACCCTCAACTGTGGATCCCATTTTTTGTTGTGGAGGATGTTTTGTTCCCTTCACATGAGTTGGACATCCTTTCTACAGGTGTTCCTCTTTTTCACTCTGAGAATTCTGCGCATGTTGCATTACCTTCAGTTCCTTGGCACTCACTCGCTAGACCTATGTCACACTTCCAGGCACTAGACTTATAGTTCTTCGTGCTATTGCCTTCAATTTACTTTGCGGAGTGGGCAGAATTTCAACACATTATTTCTGTCCTTCCTTAGGCCAGGCACAAAAGTTCAGTGTGGGTGGCTCTTCTTAAGTCTAGAGGTATAGGATTTCGTCATCGACATTATTTTGGGAGATCTCCTAGATTTGTAGAGTTCAGATCCATCCATGGACATCTTCTACATTTCTCTTGTCTCCCTCTTCTTCTCTCTTCTTCTTTTTTTCCAAGAGATTGCCTCTTTGTAAATGGGTACCTTTATAGGTTCATCTAGAGGCTGGGAGCCATATTTGGTATCTTTCGTAGATTAGAGAGTGGTTTTGTCTCTCTTCTAGGTGGATGTTTTTTCCCACTAGGATTTCTCCTTTTCATCCATTTTTTGGGACCTTTTTCTTGTGCATGAGTATCTCATCAGGCTTCTATGCCTGGGACCCACTTCTCTCATCGTTTCTGAATCTACCATCTCCATCTTAAGATACGATGAAGGGGGGGTGTTGGTGTAGTATTATTTTCCATGTATTCATTTTAGGTACATGTCATACCTCCACTTAGGTGAGATCACCAGGTCTTACGTGTCATTTAGGGGGTCATTATGAGATTCTCTTACGCATCAGTGTGTTAGTGCATTATATGCATCATTGGGAGTTACACTTGACCGATTATTCTGGGAATGTAACTCCCCCTCTCAACTCGAAGTTGCTACATGATTGTAGAACTGGGGAGTTACTCAACACACTCCTATATGTACACCACATTTGATCTATGAGCAATAGATGGGAGATGGTTTAGTGGCTTATCGAGTTTTTCTCACCTATTTGTTTCGAATCTTTGCATGCGACATTACGGTTCCATGAATCACTCCTCCCAATATGATCTTCATGCTACCATTCGCACGTCCGGTGATGTGTAACATTTTGGTGCTCACAGATTCCCTCCAAATCTTCGTCATTCCTTCAACAAAATCTTCCATTGGGATCCAAAACTTTCAGTACAAGTGCTATTGTTAGTTTTTTCTTCAACAAATTAAATGCATTTTCACATTTATCGGTGCATAAAAACTTCTTATTCTTTTTTCTGTAAAGAAGTTATTGAACCAATCACTTATGGGAAATCTTCGACAACCACTTTATGTAAGTATCCAGCTAACCCCATGGGAAGCTTCTGACTTCACGAATGTTTCCTAGATGCTGACCATTGGGTTGCATAAGCCTTAGATTTAATACTATTTTTTACTTAAATCGAGCCATCTTTGCTTATGAGATGTGTCCTGGAAAATTGTACTTCGTTATGATAAATAATAAAGAATTAGAAAGATTGACCAAAATAGTTTGTTTGGTATAAACACCCCATTTTTAGAGCAAGCATGGTGCGATCGATGTTTTCTACCTTATCCTTCTTGTGTATTGCTTCAAATCAATGTTTGTTTTTCATCATGTTGACAGTGAGAGGGAATGTAATCTGGAAGTATTGTTTAAATGCATGATTATTGATTATGATCCAATCAATGCAACACAAACATTAGTGAGTCTTCCAGGTACATTATTTTGAATACTCATAAGGGCTCAGATCTTGATCTAAACAATGTATAATGAACGTCTTCATCCTTTATCCTTAGAAGATGATAATTAGCTCGTAAAGTGTTGCTATAAAGTCCCAGGTTAAAAGTAATGCATACTCTCATGAGAAATTAGAAGAGGTCATTAATCAGTTTAAAAGAGAATCCCAAAGATGCTTCATTGTTTCTCTGTTAATGCAAATGATAGAGTGATGGATATTATTAAGAGGGTTCCATCCTATCTTTTACATAACATAAAATGATAGGTGCTCACCAAGGAGACACACTACGATTGAAAGAGAAATTTTGTGCAACAGTTCATGAAGTTGTAAGATTCCTCTACTTCAACCAACTATGAATAAGTTTTCCTTCTGTATGGTGCTAAAAATATTAGCTGATAAGTTCCATAGTTTGATGTCAAAGAGTAAAGTCAAACTGAGCATTTAGAAGTAAGCCCAAATAGAAATAATGTTTTGAAAGACATCTTTTATACTTTGGGACAATGAAAAATCCTTTACATAAGAATTATTACCTTCCTCACTGTATTTCTGAAATGTTGAATGCATACCAAACTACCTGCTACATTGTGTAATTTCCCATGTGTTAAGCTGCATGTGCATATGGTTTCTATGCTTAGCCAATTTAAAATTATGGTCTTCATGCCCTAAAATTCTAGTTGTTTTCTACATGTCATCTATTAATTTTATTTTTTAAAAAAAATAGCCTACTATTGCCTTGTGTTTGGATAACCAATTTACTTCAATTATGATGTCATAATACCTCAAAGGAGTTATGTAGAGGTCAAGTTCAGTGGTAAAACTAGGTAATTCCTGTTGGTGTGTGTTATTTTCCACATCATTAGGTGAGGGTGAGATCGTAGGTCCACGTGTCATCTAGGGGTCATTATGAGATTCTCTTATGCATCAGTGTGTTAGCATGTCAGTGCGTCAGCGTGTCAGTGCGTTAGTGTGTCAATGCGTTAGTGTGTCAGTGCGTCAGTGTGTCATATGCGTCATTGGGAGTTACAATTCTATTTTGGGAATGTAACTCCCCCTATCTACTCGAGTTGTCATGATTGCAGCACTGGGGGTTACTCGGCACCTCTTATATGTACACCCCATTTGATCTATGAGATGGAGGAGAGTTTTATGGCTTAACCAAGTTCTGCATGTGTTTCAAATCTTTGCATGCACATTTGGTTGATGCTCGCTCCTCCCGAGATCTCTTCATGCTACCGTTCACACGTCTGTTGATGTGAACGTCATCCCTCATGATCCTTGCTTATGGGTTTCGAACCCTCTTTCATGGTATCAGAGCGGATCTTGTGGATCCTTGCACTCTTCGGCATTGCTCGTGCATTTTATAACTTTCAGCATGATATCCAGTTCTCGTTGTGTGTGTCGTAATGGATATTATGATCATGATCTTATTGCATTGATTTGGGCATCATACCTCCTGCATGGGTTTGTTCATGGTTTGTTTGGTCATGTTCAATTTTCTAGTGTTTTCCGAGTTTGGTGTCTTCTTGGGCTCGTCAGTTCCTTGCTTGTATATGCTCGTATTTGCATGCTCTACTTGCATTTTTTGAGGGTACATGTACTTGGTTATGTGTTGGTTGTGGTGGTTTACGTATAACTTTGTGCATTTGCTCTTCAAAACTCGGGCTGGTTTGGAGTGTTTGGCTCCACTGTTTTGCAACTGACTCATGGTTAGGTTCTGCATTGTATTGGCTTCGTTTCTCTCTGGCAGACTTTCTTGTATGTTCGTGTTTGGATTCAACATTGGGCACTCCATTTGTGCTTCCCTCCTTCATGCTGGAATAATTCGAGCCTTTTGCTCCTTGTTGTGCTTACTGGTTACCTTTGCATGCATGTTTTTTGCATATTGGCTCTTGCCTTGATCTGCTAGACTCGTGTTTCCACCTCCACTCCTTGCGATTCTGGATTACTTGCTCAGTGTTTGACTCATTGATTGGTGGTTGCTTTGGTTTTCATTTTATTACTAGCGAGATCTTTCTTTTTCAAACCACTGGTTGTGTGGCCATTGTGTGTTTGGGTTTGAGATTTCCCACATGATCATTCCCTGCCGAGCCTCCTACCTTAGTGAACTCGCTGCTCAAACTTAGTTCAACGTTTCATCTTTTTGGGCTCATGCATTCGTGGGCTTGTCTCTTCTTGTGTTGCATGCTCTGTACTCTACTCGCTAGTGTTTGCACTAATTCTAGTTCACCTAGCACAATAGGTAGTGTTTCTGGTATGCTCGAACCGTTTCTTCTCCATCTGCATTGATTGATCACTTCAAGTTGTTCCTCACATGTGGCTGGTGGCTCTATTTTGGTGGTTTCAACCTTCAGACCTGCTTATGCCTGGCACACTTTGACAAACGTCTTAAGCTCCTGCTATAACCTTCACCCTTGGCACGTGGCTCTGCCAGCTCTGCAGACGTGCCCACTCTCCACATGGGCCTCCATTCTCAAGTCGCTTGGCCAATCCACCAGCTCGGTCAACTGTGAACCAGATCATCGTGGGCCCATCCACTCCCTTTTAGAATTGTTTAAGGTTAAAACAATCACATTTTTAATGATTTTAGGTTTAAAAACATTCTATTGGCATTGTAATAAATTTCAAAGCTGTTTTTTGCTTGTATTCTTACCTTCCTACGAGCGTCGAAGACGGAGGGCGAGGTCCGGGGTCGGCAGGTGGCTAATCCCCCGTCGTAAGAAAAAAAAACTATGCCTAAAATTTGATGTTGTTTCCAATGGGTACCCACATGACACCCTTTGCACCCATTTTGGGCACTTTTTTAATGTGTTTGTAGTGTTTATTGACATTTTCCATCAGTTGCGGGAATCGTTTTAATGCTACAAATTTTGACTCGCTGCTTGTTTTTAGCACTTATTTAGTGAAATTTGCATGATTTTTCACACATTATGTGATGACATTGTCAATTTTGTAAATGCACTAGTTTATAAAGTGCCACATTCTGGGGGGGTTGACTAGCACTCTTGGGCTTTCACACGCAGATGCATTATCAGTCGAGTCTGACGTCTTACATTCGTGCATCTTGCATTTTTCATCATGGAGAGTGCTCTTTTCATACTTGAGTGTCGTAGGATCACTTTATAGCCTCTGCCACTTCTCACCGGGAGAGGGAACTATTCAGCTTGGCATGCTTCCATGGAACGTTACTTCGCCCACGAGGGTCTTTTACCCTTCTTGCTCGGGCTAGTTCCTGCACCCATTGATCATCATCATCTAGAGGACTTTCTTGACACTTGTGACCATGTCTTTGGTCACATGATGATGTATGTCTCTCGATATCTCTAGTTTCACATGGAAAACTTAGATCCATCTCACCGTGTCTAGAGCATTCTTCAGTCCCTCTATGGAGACCCTTCACATACTGCAGCTGTTGTTGCTGCTACTGATTTAGTCGTCTCCTCCATTTCTTCGTGTGATGGCAGTTCCACTGACATAGACTCATTTGGTTCTACTTCTGACGACGAGGATTGTGCACCCAGTTCTGATGCATAGAGCATTACAAAGGACTTCTCTCCTCTTTCTCTCACTATTCCAGACAGTGTTGTCACCCCTCTCATCTCATCAGATATCAAGAAGTCTCATACTCAGTCTCACACCATCATTACACTGGCCTCTTTTCCACCTTTAGTGTGTGAGGCCCCTTTCACTCCTATACCTTCATTGGATGACTCATACCTATCTGACATTGCTCTTTTGTTTATTGAGCCCCCTCATTGGGACTAGTATCTACCTGACCTTAGTCATCTTTTCGCAGAGTCCACTTGTGATGCTCTATAGGTTCCTCATCCATCTATAGGTGTTTCAAAGGAGTTCATCATCTATGTTGTTGGGAGTTCCCCTTCCGGGAATACTGTCACTTCCACATTTCCAGAGACCTTCATTGATCCACCCTCAGTTATGGATCCCTTTTCTGGTGTGCATCCTTTTTACGAGTGTTCCTCTTTTTCACTCTGATAGTTCTACACACGTGGAATTACCTTTGGTTCCTTGGCACTCACTCGCTAGACCTATGTCACACTTCCATGCACCAAACTCAGAGTTCTTTGTGTTGATGCCTTCAGTTTCCTTTGTGGAGTGGGCGGACTTCCAGTATGTCATTTCTATCCTTCCTAAGGGCAGGAAAATAGTTCGTTGCGGGTGGCTCTTCTTCAGTCCAGAGGCAGAGGATCTCGTCATCGACATTCTTCTGGGAGACTTCTTAGACCTACAGAGTTCAGATCCATCCATGGCATCTTCTACATTCCTCTCATCTCCCTCTTCTTCTCTCTTCTTCTTGTTTTTAAGAGATTGCCTCTTTGTACATGGGTACCCTTTCAGGCTCGTCTATGCCGAGACCCATATTTGGCATCTTTCTTAGATTAGAGAGTGTGTTTTTCTCTTGTGGTGGATGTTTTTCCCACTGGGTTTTCCTTCACTTCTTGGGATCTTTTTCTTGTACATGGGTACCTCATCAGGCTTTGTGCCAGGACCCATTTCTCATTTCTGACTTGCCGCCTCATCCTAAGTTACGATGAAGGGGGTGTTGGTGTGCATTATTTTCCACATCATTAGGTGAGTCATCTCACTTAGGTGAGATCGTAGGTCCATGTGTCATTTAGGGGTCATTATGAGATTCTCTTATGAGTCAGTGCGTCATATGTATCATTGGGAGTTACACTTCTATTATGGGAATGTAACTCCCCCTCTCTACTTGATTTTTCATGATTACAGCATTGGGGGTTACTCAACACCTCCTATATGTACACCCAATTTGATCTATGAGATAGAGGAGAGTTTTATGGCTTAACCAGGTTCTTCCCGTGTTTCAAATCTTTGCATGCACATTCGGTTGATGCTCACTTCTCCTTAGATCTCTTCACGCTTCCGTTCACACGTCCGTTGATGTGCATATCATCCCTTGTGATCCTCGCTTGTGGGTTTCGAACCCTCTTTCAATTCCAACATTGCTCCAAATAGAAATTAGTCTATTGTATGCATTACATCATTCCCGTATTTTACAGTCCATGATTTTTTCATAAATTCAAATTTCTTAGACAATTTACCATTTAACTTATTTGAAATAAAGCACTCGGTTGCACCAATGTCAAATAAAATAGTAACAGGAAATCCATATGGCTTACCTGACACTTTAATAGGAGTATCTCATTTTCTCAGTTTAGCAGTTAACCACTGCAACATGAATTATTTTGGGGACAATTATTAGCATAGTGGTCACCACCACATTTAAAACATCCATCAACATGCCCTTTCCTCTCAAATTTGTTTTCATTAATTACATCATTGTTTTGTCCATTTTTCCTCGTATTTGCAATGGGTTTAGCTGTTGTATTATTTACGACAACATTCATTTTGCTTCCCACCTTATTCCATCATTTTTTTATAGGAGCTAATGGTGAAGGTGAGATGACGCTCTTCTTAAACTTTTCTTCTATATGAGCTTAAATTACTTGCAGTTTCTATTCTTATCTAATGGAATTTTTGAACACTGCTTCCATAGTAGATGGTCCATGCACATCTACTTGTCCTCCAATATTTGGGTTTAACCCCATAATAAACTTATGAATTATGAAATTTTCATCTTTATGGTACTGAGATACACATTTCAATAGCTTGGTGAAATGTTCCCAATACTCTACCACACTCAATTTACCTTGTGTTAGGTTCTAAAAATCTGACATTTTATGGTCAAAGTACAACTGAGGAAACTAGCGTTGACAAAAGTAAATATTAAAATGATCCCAAGTGATGTTGATAGTATCAACTCACAACTCCATCTTGTGGTTATCCCACTATGAGCATGCTTTATTGGAGAGATGGAATGCTCCACAAACTATTTTTTTTCTTTTGAAAAGTCCATTATTTATAAATAATTTTCCATCTTGCTCGACCAATTCATAACTCCATCCCCCAAAGTTGTTCTATCAAATTTGTGTGAGTTGATCCGCTTAATATCTCTAGATAGTTGAGAAACCAAGCAAACTCTTTTATCCCCTCATTATTTTTCATCATTAGGTTGTTTTGGCTACTCTTCCAAATTTTCTACAATTTGTTCTACCTCAAGTCCTTCCTCTTCATTCTCACCCATCACCTCTTGCTCTAAGGAAACTATTCAATTTCGGGTGTCCTGAAGGACTATTAGTATTTCATCTTCTTTTAAGTTGTTGAACCTTCAACATTTGTTGAATTGTTTTTAGTCTCCTTGTTTTCCCTTCTTCTAACCATCATATTCTATTAAACAAGGATAAGATGCCTTGTTATCATTATGAACCCATTAAGTCCAAGAGATGATAAACCTCGCTCTGATACCAAAATGTAACACCCATGTTACGATTCATCCAAATTAAGGAATTTTTTTAAAAAAGAAACCATTTAAGTAAAATTAGTGCCTTCAATGATTTCAGCTTACAGCAATTGATCCAACATAATTAAACGTTTAATATTCCAAAATCCATCTGATAACATATGATAACCATGTACAGTTGTAAGTGTCTACTAGATCTACCCAATCTCCCTTGATCACTATAAGCGAGTGTGTATAACTTGTATACTTTTAGTTAAACCTTTTATAGGTTAAAAGAACCTATGTATCTCATCAGTGCCAACTGGTAAAGTATTTATGTAACTTCAATATGGATCCAGACACCGTTGAATTAGGAGATTGATGAACAAGACAATGTAATTGACATTTACATTACTTTGGCCAAAAAAATTAAGCATTACTTTGCAAGCTAGTTTTGAGACTGCACACTAGTCTATGAAACTTGTCTTCCATCACTAGATAACTATCTCAATATAGTTATCATGATTTATTTTCATTGTTTAAGAAGTTAAATTTTATTTTTTAAGAAGTAGGGTCCATGACTCATCTTACTAATCAAAAAATATCCTATCAGTTCCACCTTAGGATCTCTATGGGAAAGATAGTGACCACATAATGATTTTCATCATTACGTCCTCAGTATCTTTCCTGTAGCCATCCTAAGTTAGCATGGGTAGGATACTATAGAAAGGACAATAGGGTGTAACACTTCATTTACACTTAAGGTTTTCCATGAAAGATAAAGTAAATAAGTTCATCTTTACGACATGTCATAATATATCATTACACGATATTAAATTAGTGAAATAGGATTACAATAACTCTATGAGCTATTATCTTTCATTAGTTCCTCTTATCAAACTAACGCAACATAATATTCATCGTTAAGTATATGTTTACTAACTATGTTTTTTATTGAGATGTTCCATTACATTACTCGTTACTGATAGTTCTCAATTTCTTATAATCATTAACAATCATGTTTAGTTCATTTATTTCCATAAGGTTAAATTATAACTTTATCTTGTTTTTGTTATATTGTTATCCTTATCATTCTATGTTTTTTCACTAAACATATTTGTTCATTTAAAATGAATCAATGAAATCAACAATAATTGTATATCATAAGATTAATAATATTTATTTACAATCAGCTGTATAACATCATATAAATACTTTCATATCCATCAAATCAAGTTACAAAATAACCAAGTATTATATTCAAACTTAATAAGGATAATCCATTATTTTCATAAGTAAGGATATACAATTTATCATGATAGTGCATTAGGAAAAATGCCCATTAATCAACTTGAGAAGATCATTCATTTGCGTTAAAAAATAAGTAAAACAATCCTTATTGTATTTTAAAGAAATATCACTTGACGTAATCATGCGTAAACAATCCAATCAGTCACTTCATGAATGTCATTCCTTTCTGCAAACTGTGGGAGAGAGAAAATGTATATATGGGTCAGTTCAAAAAATGGGCATGAGTTTATTAACTCATATTCTTGTTGTATTTAAATGAAATAATAGAATACGTTAAGGCCAACTTAATCGTAAACATATAAACTTCCTAGTTTATTAATTAGATATCTATATTTTGCACAATGAAATGATACTTCATATTGTAAGGTATGTTTATAAACACTACCTTAAATCAACTGATGAACATAATGCTTTGATTTTTAAAGTAAATACTATTGCAATTAATTATTACAATAATCAAGAATAGGATTTACATCTACATCCTTCAATTCCTTTCATAATTTGGGTTGCATACAATGTATATATTCTTCAAGAATAAAATCAACAATGTAACCTTCGTCAATGTATAACTGTAATGTTCTAATGAATGATAATAATCCAAATCATTATCTATTTCCTATATTTACATATGACTAAACAAAATGGATCATATAGATTTTTAGTAAATAATCAAAAAATTATATCAATTTTAATTTTTTACTCCATAATTTTAGATTCCTGTGATGAATACAAAGGTAAGCAGTAACATCCAAATTTTATAAGAAAACTATACAATGCCAAATACCTACCAAAATTTCATCCTTTTAAGTAATAAGTCAAGCAGTCTTACTTATGAGGAGACAATCATTACTAACAATAAGTGCATTAATGAATTTAATATCAAACACTTTAATATACTAACATTATCTAATTATCAATGGTTATCTTCACCAATCAGTAGTAGAGAGAGAGAGAGAGAGAGAGAGAGAGAGTTTGACAATCCATGTTGTAAGGTTCTTAGTAATAACATTTTTGGAAAAGGGTAAAAAGTGGGAGTTTTGAAAGGACCCACATCCTTGTAAAACATGCTCTAAAGGCTGAATAAATCAATAAAATGTTACCAAGAGGAAGCCAACATCAACAAAAGGGGAAGGCCGAAAAGCCACATGAGAAGAAAAAAGTGAGAAGAAAAGAAAAGAAACGTACTGCAACACCCATTATTGCAGGTTCAACCATATTGTAGACACGAGTAGTTTGATCACTGCACTATTATTCTTAATATTTCACTAACTATCCTCCTCCTCGCAAATGGACAACACCTCGTCAATTAGGCCTATCTAAATCTCCTTTTACAACATCCTTTAGGTCATATTCCTCTTATAACTGACTAATCATTCTAATATAGCCTCTTATTAGCTAAACCCTCTTCTAATCCCCTTCTAAATCGCTTCTAATGGCTTCTTAGGTCATTAATCCATATCATTAGATTGAGTGGTCCTCTCACAACTCTCTCATAATCCTAATTCGTCACTAAATATGATTAATTATCCTAAACCTAGATTAACTAGCCTAAGACATGTTTAACCTCTTCTAAGCCTAGTCAAATCTTACTTTGACTCACTAAAAGTGCCTTTTAGTTTATTCATTTGTCCCACATGCACCCAAAGTCTTCCATTTCTAAAATTAGAACCCTATAAATACCCCACTACCCCTAGACCATTTCTAAGAACACTTCCTCTTTTTAAACATAAACTATAACATTTTGTTTAGGATTTAGGGTTTCTTTTCATTTGTTTATTGAACTATTTGATTTTCTATTGCACTACACACTCAAGCTTTGAGTAAATGGGAAGAACCATGTGTCTTTGTAACCATTAATGGCGAGCTCCCATTCTCATAATCACAAACTGATTTCTTAGGATCTTTATTAGGTTCATTTACAAAGTTTTCAAGAATAGAGGATAACTAGGTATGTTAGGTTTTCTTGTTTACTTCAATATTGATGCATGAAAAGTAATGAATCCTTGTTTATTTCTTATCATGACGGTCCATTAAATTGTTTTTTAAAGTTTTGGGGTCTCTTAAGTGTTCTTGCCCCATTTTCATAGCTTTTACAACTTTTCCTTGTTCACATTTGGCACGCCCAGTGGGACTTACTCCATAGTCCTTTAGAAGTTGTTTTTGAGATTTTTATCTCCATATCTAACCATTTTCATGTTTTTTAGGGTTAAATATCTTGTTTTATAACATATTTCTAACTTTATGTGGGCTAAATCTCCCTTTTGCATGAATGTTTAATGGGTTAAAGCTAGAAATATGTTTTAATGGTGGAAATTTAACCTGTTTGCTTTTTTAAAATTTTCATTTCCGTGTTTTTTTGTAGTTTTGCAGGGGTACGTGTACACGTCCTAAATCAGAGCGTATCTGTCGACAGGGGCATATATCTGTCATTCTGGCCATGTACCCATCTACTTGCATTTTGACTGTCAACTCATTTTACAAAGGGGCGCGTATCCTTTGTTAATCATGCATAGGAGTCAAACTACACACGTACCCACCTATCACGACACGTAGGCGTTATTTCAAAGACTATGTTGACCTCATATTTTACCCTGTACATGTATTTACCTTCTACGGTGCGTATCCACTAAAACCCATGCATGTGTCATTCTACCCGCGCAGGTGTAAATCCATATAGTCTGTTTCTGTAGCCACACGTATCCACCATTCAGAGCGCGTATCTGTCAAAAAGGACATGTACCCATCATTTTGGACACGCATGTGTCACTATCAAAAAGAGTTTTTTTGCTGCAGGTGTAGACACCAATTTTTGGTATAGTTCCCATCCGTCATCGCACATTCAATCAACTCTCACTCTCACTTTTCTCTTTATTAAATTTAAATAAAATACCACCCATTTACTCACCTTATTTAATTGATTATCAAATGGGATCCATGTGGACCCATTTGATAATTAGAATTTTGGCATTATCTCTCATCTCTCACAAATTATTCTATTCATGGGTATTAATATACCCATCCGACACCCCTTTCTTAAATTCAAAATATGGAATCTTTTATCTCACCTACCATGTCAATCATGCTCCGCACTCCATCTAATAAGTCAAACCATGGGCCCCACGTTATCACATCATACCTCTTAACTCAAGTTACTCTACCAAACCTCGATTACTTGTTAACCCCAATCTAACCTCACCTCCAAGCTATAAATATGGGTTTTCCCCCATATTTCAGAGGACCTGTAAAAAAAGAAAAAAGGACCTGAACCCAAAAAACTTGGAAGGAGAAACTAGACCTAGGCCCAAAAAGGAGAAGAAAGAGCCTAATTAAGTTCTACAAGTTTGAAGGAGAAATATTTGCCATTGTTTTTTATCCTGCCATCTTGATGCCCATTTCATCTCCATATCAGAGCACAAGCTAAGTCCCCTCGTCATTTCAGTTGTTTGTCATTTTGTATTTCATTATTTCTACATGATATCTAATGTTCATTGTTTATTGCTATCTTTCTTGACACGAGTGTTGACATCCTCTAAGGGAGTTAACATCCTCTTGAAACCAGGATCGTCCGGGAAACCCCCACATATTTTTATCTAATCTTATCTGTTTCATTTTTGTAGACCTATCTTCTTTGTATAACACACCTATCTTCTTTGTGCCCATAGATCCACATCTGCATCTGAGGTCCTAAGCCCTCCATCATTCGAAGTTTTTGGTGGCTTTCGGTATCCGCTTTCACCCGTGTGAGAAAACAATTTCCTGTACAACATTTGGCACGCCCGATGGGTTCATATCCAAGCTCTGGTCGTTTCATTTGTTTCGTTCTTTTTCTCAAATTGTCCAAGTGTCGTGAGTATAACAGGTGTCTGGTTTCATAGTTCTTGCCACTTTAGATATTGCTTGTGAAGATTTCATTTTTTCAACTGACTTGTTTGCAGGGTGTTAGTTTAGCCTCCACTGGTATGGTATGACATTTTCATTTTTTCGTCTTTCTCTGTCACGAGGTAAATGGTTTTCTTATTTTGAAAAGTATTTTTATTTGGTTGTTTATAATTGATCAATAGTTTTATTGTCGGGTGTCTGGTTTCATAGTTCTTGCCACTTTAGATATTGCTTGTGAAGATTTCATTTTTTCAACTGACTTGTTTGCAGGGTGTTAGTTTAGCCTCCACTGGTATGGTATGACATTTTCATTTTTTCGTCTTTCTCTGTCACGAGGTAAATGGTTTTCTTATTTTGAAAAGTATTTTTATTTGGTTGTTTATAATTGATCAATAGTTTTATTGTTGTTGCTATTAAAAAAAATTAATTAATAATAATAAATAAACAAATAAATGTAATTTATACCCAAAAAAACAAAGGAAAACAAAATAATATAATAATAATATTATTATCCCCCATACTCCTTCCTTCTCGCTGAACCACCCACGAGCTCATACCCTACACCAACTCCCACTACCTACTCAGCTCGCCATACACTCCCACACTGAGCCAATTCCTCGCATCCATTCACCTCACATCTCCCTTCCTCCCAAATCTATTCCACTCACCTCACATTCGGCTCGACTTTATCCTCACGTCCCCTCCACACACCTCCGCTCGGCTCTCCCTCTGAACTCGCTGCTCTCCCTCATCAACTTTCCACCCGAGCTTCCACCTAATGACTCCCGACTCCAATCACCATCCTCCCAACCCAGCTTGTCCTCCACATCTCCCTTCCACCATCTACCTCAACTCTCCACACCTCACCACTATTTACACACCACCCGAGCTACCATCCTCCATACCCATACAGAGAAATCTCTCGAATCTTCCCACATCCCTTCCACCCAACTCGACTCCCTACCTGCTCAACCACCGTTATCTCCTCCCCCCAAACCCCGTCACTCACTACTTCTTCCTCACACGGCCAAACTCTCATCCTCGCCCAACTCCGTTCTCTGCCCGATTACCCGCCAACACTGCTCCCCCACGAAGCTTCATCCACACGATCAGCTCATCATCCTCCTCTGCCCAACATCCCAACGCTTCTCTTTCACCGAGATGCCTCCCTCTTACTCCACATAGCTTCCCTCAGCCGAGTCATCCAACCTGAACCACTCCTTTTTCCTACCTGGCTTCCCCATCTCCCTCTGTTACCAATGCTAATTTCGCTTACTTCCTAGATCAGATCTCGAGCTCTCTCCTAACTCCAACACCTCCTTCCTTACCCCTGGCCATTTGGCCACACATTCTACCTCCTGTGTCTTTGGCCATTCGGCCACTTCCCATACCCACAAAAACACAACACGCACCGTTCCTGTTCACCTCACTCTGTTTAGTTTTGCTCGACCCCTTGACCAAGCTCTATTCCCCCATTCCTTCGACTCGTCTCCCATCCTAGTCCACCGCCTCCATCCGGCTCCCTCCAGTCCTAACTTCTTACTTGTCCCACCGCTTCCACGTATCTCCCACAGTGTCCACACCTATCACCAAGCTTCCATATATTCAACCCTCACCCATTGCCACTACTTTTCTTCAATCATGTCTCCTCTCTTTTGCACCGAACATGTGTATCTCTGCACCCATTCGAACTGATTTGTGTTCAACTTTAGGGCCTCAGCTATTTTCATGATTTGTTGCCGAGAAATCCCTGATTTTTTTTGGACAATTATTTACACCCACTATACCGAGATCCCTGATCAGAGGTAGTCACTTGACAACTCCAATTATTATTGTATTGTCCACATCACACGACGACATTTGGTTTTGCGTATTTTCGATGAGTGGGATACCTGTTTTAATTGCTCCACATACGGCCGCCGACGGTTCGAATTTCCATCTTGATTTTCCTAAAGCAATATTGGACTCCTTTTCCATTGCTTTCAACCCAGGCCTGAAATTTCAAATTATTCCCTGTCAAATCAAAATCTGTTGACGACTTAGCTCTATCAGATTGTTGTACTTTCCAGAATTTTTTTAAAATGGTTCTATTTTTGTCGATATATATCTATAATTTGTGGTTTTAAACAAACAAAACCATCTTTCATAATGTAATATAATCATTTTTTTAGTATTTCGTGATTTCTTTGAGAATTAAGTTCATGTAGTTTATAGCCTATTAGTGTATCTTCATTACTACGATTTTGTGAATTAATTAGATTAATTATTTGTGTTTTTTTATTATTTTATTTTAATTTTTGTACGATGACATTATTTATAAACAACATATTTATGACATTTATATATTAATCACATCAGCGATTTATATTTCTTTTCTTTTTGCAGGGTAACATCTACAACGTTGTGATCACAAAATAATGTTGTCAAAGACCAATATTGAAATCAAACACATCGTGCAAAACATTTTCATCAACCTCATTCGCAATAGTAAACGGTGCCATTTTTGGGTACCCAGGTATTTCAGGCCACTGACTGACGCTGCCAAGTACATTATCATCACACACAATCAAATAACCAGGAAAAACATTCTCCAGGTTTTTCTCGTTTTTCTCTATTTTCTCTTTTTTACACTGAACTTTTCCTTTCTGAGTGATTGTCTACATTGAATTTCACATTTCATTTTGGATTAAAACAAACCTTTCTTTTCTACATCCTGCCTGATCACATAGTTTAAATAAGGGGTCTAACTCTCTACATCACACATTATCACACACAACCTGAGACTTCACGAGTGGAATCAACACATCAAAACACTCCTCTCACCTGGTTAACTGATTGGGATATGAACACCCAACAGGCAACCGTCTCAGACATCTCCCAAGTCAAAACTACCTAAAACCAGCCTTAGACTTCCATTATTTAGGCACCTTCATTATCTGTTTTAATTTTATTTTACAACTCGAAATTAATCATGATGATAAAAAATATGCGGCTTGATTTGTTTGTCAACAAATTTCACAAACAAATGTTTCTCTATTTCACACCTATTGTCGCTCTCTCTCAAATTAAGACAAAACAACAATTTCCTCCACCTAATAAAGTTACTTCCTCTAACAACCTCACCCAACAAGATTCTAAACTCAAAATCACGTCGTTAGTTACTCAATCTCTAGTCTCCATGATCTCGCCTCATGAGAATCATGTCATGTACGACTATCCTGGTCTTAAAACTAACCCTTATATCCCTTATCAATCTAATCTTCCTAAACTGACCACACCACCATGTCCCACTCCTCTAAAGACACTCGGGCCTCCTCCTAACCCCATATATTACTTCTTACTCCAAAAATCCCGTACAATCTCTCAATCCTCCCAATATCCTAAATTGGTGGATCACATTCCACCCACATCTCATTTTGACAATTCTAGTTTATCCACTATTAATAGGCCCATCCAAAAATCTCAACCTATGAATACCTGCATTCCTACCCATCTTATGTCCCAACTGTCTCAACCTCTTAACATTCACACCCCCACTTATCATTTACCACAACAACCTATCCAATTTCAATGAACACATCGTGTCCATATTGTCCAAAGTCAGTGTATACAACAATCCCAACCCATGACACATGTTATTCCTTACCAAACATCTCTCCAAACACCCACATATCCGTAAATTAATCATTTGCCTTATCAAACCATTATGCAAACATCCTATCCACAAAATTATTAACCACCTCATCAGACGATTCCTCAACTGCCCACACACCCACAAACACATCATTCGCCTTATCAAACTAATTTTCAAACCACACAGTCAATCCAATCTCAACCTTACAACACCTCGAGTGATCCTATTCACGTTTAGATGAATTAGTTGGCTAATTTAGAAACCGTTACCTTAGCACCTAATAACACCTTATCCTATGAACAAATTTGTAATGAACCGATTCACCCATCGATTCCAATCAAACCCTACCCTTCTCATTGGAAAATTCCCATGCTTAATAAGTTCAATAATAAGGAATATCCCCAACAACATCTCTTCACATTACACCATACATGTTGTCTTATTGCGCATGATCACGATATAATTCTTCTCACTTTCCCCATGTCTTTGTTCAGTCCCAAGTTAGACTGGTACAACAATATCCCACGACATTCCATATCCTCCTTCACCCAATTTGCACAGTTGTTCTTAGAACACTTTTCTATCAATATCGCACGTAAAACCACTATCGTTGATCTCTATACCATTTGACAGTTCAAAGACGAGCCCATTACTGACTTCGTCGCATGATGGTGTGGTGTTATAAACCATCTGTCCTTCTATCTTCCACAAACCGAACTCATCGAATTATTCTCGCATTCTAGTGCAAAACATATATCATCTACTTTGCAAATCCAATCATTCCTAACCTTTGACGAAGCTTTCATAATGGCTTGCAAAATCGAAACTCGTGCCATTGAGAAGGGTTATCTTAAAATCATATCAGCTAAACCTAAAGTTGAATCTACCAAACCATTCACACATAACGACAAATTTAAGGGTGCAACCAACACTATGGTCATTAAACCCAAAAACTATCCCCTCAATCAACAACCAACTACACTACCTTGGGAGAATCATATACTTTTGTATTTGATAAGTTGATGAGAGTAAAATCCATCCAACTTCCTCCCATACGACTCGTGGAAAACTCGCAAGCCAAGCCTATTTGGTATCATGAAGCCAACTATTGTAAATATAATTGAATCAAAGGTCATGACATTGAGAAATGTCATTCCTTTAAAGATCGTGTCTAATAACTCATAAATCAAGGGGATATCCAAATCGATAGCTCCACTATTCAAACTTTACCTAATCAATCACCAAAAAATCAAGCTACACTCTTTACATCTCAACTATCAAACACTTGTATGGTTGACATTGTCAGTCAATATCTTATCTTATCACCAACTTCACACGTTCCTACAATGGACATTATTCCCATTCTTTATGTGGAACCGAGCACACCTACATCAACGTTTACTACCTATCATGATCCTACACCTTCCTCTACCTTAACCACATCTGCATCAAATTTTACTGTACCATACACTTCATCCACTTCAATCACACCCCAATCTACCACATTAGATTCATCCTTAGCACCTATTTCATCCCCACACTACGCCTGTTCTCCACCCTCAGGAACACCTTCTCAAAGAATAAAGAATGATTGTCCTTGAATAGATTAGAGAAATAATAAAGGAATGAAGAATTTGGGGAAGAATGAAAGAATGGGAAAACTATGATTATTTCTGTAGGAGGAGAGAGAAATATTTCATCAAGTCTGCCTCCAACTTATTCTAGGTATCAACCTCACTCTGTGCCTGTTGACAAAGGTTGTCGACTAGGGTGTTTAGCTCTTCAAAGCTCAGCCCTTCTCCTTGGGTATTCATTGTTTCCACGATCCCCTCCAACTGTTTTCCCAAATCCTTGAGTGCGTCCATGCTTCGAGTGATATTGGGATACAAATCCTTCATCTGGTTCTTGATTAAGCCCTGCAAAGTCTCAATAGCCTCCGATTTCTTCTCAACCTTGGCTAGAATTTTATCACGTTCCATTTTATTCCCCTTGTTCTTCTCTTGGAACTCCTTGAGCTCCACTTCATGGGTGGCAACCAGAATGCTCGCCACTTTATCCCTATTGGCGTAGTTGTCATAAGAGGCCTTAACAACTTGGGTGGTGGATTTCACATCCACAAGGACTTTCTTGTATTGGGCCACAATTGCCACAACCTTCATCTTTTCCTCCTTTTCTTTACGCGTCGATGCCTCCTCTGTGGACTCTAAGGCCAGTGGTCATTTTTCCATTGTGAGAGTCCTCTAGACATTCCAGGGTGGATCCATACTTCTACATAGGTGGCGTTATATCTAGATGCTTCAAGAAAATGGCATTTGTGACCATCTCTGCTTTCTTGTAGATCTCGCGCACCATTGCCTTCTCTTCTTTCAACTCACGCCTTAGCTGCACACTGATTAGCTCCTCCCACTTTAAGTCCTTGGTTCTTTTCTCCAGCTGTTCTTCCTTCTTCTCCATTTCTGCCTCTAGGAACTTCACCCCGTCGTTCATCCCGAAGAGTCTGGCCTCTACTTCCACCGAAACTTTATTCAATGCATTATAGATTTTCTCGTTTGATAGCCGCTGAGTGTTAACCAAGGGGTGTCACCTTTTGACTCCGGTACCTTCATTAGTGCCTCTTATCTTACTTCAAATTATGGTTTTTCGATATGGGAATCAAATTCCCAAGAAATCATTTTCCTTTTCCGAGGGTATGCACCTTCCTCATCAAATGATGCCATAGCCAAGAGTTGCTCCGTTAGTATGGTGATTTGAAAGCGTGCGTGCAACACCTTGTTTGGATCATAAATATAGCCCATCCTCTAAACCTGTGATGCCTCTGCACTTTTTCTCCCCATGTGCGTGGCCTTAGGAAAGCTCACAGCCAAACTAGGATCCCCTCCCATGCTGCCATATTCCTTTTCTATGCTTTCCTCCTCTGCTTCCTTCATCACCAAGTCCACACTACGTTCCATCTCTTGGTCTACTAGGTCTTCGATGATCTTTGTTACCTCTTTCTCCACAACCTTGTCTACCTATTCCTTAGTGAGGCTTGGGGTCCTTTGTTCTTTTATAACTTATTTGCTTACCCCTTTGTCTTGAGTATCTACCTCTTCCTTGTCATTCTTCCTCTTGAAAAATATGTACTCATTTTCTTCTTCCTCTCCTTCCTCCTCTGAGTCATGTACATCATAGATAGGATGGTCTGCACCTCTTGGTTCATCTTCATCATCATCATATCTCTCGACTCCATAGGCCTCCAAGCTCTTTGTATCCCCCTAGTCATTTTCTTCTGTCACCTTCTGCTTCTTCCTGGCAGGAGATTCTGCTCCCTCCTCCTCCTCCTTTGGTGACTTCTCGTGGGTGATGGGTTCTTCGTGCTCCAACGCTTCTTCCTCTGGAGTCTTTGCTTTCACTGGGGACTTCTTTCTCCATGCGTAAGTACTAGGCATAGTGCTTGTCTTTGACACGCTTACCACTTGTGTAGCCTGAACACTTGGTGCTTTTTGCACCTCTTCTCTTTCCCTATTCTTTGGCGTGGGATTATTTCTTCTTATGGGGTCCTCAGGGATGAATACATCATTTTCCAAGTATGCGCCCTTTTCAAATTTTGGCATTATGTGAAGGTATATCCTTTTTGCATCCCTTCCAGTGATTGGCAAAGTTACTGGCTTCATCATCTGTATCTTGTGGGATACACATCTCTCCATGTATGTGCACTTCTTGGGGTAAACTAACTTCCTACAAATTTCTATGTGGTCTTGATCCACCTCACTAAGGTCAAACCTTAGTCTCTTGGCCTCTTTGAACCTGTTCACCCCTGATTGGAAGTACTGTGTGGTGAAGGAGAAGGGAAGCTTGCACCAGGGGCCCATGTTTTCATATGTCAACCTAAATATGCCAATGCAAAAGTGTTGATATAAGGTGAATTTTTCCTCTCCTTTCATGAGTGTGGGTAACTGCTCTGGAATCCTCCATTCTTCCCTGAACACATCCCTCATGTGCTTGTACCACTTTTTTAAATGTGATTTGTGAGTTGTTGTCATGGTCTCATAAGTATATTTTCTGAAACTCTTCGCGGGTGAGGGATCCTCTTCTGGGTACTCCCAAACAAACCTTTCCGGCCCATCGGGCACTCTGATCTTTGAGAAGACAATTGTGAGGAGAACATTTCCAAATAATATCTTCTCTCCTTTTTGCATGCTGCTAATGATTTCATCCACGATGAAAGAGGACAAGTTGTAGATGGCCCCCTTAGATATCTTCCGGCATACATTCAACCATGCCTTGTTCACTTGAGTCCATCTCTCTTGATCATTGAGCTTAGTTACCAAGCGCACGACCATCCTCATCACAGGGTCTGGGATATTTGCGATGTCAAAGTAACACGATCCTTTTTTATAGTCATACACATCTACTGTTTCCTTGATGGCTTCCTTGTCGCTTAGGTTATCGTCAATACTATCCCCCTCACAGATAAGGCATGTGAACTTGGAAATTAACTGGGGAGTTATGCGCATCTTGCACCCCGCAAAATAAAAATGGTCTTCGTGAATGTGCGCCATTATTCACTGGTAGAGGTGCTTAGGTTTTCTGAAGTAAGGTAATTCGTAAAGTTGCAGTAACCCTTCCTTCTCCAATTTAACCTTTCCTTCATCATTGTATATGGGCAAGCCCTCTGGTGTCCTTTTGTTTGTTGGGAAAACCAAATCCAAAGCCATTTCTTTTTCTGTCCTGCTGGTTCGATGATTATAGTCACTCACAGTCATCTTCCGCAAATGAGATTCCCATTCTTTTCCTAGCAATACCCCACCTAGGTATTGCATCTTCGCATACCAATCTTCATTTGTGCTTGCGATGGTAGTCGTTTGCTTCCCCTTGCCCTTTCCTTTCTTCTTTTTAGGTGAGATGGTTGCTTTTTTTGGTACCATTCTTGTGGTTAGGTTATCACTTCAAAATGTCTTCTCCTTGCTCTGTTCTACCACTCTATCCAATCCTAATACTTAATCTTGCGAAGAACCCTCCTAACACCGTTCCCTAGCCACACAACCCTAACTGGAACAATACTTACACAAGACGACACTTCTTAACAACATCCTTCTCAACAACTCCTTATACGCTCATGTACTCGTTTCCTACTGGTTTACTGATCTACTCTAGTCACGTCTGTCCTTTTTAGATTTATTCAATGTTTCTTCACACAAATCACTTTTGGATGCCCTAGTTCATGAGAAATCTCTTTACTTCGTAAACACAAGGTAAAATAATGAGTGCTTGACTTCTTATTTATAGATTTTCATTCTTTCCAGCATTAAATGTTATTTTACCTACCACCGTACTTGACACTAAATGTGGATTTTTCACCAAGCCATCCTTGCGTGCCTTCATTTACGTGCCCAATCTTACACACAACATTTTACACCCTTTTGGTGCGTAAACAATCCATCCTGACAAAAGACTCGTACGCGCATGTTAACAGTGCCGAAGGAACTTCTTTTGTTATTCACCTAATTTTTTCTCTCACGTACCTCGTGTTGTTTCTATTCTTCTTTCTCCTCTGTACGTGGTTTCTCTGAAGTCTTATGCTAACACCAAACTTTTTTGTCCACCTCTTCTTTCATGCACTTTCTTCATTCTGTGCACTTTGTATCCATTAACCGGGCCATTCACCGTAATTTCTACTACCATTTCAACTTGTATTACGGGCCTATACTTCGCATCACTCTAACCCACACTAAAACAAATGTGCGGTCCTCTGCGCATGCATATGCTTCAAAAAAAAGTAATGTGGTTACCAACTCTCAAGGCACAAAATAAACAACCGAACAAATGACGAGAAAGGGAAACACAGAAAAGGAAAGTACATAAGGGGAAACCTAAACTAAATGGCAACACGACCTTATTTACAAATAGCAAGAAGACTTATTTATAGTAGGGCTTCAACTTACTCCCATTAAAGTGACTTGGTAATCTTGTCCCATCCAGTGCTTGTAACTCGAAAGCACCTGAATAAAAAATGTACGATATGAGGTAAGTTCCCAACCAATGGACTTTCAACTTCCCAAGATGTCGCAGATACTTGGATCATATAATACTTCAAACTTCTTGTTCTTGATATGACGATCATGCCATGCTTTTTGTCTTGATTTTTCTTTCTTCTGACTCCACCTAGAAAGTGATTGCCTTTCATCCAACTGCATCAATTTATCAACTATTTCTTCCAGTCCTTTCTCATCGGCTATACCCCTTGTGCACGCTATATGTATCAATGGTAACATGAATTCCACTGGTAAAATAGCCTCCATGCCGAACACCAATTGAAACAGTGTGGCCTTGTTCAAAATTTTACAGGTTGTCTTGTATGCCCATAGAACGGCTAATACCTTATCATCCCAATCTTGTCTTCCGATGTCACAGACCTTAGTTAACGTATGACTTAGTATTTTGTTAAATGCCTAAGAAGTCCCATTTTCTTGAGGGTGATATGGGGAAGTCTTATGATGGGCCACCATAAATTCTGCCAATAGGATCCTGACTATTTCATTGAGGAAGTGTGTACCCCTATCACTTGTTAAACTTAAAGGGCAACCATATCTGCTGATTATGTTTTCCCATAAGAATCTAGCAGTTGTCGCCATGGTGCAATCATTTGTAGGTGATGCCTTTGCCCACCATGTTAAGTAATTGGTGCAAGTGATGATATAGCGCAAAGAAGTCCTTCGCGCGGATGGCAAAATTGGTCCTACAAAATCAATTGCCCATTTTTCAAATGGTGCAGCGCTGACTATTGGTCGCAAGGGCATTTCATCTCTTTTTCCTGGTTTTCCTAGGCGATGGCAATGGTCACAGGCCTTGCAAAACTCAATGCAATCTTTGTAGATGGTTTCTGTTGTCACCAAATTTCACCCCCCCTGGGTAATTTTGATAACATGCATCAGAATATTCAAGTCCCAGGAAAATTGATTGATTCGGGGCCAAAAATCATGTTGCTAGAGTCCTCCTTAAATATTTTCTACCAGTGTCCCTGTCTGAGAGGAAAAGAGCTAAGCTCTGAGAAAATGTGAAAAAAAGGTTGCAGAAGGCAAGTCAGTTGATCCAGGAAAAAATCATAAAAATGACTAAGTCCTAGTCCTAGGGGCAGTCTTTGGGACAAAAGGGCCCGAACTGGCCGGCTCGGCCGAAGTAAGCACAAATAGCCCGCAAAGCAATAGGGACATCTGGGACAAAAGTACACGGCGGGCGCGAAATGTCGGTTCTACCGAGAAAAAATTGGCTAACTACTGAGAGTGACGCAAATGGGACAATCGGGCCAAAAAGGCGCAAACCGGCCGAAAAGAGTCAAGTCAGTCCGAAGCAAAGTGGGACAAGCGGGCCAAAAATGCCCGAACCGGCTGAATCGGCTGAAATGAGTCTAGTAGGGTCCAAAATCAAATGGGACATTTGTGGACAAATGGACGCGAAATGCCCGAACCGGCTGAAATGAGCACAAAGGGCCCAAAATCAAATGGGACATCCGGGACAAATGGATGGCGAAGTACGCGAAGGAGCCGAAGGAGCCGATGGACTCAATCAGAAACTGCCACGTGATCCTCACAGGAGAAAAAGTCCAAAAGGTCAAAGGGGCGAGTTATCGAGCGCTGAACCGAACCAATGAAATGGCGCCACGTGTCCAAGTTTAAGGGGCCCACAAGAAATTTCAAAAGGAAAGCCCGCGATAAGACGGAGGAGAGAGAATTGCTCGTCCAATCAGCACGTGCCACGTGTCGTCGAGATGGCGAAGAGCGGGAAAACATTTGTAAAATTCGTTTTGATCTGTATCCGTGCCCTAAATCTTCAGATCGCCATATCTTTTGATCCAGAGCTCGGATTTCCACGTTCTTTATATCAACGGAAAGCTGTTGAGATGCTCTACATGATTCTGGGATCAATCTCGAGTTTTGGTGTAGTCTGAAGAGAGAAAATTGAGAAACGGCTCTGTCACGTGATGGTATATGAGCCAGAAGCGACCTTTCAACAACCCGTTTTAATGCTAATGGGTTGCATTCTTCTTCTACACGGCCAGAAGTGACATTTTAGCAGCCAAATTAATGCACATGGGTTGCATTCTCCTCCAAAATCGCTCAAAGTGACAGGGTATGGGTTGGTAAGATCCTCCATGCTTATTTAATGCATCTGCAGTCAATGAGGAATGGGCTTGCATGTTTTACCATGTTTTCTATCCCCTGGGATCGACCCATGCAATGTAAAACCCAGATTTGGCTCATTTAAAAAAAAAAAAAGAGTTGTTCATTCTTTCGGCTCGGCCCTCCCTTCTTTTCTTCTCTAGGGTTGAAAATGGAGTTCGAGCCTCCTCCCTGCTCTGTAATGGCGTTTTTTGCCTTTTACTAATGGAATGATGTTCTGTGCAAACTTCTGGAGCAATAAAACGTGTTCTGTGATGCATCTGTCCATCCTCTCTCGTTTTTGCTTGTTCTCTCCTTGCCTCTCTTCATTTGCAGGTATCTGTGCATGTCTAAATGTTCATTGCAGGTTTGGAGCTGTGTTCATGGAGTTTTGGGACATTTTCTGTGTGAAATCTATCCTTGGGCCTGTGATGCATCTGTCCATCCTTCCCATTGCTCACCTCTCTTTGTCCCATGGCAGTTTTGATAGATGTTCAACATCCTCCTTCTCTGGTGTATCACCGTTTTAGTGTAGGCTTTTGCTGTTTTTCCCTTCTCTCTCTCTCTCTCTCTCTCTCTCTCTGTCTCCTTGGCATGGTTAGATTAGGATTAGATTAGCTTGCCTGCACTGGAATAGCTTATGGCAGGTAGTTTAGGAGCAGGAACCAGCCTTCTCTGGAGATTCCTCTCTCAGTTTCACAAGTCCCCACGCTTGGAGAGAGGTTTCCATGTTGTGCAATCACACTGGATGCCTAAACATCAACCTAGAAGCCTGATGTGCATCCAGGGGTGCTATGATTTTGCATCAACAGTTTCCCACCAAATCCCTACTAATAAAATCTTCCATGCAGTAGTATTTCCTGCATAGTGCCCTCCTACAATCCCACCATGTGCTTCTTCCATAATGGCTACGCGCTCATGTTCCAAAATGCATCGGCGCAGAACCTCATCACAACCCAACTTGTACAGGTCTCCACTAATAAGCATGTAGGGTGTGGCGTGTATTGCCAACTGTTTTCTCTCCACAACCTTCATCCCTTCGAGTGCCACACCTTTTTTTAGTTGTAAGTTCCATTGTAGATATGTGTAAAATGTGGAAGTATACACATGCCATATGAATTATTTGACAAAATGCCTAAAATAAACATGGTCTCATAGACTGCAATGATTGTAGGATATGTCCAAAATAGGTTTCTTGAAGTAGGTGGTTGGGGGTTTTGTGATCATAAACATTTCTCTTGTGTTTTAATTTAGACAATTTGTTTAGACATATTGTATATGCAAATTAAATAAAGAAAGATAAGAAAAAGAAAAATTTGAATGTTATTGTTTAGGAAATTGAAAAATCTATGTCACTGATTATATGAGTTGAAGGATTTTTGATGTTTAGTATTCTATCTCACCTTGTTACATTCATGGCATGTAGTTGTGTACAAGTATTGGTCCCAAATTAATAATTAGGTTTAATCTTGCTTTTTGCATCTTGATGTATATGCTATTATACATTTAGTCAATAATATTTGTCGAGGTTTTCATTGTACATACTTGATTGTGGAAATGAGTGGGGACCAAACTACTTTATGCCAAGTTTTTGGGCTCATTTGTTTAAACCATTTTCCTATTTTGAATTGGATTTCTCTATATGTGAGCTCTAAAATTGTTCATTTTTTTCTTATTTTGAATTTAGTATCATCAACATACAAGCTTGGAATTATTCAAAATTCAAACCCATTACATTTTCTAATTGAATGTATTAAATATGTTAGCTCTAAATTACTTAAAATTTAAATCCTTCAATTTTTTGAACTGTGAGCCTCCAATATATGATCTATGAGGTGTGCTTTATTATGTTTTCTTGGACTATTGCAGTACTTATTCTAGACATTAGACATTATATGTCTTGATTCATAAAATGGTTGCAACTCCCAAAAAAATTGCCAAACACTTTACATATAAGAAATAAAGGCCCTATTTTTTTCATTCAAAAAAATAAGTAATTTAAATCCTTCAATTTTTTGAACTGTGAGCCTCCAATATATGATCTATGAAGTGTGCTTTATTATGTTTTCTTGGACTATTGCAGTACTTATTCTAAACATTAGACATTATATGTCTTGATTCATAAAATGGTTGCAACTCCCAAAAAAAATTGCCAAACACTTTACGTATAAGAAATAAAGGCCCTATTTTTTTCATTCAAAAAAATAACTAATCTAAATCCTTCAATTTTTTGAACTGTGAGCCTCAAATATATGATCTATGAAGTTTGCTTTATTATGTTTGCTTGGAGTATTGCAGTACTTATTCTAGACATTAGACATTATATGTCTTGATTCATAAAATGGTTGTATCTCCCAAAAAAATTGCCAAACACTTTACGTATAAGAAATAAAGGCCCTATTTTTTTCATTCAAAAAAATCCTTTAAAACATATATTTTTTATTTGACATCTAATCTCCATGCAAATTTGATTTGGTGTTAAATTTGGAAATTCACTAAATGAAAATGGAGGTGAAGCTTTGAGAGGGAATGGTGTGGGAATAATTATGTTAGAGTAGACTATGATAAGGGCCCTTTAACATTTAGGAGAGGAATCATTCCATTAAAAATTAGGGTTGGAAACACAACATAAAGTAGGGTTGTTGAAGATAAAATTGGGAATGGATTTGTCATAGAGATCCCTTCTAGTGATCACATGCAACTTTGGTCGACCATTATTAAAATCATCAAGATTCTAGTGATCACAATGAATTTGAGTCTTGTTTCTTGAGAGTCTGAGTTGTGTGCTTATTTTGCATGATTTTTTGGAAATACCCAAAAAAAGAGTATCATTCCTTCTTAAACAAGAAAAGCTTCCAGTCCCATAATGTAAATACAAATACAAGCTTCCCTTATTAGAAATTTTAACTGGTTAATTGTTACAATTCTTATACTCTTTCGATTATGATTCTATAATCGAATGACACTTGGTCTATTAGTGATGTTGTTTGGATTTCAATAAGCCCATCAGATATCAAGTTTTGCTGAGTGCAAGGCCTAGAGATACCTGAAATGGAGAGTCAAAACAACTTAGGCCGGGATCAACAAACAACATTACCATTATTATTACCGCTTCAAAAATCATTTTCTCCCATAAATTCGCAACACAGAGCATTTCATTTCATTACTTTATTACATCAACTCATGTTTCATTTCATTGTTTCTCATCAACATTACTTCATTTTACATCAACTTAGAATTACATTTCAAATGACATATTACAAATCAAAGTGTTGGGCACTTTGTTCCAAATAATAATAGCAAATTACAATAAAAATTTAATGGTGGATTGTAAAAACCATTGCACACAAGATTAAATGGCAAAGTATTCTCAACTTCCATATCATATAAATTAATAGTTTTATTACATTCTCTTCATATTTCTCACAATATTTCCATAAATAGAAAGGATACAATTCATTTAGTGAAAATATTATTACTTTTTTATTGACTTCTCAAATTTTAAAAAATCCTCTTAAATGATGATCAAATTAATTTCAAATTTAATATGAACAATTAAATATTACATGGTCACACTATTAGGTGCCACCCCTTGTTGCTATTGTAAGGCTAACATACACTTTGACTATAATATTTTAAATTAGATGTAATGAACAATGAACACTAAATTTCTAATTGATTAAGAATGCTTTGAAATAGAAATTTAAATGTATATAGAAGCAAGAAAAAAAATAACTTACAAAGGCCTACCAACCAATTACGTAGATAAAATATTTCAAGAACATTTTAATCACATTTAGAGGTCTTTTTTAAATGCGTGAAAGAATATTAAATAAGGAATCAATATGAAACTACAATTTGTTATAAATATTTTATTTGTAAGGAAAACATTTAATAATAAAACAAGTTTAATATGTAGTAAATAAGTATAAATTTGAGATTAAGGATACTTAATCTGTACTAATTTAATTTGAGATATTGACATTAAAATAACTACTACTTTGATAGTTATTACATGATGAAAAGGTACAACTTAAACATATTGATATTTTTAATTACAATACAAATGTGATTATTACAATTTTTTATTTCAATGATAGATGATATATTTGTATTTTAGGCGTTTTTTATGAATATAAAAATAGGGGAACTCCATAAAATTTTATGTTTGTAGATTTCAATCCTATTGCCTTTGTATGATTTGTTTTTACAAATGATATACAATAAACCTAAATAAACTATAATTCAATGTAATTTTTAATGATATTTATAGAAGTCCTATTTTTAAGCGATAACATTATATATTATGTTTCATAACAATCAAGATTTCAATTTACCATAATTAATGTATGCTATGTCAAATGGTAATTCTTAATCACTAAATTAATAGTGTGATTGTGAGCTTAATATGTTGATATTAACAGATTTGG
>CM034155.1:137133080-137150580 GCA_019776745.2 Taxus chinensis
CGCATCACCTTTTGAAATGTTGGGATCCCATCATAAATGGACACCATTACATGACTTCTATGAGTTCGTATAGAGATTATTAGACTTATTAGACATGGTTACAAATCCATTATTTTGAACTGAGTACTCGAATGCTTTATCACATGTTCCTCAAAAGAGGGGGCATTTATCCCAATATATTCTACACCTACAGTAAACACATGCACACTTTTGGGTTCATACATACATGTGTGTGTGTGTGTGTGTGTGTGTGTGTGTGTGTGTGTGTGTGTGTGTGTGTGTGTGTGTGTGTGTGTGTGTGTGTGTGTGTGTGTGTGTGTGTACAAGTTATAGGTAATGATAAATAGGAGCGAAGAAAAAATATTATAAAATATTGCATAGTGTCAAAAACCTACAGCTTGGTCAAAATCTAACAAACAATTCTGGTTCTTTCACACAGTTTTTCCAAGGTCAGTTGCACCAACTTTCTTAGGAGGATCATATTTTCACCTTCAAGAACTATTTTTTAGCACAATTTCATATTCATTTGATTCAGTTCAAATCACAAACAAGGAGCATGAAGTACTTCACTCCTTCACCACGAAAGATTAGTTTTAGTTAAATTTTTGAGGATCTTAGGGGCATGGGCCTCATTTCTCCATCTACATTTCAGTATATTACAGCTTTTATTAAATTTTACAACATATGGGAAGGGCATGGGGGAACGTATTCTCTTCTCTATTATGTGTATTTATTTACAAAATTGTTTGGATCCATTTGCAGCAGTGTGGTCTATGGGTTTATGGAAATTATCAAAGCAATTTAGTGGTTCGTAGACATTTTTTCTTTCCTCTTAAATTTAAAGAGGAAGATGTCATAGTTGTTGAATGAATTTGATATACTGACTTCCTCTTTCACGAGTGTTTCACTACATCATTCTTCTTCTCTCATTCTTTTACACTCAATATTGGGTTGTATGCATCCAATAATTGGGTTTCTCCTTTGCATAATTCGAGACTAATTACCTATAATCCTTTAGTAAGTTAAGAAATCCAAATTTCCATGTACAAGAAAAGCACAAGAGCTTCTCCCCCTGTAAAAAAAACACGTGCATTTTTCCAAAATTTTCCATCTCTTTAAGTTTCACTTTATGCAAATACAATTTTACATATTACACTTTATATTTGAGTTAAAGTTTAGTTTTCTATTGTGGATATTGAAATAAAATTTGTGTTGCAGATTTCATCATGGAGCATGCCAACACCAAGCAAAACAAGACAACTACAAAATAAACTTCAAGTGAATATAAAGTGTTTCTACATACTCAAGAATTTTTTCATTTAAGCATGAAATTTGTTTTTCATACATAAATGGGGTAGTATAAAGACAATCAAATTTGGCAATTTACTCTTTGACATTTCTGGTTTTGACACTGTATTCTTGCTATTATAAGATAATAACATTATTTTTATCCAAACTTAGTACTTCCCAAGGTCTCTTGTCTATCTTGCTTAGTCATACACACTAATATGTTGACATATTATAAGATTCAAATACATAAAAACCATAATCAAACTCCAATTAATAGGATGTAAAATCCATTTTTCGTGTTTCTCATCCATGGGAAAAATCATATAGTTTGATTAGGAGATGTTAGATCTGATCATGTTTGACTTGTATGGTTTTGCACCAACATATCCTCCATGTTTTCTTTTAGTTTCATATTCTTTTTGGGTCCTTTACCCCTCTGGTTCAAATTTTCTTTGATAATTTACCTTTCAAACCCTATATAAGCAAGTGTAAATTCTTTCATTTACACACATGGAAATCATATGGTAGTACATTGATACACTCACCTACACATAAAAAAGGCACTCAAGGCTCCCTAAATCTTTCCAAATCTCATGCATACTCATTAGGGAAGCAACCACTATAGGTCGGAAACATCACACCAAGTCAATAAGTCAAGTTATCTCATTTCCAAGTACTCAAACATCCATTCTCCAAGTATTTTAGCAAGATAAAAAAATCAATTCAATAATTTTCAAATGAGTTTAAAATTTGAAACCAAAGTTGCGTTCATTAATATGTCACATACTAGGTTGAGAACAACATGTAGTTTGAGGCCTCTTTAGATTAGTGCTAATGTTATAAGTGCCTAGGGGTTCCCACAACCAATTTTACAGCTCCTGGTCTCCCATCCATGGCTATGGTTTCAGATCTTATTTAGAATGTTTAGAAGGTTTCACAACATGATTGAAAATTAGGGTTTGATAATAATAGACATTTCTAAGTAGGTGACACTACCAAAAAGTTACAGATCTAGATTCTGAGAAATTTTAAAACCATATGGTAGGGTCAAGACCATACAGAATGTCTAAGTAGATTTGTACGGTCCCACCTTATGTCAGTTTCAATTTCAAAGCATCATTAGGTCCATAATTCCCATTCTAGTTGTATGTACATTAAGAACTTACCATAATCATTTGAAATCAGTTAAGTGTGCTCATTATCTTATATTTTCAACATGTGACATATATTGTAAGCATGAATGCATTGTTCTAATATTATATAATTATGTTGGAAGTTAATTAATCAGAATAACCCCATGTGTGCTTAATTCACTTAATCTATATTCTTAATATAATAAAAGGGTGTAAAATGGTCAATATGTGATCATATTCACTCTTATGATGAAAATTCATTGTATCATCATGCTCCAAAAATTTATAAGGTATGAATGTTTCATTATATTATGTTTCTCCATTTCTTTCATCATTTATTAAAAATTCATTACGGTGTCCTACATATTGGGGTTCATCATTTGATGATAAATACTCCTCTCTTTTCTCACATTAAATTTTTTCTAAATTTAATTGTATTGAATTTGACTTGTTATTCTTAATGGAAACATTGTTTGTTGTGGAAGAATTACCTTGACCTTCATTAGAATATTTTTTGGTTGTTATCCTAAGTGCTTTCCTTTTTCTTTCTTTTTACTATTTGAACTTCAAGTTTTAATTTTTTTGCTCCTTAATTTGTCTTCGTCAGTGACTACTGGACCCCATGGTCAATCATTTCCCTCTATAATAAAAATTATTGATTTTGATGTTTGAGACAAGAAAAATTGGAGAATTTAGATGACTGTCATGTGCTGAGCCAATTTAGATCCTATAAAGTGTGAAATTTTCTATAAAAATTGTAAAGTAAATATGAATTTTATGATTGTTATAATTCTACAAAGGGTATATGTTATTTCCAACATCAATTACACCCTTTGCAATTGTATTTGAAAATGTAGAAGTTGACACTAACAAAAATAATTAATTGCAATTGCTCTTTACAAAGGGTGCATACTCTTTATGTTTTGATCAAAAAAATTAATGTTCTTCCCTCCTTAACAACCTTGGATTTTGGCTAGAGGATCCAAACCTCATGTGTTGGACCTACATTTGATCAACTAAGAAGGATTTTGGAGTATTTTAAACATTTATTTACTTTTTTAGGAACATAATATTTACCAAATTTATGTACTTTTAAAAGAAATTATATGGATTTGTAGAGGGGAGAATCTAGTTTATGAAAAATATAATTTTTTAAGGTTAAATTGTTATTTTTAATTATTATTTAATTTCTACATAATGTAACTCATTATGATTAACGTATTAGTGTTAGTGATAGTTTAATAATTTTGTACGATTAAATAATGCATTACAAAAGTTATATCTTAACAATCGACGAATAGTTGGCTACTATTTAAAAAAAATCAAATATACGAACTTAACATCAAAAGTACACATGCAGTTTCTATTTTTCCTACTTTCTTGACTTGTAATATTTTTAAAATTATTATATATATATTGAAAACAATTCTCAACAATCTTCAACATTGTGTGATGTTATGAAAATAATTAGTGCTCACATTATTTAATATGTGTGTGAGCAATATTCGTGAATAAATATGTAAATGAGTTGTTATTAACAAAAAATATATAAGAATATAATTAGTTATACAAGAGATATAACTAAACATGTAAACATGCATGTATATGTGCCGAGGACTCCATGTTATCTACTTAGAAACCCATGATCCATATTTTTTACAACTATTTAAGCCACTCTCATCCCACTTAGCATAGCTCTCCCATCTAAAGGGGATCATTCTCATTTCCTTTCTCATAGTGTCACATTCATTTTGTCATCAAAATACTACTACAACCTACATGATCAATCCATTTTGTCTTCTCTCTTATATTCATGCATCACCCGTACTCACATACACATGGTGCTTCAAAAGACTAATTTTTATTGGCAAATGGTTGTTTAGTGTTAGGTTATGTATAGTCTCATATACTATATAGTTGTTACATTATAGATTTTTGGTTTAGAATGTCTTTTTGTATTTGCTTTATAAAGTGTTTATTTTATGTTATGTTTATTTTGTTTAGTTTTATTCCATAAGAAGTGATTATAAGAGTAGATATAAAACATAATTATTATATTGAAAGTTTTTCTTTTGTTATAGTTTACTTCGTCATAAAATCTATACATAATTGTTGTCAAAGTTGTCATGTTTTTCAAGTTATTTTCAAAGGGTGTATACTCTCGTCATGTCACCCAAATTGTGTCTCGTCAAAGTCTAAAAGTGTCAAATAAAATGTTTATAAAATGGAAGTATTTTTTATGGAAACCAACATCTAATTTGTTTCAAATTATGGTGGTATTATAAAACTAAACATTGTGTGGTAATAATCGATCTTCAAGTTCCAATCCACTGAGTAAGAAGGACATCTAATGGAGGATAGAGGCATCATAGGTTGGAGTTAATTCAACAACCTCTTTTCAGCCACTAGAGATGCGTCTGCACATAGATTTAATGGCATGTGTTTTTGTAGTGTGTACATATTTTTAATTTGGTGTAATATTCAGAATAAGAATAGAGGTACATTCTAGTTCATAATTTTTATAAGTGAGTGAAATTACAAATTTAATCTCGTGATGTAAAAATGTGGTGAATAACAGAAAGCACAATACTAAAACATCATGATACTAGTCTTGAGGTTTTCGGTTGTCCTATAAAACCATATTTTTAGGTTTTTTGGTTGTCTTATTAAAACCATCTTTTAGGTTTTTGGTTGTCCTATTAAAATCATTTTCATTTTTAGGTTTTTGGTTATCCTACAAAACCTTCTAGGTGTTTGGGTTGTTGGTCAATCCTATGTAAAACCATCTTTGTATATAGGTGTGTAGGATGAATGGATGTGTGAGTCTTTATTCATACCTGGGTGGTTGTTGTATCCATCCATGAAAGCCACCTGTGAGAATATGGCTTTGGATAGTTATGTGATAGTGCATATGGAATAAGATCATGAGCAAGGAGCAGCTATAAGATATGGTTGTGAAATGTGACTTTTTTATAACAAGTTTTCACTAAGGGTGGAATGTTATGAAAACAATTAGTACTCACTTTATTTAATATGTGTGTGATTAATATTTGTGAATAAATATGTAAATATGTAAATGAGTTGTTATTAGCAGCTCATATATTATAATGTATTTGGTTATACAAGATTTATAGATAAACACATAAATAGGCATATAGTGAGATTATGGGTAGATTGGTTATAGAAAACTCCTTTTTTTAAACGATTTGTATTTCCTATATATATGGGGTATTCAAATTCTATGAATAACTAAGTATTATTACTATTTTGTTTACTTTGTTCAATCTCTAAAAAATTTTACATATGAATCCTTGTATAAAATTTCATTCATTTTCTTCAAAAAGTGTGTCTATACACATGCACTTTATTTATGTTTTCACAAAAAACATACTATGTCACTATTAGAAATGTGTAAATTTCATATACTTATCTCATTTGAGTATTGAAAAAAATTACATGGATATAAACTAGATTCAAATTTTCACAATTTATTTTCTTACATCATTAAAAAAATTGAGTAGGTTCCTCTAAGGGTAACTTCACCAAGTTGGGGGGGCCAAAAAGTGGACAAAAACCTAAAAAATGAGCAAAATGCGATCATGTTTTGGAATAATGTGATCACGTTATGTTTTCCTAGGCTCAAGAATTCACGAACCTAAAATGTGTACACATTATAATGTGCTCGTGTTATAACACATACGTGTTTCTATGAACACAAAACGCATACGCGTTTTAATCTATATGAAGTTTACAAGGGCTGGAAGGAGCCATATTTCATAAAATAAATTCCAAGTATAAGATATACTTCAAATTTATATTACTAAATATAAGAAATTAGGGTCACTCTGCACCTGATGGAAGTGCTCTCGTAGTTATGACAGTGATTACCTAGAAGATAGTTTTTCAAACTCTAATCTGGTCAGTACTTACTAATTTTTAAAATTTCAATAATGACCTAAAACTTTCAAGCCATATATATTGTAGTCGGTCTTTGTTTTGTGAAAACATATAGTCATTTTGTAGGTTTTTTGATCTTCTGGATTGGATTTTGGCCCTACCATAGCTTGAATTGGTACTAATTTTGAAATTTGGTCCATAATTCACTTTAGTGGCCATGAATCGGCTCTATGATGCTTGTTTATTTCTTACTAAAATGAGATCCTTATTAAAATGATGTTTAAGGTTTCGGGTTTAGTATTTAGAAACCAAGGTTTAGGGTTTAAGGTTTAGGTTTTAAGGCTCAATATTTAGGGTTTGGGTTTTAGGATTTAGGGTTTAGGGTTTAGAGCTCAGGGTTCAGGGAATAGGGTTTAGAGCTCAAGGTTTAGGGTTTAGGGTACAGGGTACAGGGCTAAGGGTTTAGGGTTTAGTATTTAGTGTTTAGGGTTTAGGGTTTATGTTTTTTGGCTCATGGTTTGGGGTTTATGGTTTAGGGTTCATAGCTCATGGTTCAGGGTTTAGGTTTTATGGTTTAGGGTTTAGGGCTTAGGGTTAAGTGTTTAGGGGTTAGGGTTTAGGGTTTATGGCTCAAGGTTTAGGGTTTAGCGTTTAGGGTTTAGGGTTTAGGATTTAGGGTTTTGGGTTTTGGGCTCAGGGTTCAGGGTTTAGGTTTCATAGTTTAGGATTTAGGGTTTAGTGTTTAGAATTTAAGGTTTAGGGTTTAGGGATTTTGTGTTTAGGGTTTAGGGTTTAAGGTTTAGGTTTTAGGGCTCATTATTTAGGGTTTGGGTTTTAGGGTTTAGGTTTTAGGGATCAAGGCTCGAGGTTTAGGGTTTAGGATTTAGTGTGTATGGTTTAGGGTTTAGGTTTTTCGGCTCAGGGTTCGAGGTTTATGGCTTAGGGTTTAGAATTAAGAGCTCATGGTTTAGGGTTTAGGGTTTAGGGCTCAATTTTAAGGGTTTAGGTGTAAGGGTTCAGGATTCAAGGTTCAGGGTTTAGGGCTCAAAGTTTAGGGTTTAGGATTTAGGGTTTAGGGTTTTGAGCTCAGGGTTTAGGTTTCATAGTTTAGATTTTAGGGTTTAGTGTTTAGAATTTAAGGTTTAGGGTTTAGGGTTTAAGGCTTAGGTTTTATGGCTCATTATTTAGGGTTTGGGTTTTAGGGTTTAGGGTTTAGGGCTCAAGAGTTAGGGTTTAGGGTTTAGGGCTTAGGTATCATGGTAAAGAAATATTACCCAATACAATTATCTTCTTTTTCCCATCGCTTGGGAAATATTTCACTCATTGTAATGTTTTGGGTCTTACCCATCCTTATTAGTAATTGACAGAGAGTATTCAACTAAAAAGGGTTCATCAACTTTGTAGGTAGAAAATTCAAAGAGAGTCATCACAATTTAATTGCTTTCATCTATTGATATTTTGAAGGAGGGAAATGTCATATTCTTGAATGTCCAATCCTTCCACAGACCCCACTAGTCCTCAATCCTTGGATATAAGGAGACACCGTTACTTGGCTTCCATTTATAATTATAGAGATATTTGTAAATTTGTGTTATGACCTCTAAATCTATATGAATTTCAAGTTTCTTGGAAATCACATCACACCCTTCACTAGGATTGATGACTACCCTTATCTTTTTAAGGTGCTTTTAAAAACATCCATGGGTTTAACATATAAAGAATAATCAATGAATGGAAGGTCACTAATTCATAGGCCAGGTGACTCCCATTTAGAACTAAACAAGAAATATTTACTAGCAATTGATAACCCCTTTTTGTTCTTAGCCATTCCCCTATTTCTATGCTTATTTTGAACACTTCAGGAAGTTCTGTCAAATATACTATCCATTCCAGTAGAGTTTAGGGTTTAGGGTTTAGGGCTCATGGTTTAGGGTTTAAGGTTTAGAGTTTAGGGTTCAAGGTTCAAGGTTCATGGTTATGGTTTAGGATTTAGGGTTTAGGTTTAGGATTTAGGGTTTAGGTTTTAGTGTTTATGGTTAGGGTTTATGGATCAAGGTTAAGGATTTAGGGTTTATGGTTTAGGGTTTAGGGTTTAGAGTTAAGGATTTAGTGTCTAAGGATTAGGGTTTATGGTTTACAGTTTAGGTTTTAGGGTTTAGGGTTTATGGTTTAGGGCTCGAGGTTTAGGGTTTAGGGTTTATGGTTTAGGATTTGGTGTTTAAGGTTTAGGGTTTATGGGTCAGGGTTTAGGGTTTAGGATTTAGTTTATACGGTTTAGGGTTTAGGTTTTACCATTTAGGGCTCATGGTTCATGGTTTAGGGCTTAGGGCTTAGGGCTTAGGGCTCAGGGTTTAGGGCTTAAGGCTCAGGGTTTAGGGATCATGGGTAAGGGCTTAATGTTTAAGGTTTAGGGTTTAGGGTTTAGGTTTTAGGGTCTAGGGATCATGGTTCAAGGTTTAGGGTTTAGGGCTAAAGGTTTATAGTTTAGGGTTTAGGTTTATGGTGTATGATTTAGGGTTTTAGTTTAGGGTTTAGGTTTATGGTGTATGATTTAGGGTTTTGATTGTAGAATTTCAACGCTAAAAGCTTTAGGTTGAATGCTGAAATCCTGAGAATTACTTATGTAGTTACCAAATTATATTATAAAAAACTATCTCCTAAACCATGACTCATGGAGCTGTGATACTAATTCCATAAGGTGCAGAGTGACCCTAATTTCTTATATTTACAAAAATAAATGTTTAAGTATACGATTTTATTATTCATTATATTTTATTATTTCTTATACTTAAACATTTATTTTTGTAAATAGAAGCATGCCAAAAGCATATACAATGTTTATATTATACAGAACGCATATGCGTTATAACGCATACACATTTTGTGTTTTCTCTTTTTCCAAGCCATGCCTCAAGGATTGGGATCCGGTTTGTATCCCCAAGCCTGAGGCATGGACCTACATAAACACAACAATCAATTCACTTCCTCCATGATAAATCAAAATAAAACAATTGATTCATTAAAAAAAATTATACCACGACATAGACCAAAGTTTCTTCTTTCTAAAAATAAATTTTTTCTTACTAATATAAGGTTTCCATATTATTTATTTTCTAACTATGCCTTTTTATAGCTATGTTTTGAAGTTTAAATATGTCTATCTTTCATCGTGTATATTTTTTTTGGAACATCGAAATTGAAAAAAAGTTATACTAACACAAACTAGGCCTGATTCTATACATATTCAAAAACAAAAATCTAAGTTTGATATTTTTTGAGGTAGTTAGGGGGGGCATGGTTAGAGCTATGTTATTTTTCAAAACATAAAATTTTTGTACTAGAAACATCATAAAAAATAAATACTTGATAAAAAAATCTTTAAAAAAATCTTGTACAAACTAGATGCTCTTAGTTATCTTTCTACCAAAGGGTTTTCAAAACTACTAAATGGTGCTCAAAAAATGGTGGGGGGCACGAAAGTCACTATGTTATGTTTTTTAACAAAAATAGGAGCACTTGTTGGTATTTTAGTTATTTGACCCACTTAAAATTATCCATTTTCAATAAAATTTAGTAGCTTAGAAACTAGACTCAAAATTCTACTATTCATGTTTATACAACATCTTCCAATTTTTAGTGTAACTATTTCAAAAAACTCGTACAAGTTGAAGTTTTTTATTTTTCAGAAAAATGCGTCCACTTAAGACCCCCTTTTGGCCCCCCAACTTGGTGCACTAACCTCTAAAAGTCTCTCCAAGTTCACGTATTGATATTTTGTAGAAAAAAAGTTTCCACTTATCCCCCCCTTTTGATCCCTATTATCTTTCATCTACCCATCTTAAAATATTTTGATTTCTCGCTACATGTAATGAATATACATGTTTCTCCTCTACTATCCCACCTTATTCTTCTTTTCTTGGGCACATGTGCATATAACATACACCCAAATACTCTTAAGTGTTCAAAACTATGGATTTTATTGCTACATGCCTCTTAAGGAATGACATCATGAATACTTGTTGTGGGACAAGTGTTTACACCCTTTTCAAGATTGGATGGACTTTATATGTTTTTCAATACACAACAGTAAAAAGGAATGTAATGTGTAAAACTAGGAGTTATTATAATTAACTAACTTCCAACATTAATTATAAAATATCATAATAACATATTAGTACTTGTAGTTAGTGATTACAATATGCCACAATATTGAAAACAGAAGAAAAAAATATGTACATATTTATATATGCCTATACATGAAAGATCTGGGTGCACATAGTAGAGAAGTTGGGGGTGAAAAAGTTGAATATACTTCGTTACTGAAACTACAACTAGAATATAACCTAGTTTAGGACCATATAGGTTTATTGGGAATGCCTGTATAGGATAAGACCTATTGTATGGTATTTAACCTATTTGGTGTGGATTCTACAAATTTTTGTGTCCTTCAATTGTCTGAAAATTTTGTTTTTTGATAAACTCTAAGTGTCAAAAAATTTTGAGACCATATCTAATCAGGTAAATAAACTCAAACCCTAACCATGGGTGGAAGACCCTACAATAAGGTTGGTGTTTGGGTTGAAGTGAATTTATGCATGATCTTCATTGGCACTATTCTGAACATGCCTCAAACCACACTTAGTTCTACATGTAGCATATAATATCTATATAAATGTAACTAGTTGGTAAATTAAACCACTTTGAACATGTTTGAGATTATTGTTCTATTATTAAGACTTTGAAGTAGAAGTGGGGGAAGATAAAATCATTGGCCTACTTGAGTGCTTCATAACTATAGTAGTTGCATCCATAAATGATGTGCATCAACTTAGGAATATTTAGGGATCATTAAGAGCCTTTTGTATGTATTGCAATCAGAGTGACAAGTGATTTTTTATATGCTTTTCAGGTGAGTAAATGAGGTGATGTTAATTTTCTTATATAGGATTATAAAGATAAATCATTATGATAAGGGTAATCCCATGAAGACGAAAAGACCCAACAAATTTAATTACATTGTAAACAAATTTGTAAGATGTTTCAATCCAATACCATACATGTTGGTCAGGACTGTGTTGTACTGAGAATTTTCATGGGAAAAATCCACCCAAAAATAGGACAACTATACCATAGTGTCAGAAAATTTGAAAGCCATACCTCTTGAAGACACCCCCAGGTCAGTCCATCCTCAACACCAGTCCTATCCTATTAGTCAAATGATCCCCATGTGGTTGTCCTCAGTCCCCCCAGGTTATTTAGGAAAGTAAAATATGTCCCCTAGGTGATTTAGGATCTTTTGGAACATTCAAGAAATTAGGCAATTTTGGGAAGGGCTACCATCAACATTCCTAGAACTAGTGCATCACCCCCCAGAGTAGATCGGAGGAACAAAACTCATGTAGGAGGATTATTCAAGTTTTATGAACTTCATGGGAATGTTTGTGAAATATTCAATGAAGATTCAGAGGTTTTGGAGTTTATTCATCAGAAGCAGGTTTTCAGGCCTGAAGGAGCATACACCATGAAGGAATACCTGATCTTCAAACAAATATTTTGGGAGCTTCATGAGGATTTTAAATCCCAAAAAATTACCTATGGAAATTATTTTCCATTCCCTAAATGGTGGAAAAGACGGGACATCATACACTTTCCGAGGCATCTCATTCTTGTGACACATAATGGGCCTTCCAAAGAAATAAGGGGAAATTTGGAGGTTTTTATGATAGATTCTAGGTTTAATAATCTCACCAATCATCTCAAAATTATCTTTCCAGTCAGAATTATATAAAAAATTTCCCTAAAATTCATCCAGGCGCTCAAGATATCACCTCCGAAAGTTGGTCCCAAGGTGCAATTTCTCATACTTAGCCATTTTCAAGTTGGACACGTGGTAGCCTGTGGTTAAGGCAGAATTTCTTGTCCCCTTTGTCCCAGTTCAAAGGGATTAAAGGGACATAAAATTCCCCCTCCCCCCATTTAGTCTTCATGTCATTAATATGACCATGCACTCATCACTTAATCCCACTTTGACCAGTTTGAACTCTCTCCCTCCTAGCCATGTAATTTTAGTATCCCCACAAAATGTCAAGTACTATTCAGATTTCAAATTTCAGTTTGCATGTTCAAACAATACATCTGAATACGAAACTCTAGTTCATGGACTTCATTGAGCCAAAAAAAGGGGTCTAAAAAATTTGCATGTGTTTGGGGATAGCGAGTTGATTGTTAATCAAGTTAGGGGAAAACATGCGGAAAATAATGATCTCTTGAAGAGATAAAAAATAGGATATGGGATATCATTGAGGACTTTGAAGCATTCAACATAGAATCCATACCTATAAAAAATGAAGCTACAAACAAGATCGCAACAGTTAGAGCAACATTCGATGTGGTGGACAATATTAAAAGAGACAAAACATAACCACACATGCATGTGATTATAAGACCAGTAGTTCCAGATAATAGCACAAGTTGGCAGGTGTTTGAGAATGATCAAAAGATCATCAATTTCTTGCAGGAAGAGGTAGAGTTCTTGGCTAGGAATTAGGATAAATTGGAGCAGCAGCACGGGGATCAAGTAGTGCAGCTGCGTATAAACAAGCTTCCCAAAGGTTTGGTGACATTGGAGTCCATCTCTAATCCTACTGATCAATTTCGTAAGGATTCAAAACCAATTGGAGTAGGGGAAGGAAAAAATCTCCAAATTGGAAAGGTGGCCACTAAACAAGAAATTTATGAGTTTATACAACTTTACCAAGAGTCTTCGGATGTTTTCACCTGGAGTTATGAGGATTTGCAAGGATTCTATCTTAAGTTAGCACAACATACAATAGAACTGGATCTAGATGCTAATCCCATCAGTAAAAATCAAAGACTAGTTAACCCACACATTGAGCCTCTAATGAAGAAAGAGCTAAAAAAATTGAGAGATGCAAGTATTATATTTCCAATCAAACATTCAAGATGGGTTTCAAACTTAGTACCGGTCAGGAAAAAGAGCGAAGAAATCAGGTTGTGTGTGGATTTTTTGGGATCTAAACAAGGCATCTCTCAAGAACCATTATCCACTCCCTTCAATGGAGAAAATATTACAGGTGGTGGTTAGCTCAGAAATATTCTCTCTTGGATGGCTATTCAGGGTACAATCAAATAATGGTGAAATAAGATGATCAACTCAACATATATTTCACCACCAAATGGGGCACCTATGCATATAAGAAGATGAAATTTGGACTGTCAAATGCCATAGCCACTTTCCAAATGGAAATAGATATGGTATTCAAAGGGTTGATCAACAAGACAATGCTAGTGTATCTTTATGATATCATTGTGTTCTCTAAAAACATTGCAGATCATCTCTTTCATCTAAGGCAAGTGTTTCAAAGGTGTGGGAGATTCAGAGTTTCCCTAAACCCCAAAAAGTGTGTATTCTTGGATCATGAAGGTAAGATTCTAGGCCACATTTTATCAAAGGAAGGATTGATGATTGAACCATAAAGAGTTGAAGTAATTTGAGCATTACCATTTCCAAGCCATAAGAAGGCTCTTCAAAGATTCGTAGGAAGGATCAATTTTGTCCACGGGTTTGTGTTAAACTTTTATGTTCTTATGAAGCCAATAACACAGATATTAAAGAAAAGCATGGCATTCAAGTGGACTGCAGAAGGCAAGGCAAGTTTCAAAGAAATCAAAGAAGCCATATCCCAAGCTCCAACTCTCATCAATCCAAATTTTTCTAAAGACTTTATGCTCTATGCCTTCGGTGATTTAGACACAATTTCTGTAATCTTAGTGCACCAAAACAAAGAGGGATCCGAGAATCCAATTGTATTCTTCAGTCAAGGATTAGAAGACTATGATATTACGTACTCTTTCATTGAGAAGCACGTTCTTGCAGTAATCAGGAGCTTAAATAAGTTCAAGCACCCTAGTATCAAACAACAAGATCTAGTTGATGGTATCACATGTGGGAATCAAGGATTACCTATTGAATAAGGATTTGAATGAGAAATGTGTAGGCTGGATCACTCGTGTCATGGAATATGACATCAAGATCAGGGCTACTAAATTGGTTCATGGAAAAGGGTTATGTGAAAAATTATCCTTGAGTCAACAGGTTGAAGCAGGTGATGGAAACTAAACTTCTCTGGTGCTACAGGATGATCAGGAGCAAGTAAATGATAATTTGTTTATTCCTTGTTAGACTCATGACATGATACACTTCCTGCGAACAGGACTATGCCCTCCAAAAATTAGCAAAGCAAAGAGGAGATACTTCAAATTACAAGCCATTCCATATGTGCTTGTTGATGGTGTTTTGTTTAGGAAAGACATCAATGTCATTCTATTGAGATGCATTAGAATAGGACAGGGTACTGCAGGATTTTCATGATGGAGAAGCAGGAGGTCATTTTGCTCCGTAGGTAACAACTCTCAAAATAATGAAGGTGGGTTATTATTGGCCCACAGTATTCAGGTATTTCTACTCTTGGATCAAGAAATGCAAAAAATGTGCATTCTTCACGAGAAAGGAAACGTTAACATCACTTCCATTGTGTCCTATTTTAGTAGATTAGCCTTTCATGCAATGGGGATTGGACTTCATCGGAGTCATCAATCCTAATTCAAGCCAAGGTCACAAGTGGATCCTAACCGCAATGGATTATTTCACCAAGTGGAATGAGGCTGTGGCTCTTAAGGAAGAAAATGAGATTGGTATATTTGAATTCTACGAGGTGATAGTGACAAGGTTTGGAGTACCATAAACTATCATATCGTACAATGCTTTGGTATTAATAGGTTTTAAAATTACAGAATGGGCTATTAGGAACGGGATCTATTTGAGCACATCATCAAACTATTACCCACAGGGTAACGGAAAAGCAGAGTCCATAAACAAGAATCTACTCAAGATCATCAAGAGGACTCTAGATGAAAATCAAAGTACATGGCATACCAATCTCAAATCGACAGTACAGGCTGATAGGATAACGCCAAAGAGGTCAACATGAAATTCTCCCTACAAGTTGGTCTACGATAAGGAAGCAATGTTACCTATATCGTTAGAACTACCTGCATTGGAGCTCATGAAGCAGTTGGAGTTGTCATAATTTGAACCAATGGATGCCAGGTATGCAGAGCTAATGGAATTGGAGGAAATCAGAGAACATGTAGTGCAGACAATGGGGAAAGATCAAGCCTTAATTAAGAGATGGTTTGATAAGAAAGCAAAAGAAAGGACCTTCCAAGAGGGGGACCTAGTTCTAAAATGGGATGCAAACCAGAAAAAACTAGGTACACATTCCAAGTTTGATGCCATTTTAAGTATCCCCTACATGGTCATAGGATGTAAAAGTAGCGATTCCTTCCAATTTTCTACATTGGATGGAGAGGAACTTTTAATTCCGGTCAAAAAAATGTATCTTAAACATTGCTACTGAAAAGGAAAAGTTTCACCCTTGTACATATTAGACTAGAATTGTAATTCCTCTAAGTGTGTATGCACATTTTATTTTTGGAGTTTAGGTTTCCATTTCCCTAAGTGCTTTGGCACATATTTTATTACTCCTAAGTTGTATCATTATGCAGTTCAATGTGCCTCCCAATTGAAATGTTGTAACAAGAGAAGTTCATACTTGTGACAAAGAGTTGCAGATCTCAAAAGAAAAAAAATGCAAAGCAACTAAAATTAGGTTAAGGACTAATTTTTAATGGGTTTTCATTCTTCGAGTCCTTCAAGTCCAATCATAGGTGAAATTCCAAGTGCCTTCACTAGATTGGGAAAATAGCCTCCAACATCATGCCAAAGAGAGGAACTTTCAGAAGACAGAGAAAACCCAATTTTAATAGAGTTCCATGATGCAAAACTTGAAAATTGTCTTATTTAAAATTCTATAGCATATAATACATGCCAAGCAATCATCAATTGTGTGCTTCATACTTGGCAGAATCAAGTTTCGGGACAATCTATTTCAGTCTCACAGAATAGGGTTACAGAGAGAAACAGATGAAAATCTTGATTCAAGGCAATTTTCTACTCTCACAAATCTTAGTTTTAAGATTTTCTTATGAAAATTGAGAGTGCAAGTGGCAGAGTAAGTTCAACGATATGTGGGTGGCCTCCAGGTTTCGATTTCAAACAGGTTCAGGATCAATTTACAAAAATAGAGTGACTTCGTGCCCAATGGATATTCCTAGGCTATTGTTTTGAAACATCTAACAAGCAGATGTTCCCACGAGTCACCAAATTATTGAAAATTTTTGCCCCAATGGGCCAAAATTGCCCAATAGGGTCTTAAAGTAGTTACAGGCTCCCAAGTAGGCCCCATAAGGTGTAAGCAGAACCACAGGTGTTTTCATGGTCTTCGGAAGAAATTGTAAGGAAAAAGATGAAGCACTAGGTAACTTTGTGAAGGGCTAACATAGATAGACGTTTGAAGTGATGTGGTTCACCGCATTTAGAATTAACAGACTTGAAGGTTTCAGGAAGATCAGGCATGGGGCCGAACTCAGGAAAAAAGTGGACATCTCGTAAGAGGATCTCGATCTGAGTCTGAGCTATCTTGAAGGATTGGTACAACGATGAATGGAGGCTCAGGATTTCACGTTGGGGCAAGGTTGGTTTGAAAAACTCTTGGCGTTGGTGAGGGAGAATGTGTAGAATTTCTCGGTGGGCTGTGAAGGGCTAACATAGATAGAAGTTTGAAGTTATGTGGTTCACCACATTTATAATTAATGGACTTAAAGGCTTTAGGAAGATCAGGCATGGGTCCAAACTCAGGAAAAAAGTGGACATCTCGCAAGAGGATCTCGATCTTAGTCCGAGCTAGCTCAAAGGATCGGTACAATGATGAATGGACGCTCGGGATTTCACGTTGGGGCAAGGTTGGTTTGACAGACTCTTGGCATCGATGAGGGAGAATGTGTAGAATCCCTCGGTGGGCCAAGCGATCCAGTAGAAAACAAATCCTGAAACCCAAAGTCTTCAGACTTCAAGGATTCAGTAGTTTGGGACTCTCATGCGCCTGATGTAAAAGGAATCCTGCGGATCCTAAAAGAGAAGACACCGAAACCTAAAATTTTAGAGGTCAATGCGCACCTGGTTGAGTCAACTTTGGGGTTTTGGTATGTTTTTTCAGAGGTTGGAGAGGCATTTGGACAATAAACAATGGAAAGACCCC